>JAZGLO010005422.1:102500-537361 GCA_036873155.1 Biomphalaria sudanica | reverse complement strand
AATGTACTGTAAACGCGAAAATAAAATGGCGAGTTAACGTAAAATAATTTTCATCATCTAGCTAGTCTTCTAAGTTCTAGATTAACAATTCGAATTTGCCTATACTAACTGTAGAGTACAGACTAATATTTACTAATAGAGTAGAGATCTTGATCTAGGTCTAAATTATAATAAATTATTGAAATAAAAAAAACCCAGATTAATTAATAATAAAATGATACAAGAATAATAATTATAATTATCATTTATTATGTTACATATTTTGTTTTACATAATTCGGATGTTCCTTCATAGTTGAAGATAGTTTACTTCCTAGTCCAAACCTCCCGCAGAACGACGGGGGATGGGAGCGGGCAGGGTTTGAACCCTGGATTTAATTTTTAAAAATCCTATATAAAATACAGATATTGCTTATAAAACTATATATGTTGTTGGTATATAAATAGATCTATATATCACCTAGAATTCATGCTAAATTATAGATATTATTATATATAGATCTATAAAAAAATGTAGGCTAGAATCTAAAATTAGATTGGATCTCAAACATATAGTCAAAGTCTTGAAAGTGGTAGATGCCATATATTAGACCTCCTAGTGCAGCGGTTCTCAACTTTTTAAGCTCGGCGACCCCTTTTTACAACATACCACTCTTCCGCGACCCCCCCCCCCCCCAATAGACACACACAGCAATAGAAGATTAGACAATAACAATCCTAATTTTTGATGGTCTTAGGAACCCCTGGCAAATCATCAATCGACCCCCAAGGGGGTCGCTACCCACAGGTTGAGAACCCCTGTCCTAGTGGATTGATAGTTTAAGTTTAATCTAGTGTTGATTGCCCCCCCCCCCCCCTTAATTTTAATGTTTCTAAATCTACATTTGCATGTACATGATACACACAACCTGATTTAAATATGTTGAAGCCCTGGGGCAGGATATTTTATTTGTGCTGGCCCCTACACTTTTTAAAAAACTTAAAAATAAAAATTCAATTTTTAAGCTTGTCATATTTTATAAGAAACAAATACTTGTAAAATGGATCTCATTTTCCTTCTTTTTGTTTTATTCAAATTTTTAAGATGCATGTTTTAATTTTAAAAAATTAAATGTATGCTTTTGAGTTCGTGGAAGACAAGGCCCTGGGTTGACGCACTGCCGTAAATTTGTTTCTCTAATTGTACAGTGTGACATCCTGGTAAAAATGGGGGAGCGGTGGCATAACCGACGAATTTAATTTTCAAGAGCCTTAAATTTAGAGTTATCAATCCATTTTTTATCAGTAACACTTAAAAATTGTATACGAAAAAAAACTATTTAAAAAAATTAAAGGGACTAAATAAACTAACTTTAATGAATATTTTATACACACATTTGGATTCTATACAATAATAATAAAAAATTGTGTTATAATTATATCTTCAATTTTTTTTTATTACATTCTAAAACCCTCCTGGATCTAACTGTGAGAGCCTACAGAACTCCCTAAGGTCATAAGCTAACTAAAGGGGGCTGGAACGAAATTCTTTTCATTTAAGGGTGCACCACCAGTAAAAGTTTGAAGCAGACACTTCTTAACCACAATAATATTGCCAATCATTAAGTTTCAAAAATTGTAAAAAAGCCTAAAATAAAAAGTTTAAGAAAATAAACGTCAAGTTGCTGACCCTTTGAGGTGTGCATTTAAACAAAATTTCTCTTGTGGAGGCCACTTTTTTTTTGAGGCTGTTTGGAAGTACCCCCCCCCCCCCCCCCCCCACCAACCACCTGCCTTTTTGAAAATCACAACACAACAAACTCCATCAAGACAGCACCAATATCATAGAAATTCATTCTCTTACACTATAGACTGCAGACTATTTCCAGTCCCGAATGCATTGCTACCCACACCTCCAAACATTGAAGCGGTAGATACTCTGTTAGAATTAATGATTGTACATGGGCATGTGGTCTGTGACACATGTCTGAGATTTACATGGCCCAAAAGTCGAAAAGAAAAATGTGCATAACTTTGTTATTTTATAAATATCTAAAGTAGTCTACACAAGAGCCTGTCAAGCCTTAAACATTTTGAGTTACTTTTGTATCTAGATCTAAACACTGTACACTGCAATCTAGATCTCAACTTATTTAATACGTTTTTAAAATTAAGAATTTATTAAAAGCTTAAATATTCTTCTGAAAACAAAAACTTGAAGAAATGACTCCAGACTGTATAAAGTCTTAACACTTAGTTTACAAGTAAAACAACACACACAAGATCTCACCACCCTTTTAAATTAAATTTAGAATGAAAAAAATGGACTTATAAAAGCTATTAAATTGTAATTACAATAATAAAACAAATAGTTTGTATAAGACAAAAGTTCTGAAACATTGCAATCACTGAAATTTTAAACAAATTAACAAAAAGCTAGCTAAAGTATAAGATTCACAAATTATAGAAAAACAAAAATATGTTAAACGTATAGACTGCTTAAGTCCCACTAGGATTAGAAGTTTTTTTTTTTAATCTACGAAATCATCATGGATAATAATGATTTTTTTTTCTGCTTACAAACATTAATGAATTATTCTACTGATTAATTGAACCATTCACAGACTTAATGTCTTTCTCAATGATTTACTGACTAAAACAATATATCTTACATAGTAATCAATAAAAAATTAATTGACTTATTTCAATTAGTCCAACATACATGATCTTAATAAATCATTTTACCATTCAGTCCTCCACCCTTGGCTGAATCATTTAATAACTCTAAAATATTCTCTGAATTACTTATTAAAATTACTCACTTAAAAATGAATGCAAGTCACACTACTCAATAACTGAATAAAAGTATCTGTCAAGATTTAACTCTTTCAAAATTTAATCGTTGGCTCACTACCTGAGAATGCAGAAAAAGAACAACCTAATTTACAATCATTCTTTCATTGTCTGACTCAGTGACTAATCATTGACTTGTTTATTGATGCATTCAATGAAAGATGTCTCTAAGTATTATTGAATGTAATCTTTTTTTGGATATAAAAAGATACAATTTATAAAAATGAAATCGATAATTGAAATAATATTGAGTTACTTGGTATTCTGTCTTGGTGACTCATATGTTCAATGAATTACTTTACTAACTCACTCAGTTAATACCTCAACTGTCCATTTAAAGCTTCACTCGCTTACTTCACTCTTTGATTGAATCACTCACTAGCTGGCTCAATAATTTTCTTTCTCACTGAATTACTGATGGAATATATGTCTGACTAAATGATGCACTGGTTCAATCACTTGAACATACTATTTGACTTTCTCACCTATGAGAAAGGTCTACAACAATAAAATTCATGTATTATAATTATATACTCAACTTTCATATTATCCAAAGTTAATAAAAATTTACGTCTATATATCTTATATAATAATAAAATACTCATCACGGCTCTACATCAATAACCACATAATACCAACTTGTGATTAAATTTATGTTACTGATTAGGTACAAGGTTTTAATTTGATAAGATAAACTCTATAAACCAATGTTCTTAAGTATTGAATAATTTTAAATACTTTTCATTTTAAGGTTCAATAATTTTTAATGGTAATGGAAATGATATACTGTTCATAAAAAGAATAGGACAAAAAAAAGTAATTTTGATGTTTTTATGACTAGAGAAGCAAACCCTTTGTAGCATAGTGATGACACTAGAAAATTTACTTAAAGTTTATTAGCAGAATTTTTTTTTTTATGAGCACTATTTTCATATTGTTTCTTATTTATTCTTAGGGACTGTGGCTTGGTATGGAGAAGACATACAGACACTTGGTTATGGCCCTTAATTTTTATGGCACAGGGTTAGCACAAACTTTTGAGGATCAAGAAAACATAAATCTCGATGTGTCACCAGATGAGCAAGAAATCCTAAATGATGATAATGGAGCAGTTTATAACCCTCAAATGAAAACTATCCCACAAGATACCTCTGAAGACAGCAAAAGACAGCGAAGACCTCGTAAATCACCAAGGCAGAGTAGAAAGTTCATTGAAGAAATCACAGATGTGAATTTTGGAGAAAATGGTTTAGATGAGCATTTGCTAAAACCCAAATCTGAAGTGGTAGTTAGTAATAATGAAGAAAGAACGTGTGAAGCTCATTTAGAAGAGAGTGTGGGGGAGGAATACAATTCTCTGGAAGAAAATCTTCAACAAGTTAACACAGATTGCAAAGAGGAAGTAAAAGAACTACAGATACGTAAAAGAGGTCGACCCAGAAAGAATTCATCACCTTTTCATTTAACAACTAAAAAGTTGGTGAAAACAAAAAGTTCACAACAGAAGCCAAAGATTATCTCAGTTTCTACAGTCAGCGAAAGTGAAAACCACCCTTCTCGTCGGAGAGGTAGGCCAAAAGTTTACAATGATGAGGAACAGTCTGAATTCCCTTGCTCAGATTGCTCATTTGTTGCAAAAAAAAGGGCCAAACTCAGGAGCCATAAGTTACGCATGCATTTGGCATCTCCTACCAAATGTGACCTTTGCACCAAAGTTTTCCCTAATAAACGCTACATGCTGCGGCATCGTGCATCTCACGTGGCACCTCAGCATTGCTGTGATGTGTGTGGTAAGATGTACAAAATCAGAAAAGCCATGCTGGAGCACAGGAAGACCCATGACATGGAGTTTAAGAAGACCAAGATGAAATGTGAAACATGTTCCAAGTCCTTCTGCAACCGCTACATTCTAGAGTGCCACATCAGGGATATACACATGGGCCAAAAGAAGAGCTATCTGTGCGCCACTTGCGGTAAAAGTTTCACTACCAAACATTCCCTGGCAGAGCACAATAATGCCCACACAGGTGTTAAGCCTCATGTTTGTGAGCACTGTGGAAAGTCTTTCTCATACGAGTCTGCACTTAGAGACCACCGTTTCACGCACACAGATTCAAAACATTTCTGGTGCACCCACTGCCAGAAAGGATTTAGCCAAAGGTCGGGGCTTAAGATGCATATGCGGATTCACAGACAGCACAAATCATTTGTGTGTCCTGAGTGTGGAAGGGGTTTCACACAAAAGCAGGCTCTTCAAAGGCATGAACGGGTTCACAAGGGAGAGAAGCCATTTGTTTGTAAGCACTGTGGCAGATTTTTCACAGATGCTTCTATCATAAGAAGACACTTAATACTTGTTCACAAAATAAATAAAGATTCCAATCATTGGAGAGAAGATATTGTATGCACAGTAAAACCTCAGAATGATTACCAGGTTAAGAAAGTAGGTGAGGAGGGTCTCTCTGATGTAGACAAAGAAAAAGAAGATATTTTGAAGGTAGTTGCTGCTCAACCACGCTCTAACACAAAAGGTCCTAGCAGGGCATTTTCCAGAACTTACCCAAGAAGAGTTGCCCTTTTGGATGATGAAGGCAATGTTATAGCTCCTCCTGAGTTACCCCCAAGACCAGCTGTCCAGCGCTCAAAGAGTACAGAGTCAAATGAATCAAATGGGCATTCGAAGGCTCTGGCAGCGGCTGTTAACGATGCAACCTTAATTTTAACCAATGAAAACAGTTCAGATTTAGATTCTAGTTCACAGGTCATGAATCAGAGGTATGTAGAGGGAGCTCAGTGGGATGCTCTGTCAGGTCAGATTGGCAGAACGTCAACAACTCACCTTGAAAATATGATATTAGATGATACAGCCCAACATGAAATTCAGAGGGGTATTGAGCATGTGCAGGGATTACATAAACTTATCAAATATGAAAGCCTACAGCCGAGTGGAATTCAGATGACTAATCACAATATATTAACCCAACCCTCTCCCCCAAGTCCTAGTTCTAGTCCTATTTCTTTCACATCCCAGCCACTGGCTCACTCAAGAGTCATGGAGACATCCTTTGAAACTCTACCTCAAGCAGCACACACAGGAAGTCAGTATTATGAAGGTCGTACAAGCAGTACTCAGTGGTCATCAATGTTCTATTACTCTCAGTTAGCTAGTCAGTTTGGTATGAGCATCAATGCTGAGTATCCCTATGTGAGTGGAAGCTCAGGAGTGGGCAGTACCACGGCTCATCTGGCTCAGTACTCTGCCCACTCACCGTCTGGTCACCAGACAAGTCCAACTCTCATTCTTCAATCTCAACCCCACCTTCCTCAAATTGAGAGTCCGAAGCAGGATGAGCTTCGTAACAGTTCTAGTCAAATTGTAATGAACTCTGGCCTCCACCAAAATAATGAGCTAGTGCGACATGTCAACAGCATGAAGCTGGTCACTGGGGAAACAATACTGCATCCTACAGACTTGATTCTTCAGCATGAGTTGCAGAACAGTCCCAGCCATGGCTTGGGCAGTGTTGAAGCTCATCATGTGACAACTTTGGAGCATATGGGTGTAAGCCTTGCTGACACCCAGTCTATTTTAGTGCAGCATGTGAGTGACAGTCGACAGCAGTCACCAGACATTCCAGCCAGAAACACCACTCTCATACATTTAAAACACAAATAGCCTCTCCTTAAAATGTCTGTTTTGTCACTGTTTTAATTTTAAGTATTAATGGCATGTAAAGGATTTTAAGAAATATAGATAGGAAGACTAATATTGATAACATCTAGATGACTTTGCCCAGAATAATTCTATCAATTCCAAAATTCTATTGCAATTGGTTGAAATTAAATGAATTGAAAACTTTAATTTTCGGAATTCTTACTAACTGAGACTTAGATCCACCCACTCTGTTTGGTGCATTGAGCATAGCTCTCTCCACAGCTTCTTATCAGTTGGTGCCACATGGATCTTAGGTATTCTAAGAAGATATGTCCTCATGTTGTACATGGTATTTTTGGAATAAAAAAAAAGTTATTAGATAAGAAATATATAAATATCAGCCAGAAAGGTCCACAAAGATGTTCAGGTTTTAAAAAGGTATATTATAATATGAGTTCATGAAATGACTTGAATTGGCTTTTTTTTTTTCGCTATTACATATGAGTGCAATGTTTCAGGCATAATCCACATGCAAAACACACAGGCATTGTTTGTTGTTTTTATAGTTTGCTTTGAACATGTTAACATTATTGATATATGCACAAATCTATGCAATAATTGTATCTAGTTGGTAAATGGTGTGTTCACAATAATGTACATTTGAGTAATTTCATAGATGATATATAGAACCAAAAAACAACAACATGACATAGTTATTGAACTGATGCTTTCAGAAGTATTTATAAAACATATATATATATGTATATTTACATATGTACACCAAATGCAGCTAAATTATTAACTGCTTATCTGGAACAGCTGGACAGAATTTATATTATAATGTACTGGATATTAAAAGCTGTCCCTTTTATATGTTTACATAACTTATAAAAGCGACAGTGTTCCTTTTTTTCACCTACTTTTATTGTTACCAGTACATAACAAAACAACATAATGAATGTTGTCTAATATTAACTCAATTCTTACTCAAAATGTTTTAGCCCTGATATATTGTTTCTGTTAACCTAAATAGTCTTTTGGGACCAGTAGTATTCACTTTTTTTTTTTCAATATAATCAGATTAAACAATTTTTTATATTGTACAAGTCATTTTTTTTTCTTTCTGTTTAATAAAATTGAAGAAAATTTGATAGTAATAGGTTACTGGCCTGAACTTAGTGTCACAAGTGTTTCAAGTGTCCATGTGTAGACATTTTGTTAATTTATTATTAAAGCAAAACCTTGTATGACTGGCAGTGTCTGGAGCTTTCAAAGAATTGTGGCTAAAGAGTATAAAGAATTGTATCCAAGCTTTCTAGTTTTATATTTGATAGAAAGTAGTTGTTTTTGTTGATTATAGATCTAGATTTTAAGTATTCAACTCTTCGTATGACATTTACCTCAGTGGGCATTAGGAGACTATTATTTGGTATAGACTATTTTCTTCTATGCAATTGTTGACTAAAGAAATCTTGTAAAAAAAAAGTGTCAGAGATCTCTTGGCCAGTATCACTCAGTGTTTCTATAATTTGTTTAAAATGACCACAGTCTGTGTTCTGCAATTTTCTCTGTCACTAGTTTGATGGAATATATTTAAATGAACAAAAAAAAAACAACAACAGTAAAATAGCAAACAAAATTTTTAAAAGCAACAGAAATTTTTACAATACACCTTCATATAAAAAAATGATCACTGTATGGGATTTTGTAACAGTTTTAAATTTATATCTAGTATCGATAATTCTCTTTCAATAGTTAAGCCATATTATACTGTACATAGTTATGAATAAATAATAATGCATGTAGAGTTGTTTTATGAATATAATATTGCTATGTTCTGAAATTTGTCATGGGTTTCACTTGTTTGCATAAAAAATGATTTCCCAGTAATTTTTACAATATTTTTTTATCATTTAGAGCAGTGTTTCTCAAACGTTTGCTTTAACGGAACACTTTGTAAATACTGAGTATTTAGCAGAACACTTTGCTTATTTCTTAGATAGTGGTGGCCTGCTAGTTAATTATTCCAGTAGTTTGTGGAACAACTATTCAGACCTTGCAGAACACTAGAGTTCTGCAGAACATAGTTCAGGAAACACTAATGTAGACTTTGGATTGAGTTGACTTAGCGACTAAAATGTCCATGAATGGTGAGGAGGCTAAAGACAATATTTGAACTTCGTCCATTAACATTTTATGAAGTTGAAAATAGAGGTACTGATAAATAGATGTAAATAATTTTTCTAAGCTAGCTGTAACAGCTATAAGTTTTAGGTTTGATTGACAGTATGCCTACTGTAGGTAAAACTAGCTTAACAGGCATTCAATTTCCACCATTCTTATATACATGTATATCACCCAGATGATTCCAGATAACTGAACATTGCAAAAGTATTTCATGTTACTTTATTCTAGGGTTTCAATTCTAAGTAGAAATCTCAGTTTCTATCTAGGAACATCCTATCATTCAGATATTTTCCATCTAAAAAAATAATGTGTACAATATTAATTTATTTCAAAAATTTAACACTTGCCAAAGAATCGTTTTTTTTTTTTAATGTAATAAATATCAGTATTATCAACAGAAGCCAGTGAAGTAAGAACTAGATAAACCCAAATGTCTGTATTCTGTACCAGTACTGTTATTTGTGTGCCTACTTCCTTTACACTTTACATTAATATTGTATTGGGCCAGCAGGAATGTAACTTTATTTTAAATGTGATATCTTAGAATTGAAATTTAATTCTCAGTTCCAACATGTGGTACTAGCTGTGACTTGTGGCTAGAAATGAGAAATGACTTAAGTGTTCAGTTTTTTTTTCCTTGGTGGTATGGGTGGGTGGGGGTGGCCAAAAGAAGTTAATGGAAATAATAGAATGATCTTTAGAAATCCTTTGTGTTAAATTGTGCTTGAGGCTAATGTTGCTGCTGATCAGTATGTTTAGGGATTGGTCTTTTTATATTGTAGCTCTCTTACAACTTCACATGGCTCATCTGAAACTGGAGAAATAACTCTGGCTGAGAGCAGCTATTTTTAGCTTCTGTTTTAAATGTGACTTGAAAATGTTGAGAAAAGAAAAAAAAAATTAGATATATAAAATAAGGCTGTGAAAAAATGTACAAAGATAATTCATCTTATTTAATTTTTTTAAATTTGAAAATCAACCTTTAGTCTCAATACAAAGCTGACAGTTTGTCTTCTTATATTGTTTGGTGAAAGATATTCTGTGTCAGTTTAAAATAATGTTCTTTTTTTTCCAAATCTTGGTTTACTAAACACTGACCATCCTTTTGTTTGTTGTTTTATTCTTTGTGAATGGGCACCATCTACTTTGAGGGTTTTCTTTTTATATGAATTGGTTTGTTAGTAATATGAAAGGCATTTTTTAAGATTTGTTTATTCTACAGTTTGTTTGTTTGATAGATCTAGTTAATTTTTGTCTTGTTATTCACCCTTTATTTAGTAAAATCCCTGTAACATAGGGAAATATATATCTGTACCTGAAAAAAGTTATATATTTGACAGAGAGAGAAATACATAGTTTTGTACTTAAATTGGAAACTTGTTTTTTTTTCTCATCTACTATCAGATTTGTTTTCTTTTAATATTGGACTACAATTTTTACAAACCCATAGATATCAATCTAGTTTATACTGAGCTGAACAGGCTCAAGGAAACAAAATTCTTAAAAAAAAACAAACAAAGATTATATTATCCTAGCAATCTGTGGATCAGAGTTTACATGAATGGCTCATCTCATAAAGCCACCACTGATGGAAGACCTGTAATACTCATGATCGAATGGCCAGATGGAGAAAAACTAGAAAAATCCATTGCAACTGGAGAGCTCTCTGACACTCATAGAGCAGAAAGGGAAGCATTTGAACTAGCTGCTAGCATGCTAGCAAATCATCCAAGTGCCCCACACAGTCAGATTGTCTTTCTAACAATCCTCCAAAGCTTGGAAAACTCGGATTCCTCCTATATAATAAATATAATAATATATATATATATAATATAATAATAAATAAATGCTGGTTTAATAATAGATTAAAGAAGCTTTGTTAACAGAAGGAAAACCTATAAAGAACATTTTAAGAAACTAAGGCAGAAAGAATTTATAAAATATATAAAAATTAAACACCTAACCCAAAAAGTAAGCAGACAGCTGTAGAGTGAATGCATAAACATTGTAATATCTAAAGATAACAAAAACCTATGGTCATACATTAAGTTTAAGAAAATGGAAACAACAGGCATAGCGCCATTAAAAGGAGAAGATAACTTAACACATAATGATAATGAAACTAAAGCTAACATCCTAAATAAATACTTTGCATCAGCATTCTCATCTCCAGGAGATAAAGACATATTACTTAATTTGAACCAAATATACAACATAGAAGATATAGAAGTACAAGAAAAGGGAATCCAAAAACTATTAGCTAACATCAAACCGATTAAAGCGTCTGGACCTTATGGTATTCCAGCTAGAGAACTAAGAAGAACTAAGCAATGAGCTAGCACCAGAGTCCAAAATACTTTTTCAGGCATCTCTTAACCAGGGCAGAGTACCAAAGGACTGGAAAAAAGCTAATGTCACCCCCCCCCCCACCTATTTAAAAAAGGAGAAAAATCTGACCCAGGAAACTACAGACCAGTATCACTTACCAGCATCACATGTAAAATCCTAGAACACATAATATGTAGCAACATCATAAACCACTTTGACAAACATAATGTCCTCACCCCATACCAACATGGCTTTAGGAAATATAGATCATGTGAAACACAACTAATAGGACTAATTGATGATTTTTCAAAAGGTTTAGATAATAGTGAACAAATAGATGCTATCTTACTAGATTTTTCCAAGGCTTTTGACAAATTTCACCACCATAGTTTGCTTAAAAAACTAAAATATTTCGGCATTAATGGTCCACTGCATCAGTGAATTAAAGATTTTCTGATAGGGAGAGAACAAACTGTAATAATAAATGGCTCTAAATCAACACCGATAACAGTAAATTCAGGTGTACCTCAAGGAACAGTCTTGGGTCCACTCCTATTTTTAATTTACATAAATGATTTACCAAATTGCATTACTTCAGGAACAAAAGTCAGATTATTTGCAGACGATTGCATAATATATAGAACAATAAAAACAACACAAGACACATATTTTACAAAGAGAATTAGATGAATTACAGAAATGGGAATCAAATTGGAGCATGTCTTTCCACCCAGAAAAATGTCAGTTGTTAAGAGTAACAAAAAAACTAAAACAAATTAATTCCACTTATCTTATTCATGGCAAACCAGTAACACAGACTAAAAACGCAAAATACCTAGGTGTTATAATAAATGAAAAACTGTCATGGAATCCACATATTGATGAAACTAAAAAAAAATCCAACAAAGCATTAGGGTTTATTAAAAGAAATTTCTATAAATCAAATAAGAACATAAAACTAAAATGTTATTTAACCTTGGTTAGGCCAATAATAGAATATGCATCCTATGTTTGGAACCCCTCAACTCAAGAAAACATTAAGAAACTGGAACAGACACAAAATAGAGCAGTGAGATTCATAACAAACGAATATTTACATTGGACTAGAGTAACACCTTTACTAAAATCACTAAATTTAGAAAGCCTTCAGCCTTCAGGATAGAAGACTTACAAGTAAAGTAGCAATTGTACATAAAATAGTGAACCATAATCTTCAAATACAAAAAACAAAATTTAACAAAATACTCAAAGACAAAAAGATAAAGGCCCATTCCTCATTCCTTATGCTAGAATAAATTTGTACAAATGCATTTTCTTCCCTAGCGCTATTAGAGTATGGAATGGGTTGCCTGAGCTAGCCAAGATAACCAGTGACATGGCAGAATTTAGGGCATTGGTTAATATGCATGACTAAATGCATGACGCGTAGGACGTAATCATCTTTTTTGAAGTAACGTCTATAAGATGAGATGTAAAACGACTCAGGACAACACTTATAAAGCTCAACAACAGCAGCAAAAAAACTGTTATTCAATGGGTACCAGCACCTATAGAACTAGAAGGAAATGAGAAGGCTGACACATTCGCCAAGAGTGGGATAACATCTCACTATTAAACATTGCACTCTATCCAGAAGAAATGAAGAAACTAATAGTAAATAAAATAAATGACAAATGGACAAGCTCAAATCCGAATCACAAGCAAGATGCTGCCTATTATAAGCTATACCGACAAGATCAACGTCTAATCATTCGACCCAGGACAAGACACAACAGAATGAGACAACATATGTACCGGAAGCTCAAAATTGGAACCAGTGACATATGCCCATGTGGAGTGTCACCAGAGAATGCTGACCATATCCTTCAAAACTGTTCTCTTTATCAAGAGGCCCGTACAAGAGAATGGCCCCAAAACATCTTAATAGAAAGAAAACTATATGGAGAGCTCCCTGATTTGGAAACCACTGCGTATTTCATCTCATATATTGGTCTAGTGACAGTCTAGTCATATGAACGCTCCAATATACAAATGAGAACGAGGAAGACGAAGAAGAATATTAAGTGTAATTGTATCGATTAGTTTTGATCAGTCATGTAGTTACATTTGTACTAGATCTAGACTAACATTAATAAATCCATGTGATTACAAATATTTTTACCAATTGTTTTTGTTCAACGCAATTTCATGCTTTTAGCTTTCCCACCCCACTATGATCCTATCACTTGTCTGGACAAGATAAGGAAGAAATCCTAAAACGCTGGGCAGAGCACTTCGAAAATGAAGCGGCCATAGACAGGCTACAGCAAGTACCAATAAATGAAAAAATGGATGACCCCCCTACGCTAAAGGAAACCGATCTTGCCATTCAACAGCTCGCAAGCGGAAAAGCCCCAGGAGCTGACTCCATTCCCGCAGAGGTCTACAAAAAAGGTGGATTAGCCCTGATTGAAAGACTTCATAAGCTCTTCTTAATTATGTGGGAAAAAGAGTCAATACCACAAGACTTTAAAGATGCCACAATTGATCATTTATACAAGCGAAAAGGAAACCGCCAGATCTGCGACAACCACAGAGGAATATCTCTTCTCTCTATTGCTGGGAAAATCCTTGCACGCATTCTACTAAATCGTCTCATGCAACACATAGAATATGGTCTACTACCAGAAAGCCAGTGCGGCTTCAGAAAAGAGCGTGGAACCATTGACATGATCTTTGCAGCAAGGCAGCTCCAGGAAAAATGCCAAGAACAAAATGCTGACCTGTTTCTCAATATATGTCGACTTAACAAAGGCATTCGACACTGTTAGCAGAGAAGGACTCTGGAAGATCATGTCAAAGTATGGCTGTCCACAAAAATTCACAACCATGGTGAGACTATTTCATGATGGCATGAAGGCTCGTGTCCAAGAATGTGGAGAACCATCAGAGCCCTTCGAAGTATCAAACGGGGTAAAACAAGGCTGTGTCCTACACCTACACTGTTCAGTATCATATTCTCCGCTATGCTGACAGATGCATTCACAAATAGATAAAACAACGGGATAAATATATCATACAGATTTGATGGTGGCCTATTCAACCAGAGGCGGCTTAAAGCAAAATAAAAAACAAATGCAGCAGTAATAAGAGACTTGCTATTTGCTGACGACTGTGCCCTAAATGCCTGCTCTGAAAACGATCTGCAGAGCATCGTCAGTGACTTCTCAAGAGCATGCTCAGACTTTGGCCTTACCATCAATACGAACAAGACTGAAGTCTTATATCTGGGAAAGCCTACTCGGATCCAAGCATCAATATAAATGGACAGGATATAAACGCAGTGGACAAATTCACATATCTTGGCAGCACACTCTCCAAAAATGGAAAAATCGATAGTGAAATCGACCTGCGTATCGCCAAGGCCAGTGCATCCTATGGCAGACTGTCTAAAACTTTCTGGAACAGACGTTGCATCAGCACAAACACAAAGCTAGGGGTCTATAGAGCCGTCATCCTCCCTACATTGCTCTATGCCTCAGAAACATGGACAGTGTACAGTAAACATGCAAAGAAACTGAACCACTTCCACATGACATGTCTGAGAAAAATACTAAATGTCAAATGGCAAAATACCAGATACAGAAGTTCTTCGAAGAGCGTGTCTGCAAAGCATCCACACAATCCTGATGCAGTCCCAGCTGCGATGGGCAGGTCACGTCTACAGAATGGAAGACCACCGCATCCTTAAACGACTCTTGTATGGCCAACTAAGCGAAGGAAAGCGCTAGCAAGGTGGTCAAAGAAAGCGCTTCAGGGACACCCTCAACGCTTCTCTGAAGGCGTTCAGCTTAGACCCAGGCACCTGGGAGACAGAGGCACATGACAGAGCATCATGGCGTCGCGCTGTGAAAACTGACGCACAGGTTGCTGAGGAAAAAAGAACAACGCTGGCAGAAGAAAAACGCCAGAAAAGAAAAGCAAGGCAAACGACACTAGCTCCAGCTGGAATAACCTGCCCAGTGTGCGGCCGAACATTCCGGGCTCACATAGGTCTCACCAGCCACATGAGGAGGCATAAAACCCCAGTGCAAAGCCCTCAGCCCCCTGGATGACAAAGTGGTCATCATCGAACCACGATGGACGAACTATATATATATATGTCTGGACAAGTTGGGAAGTGAGCTAAGGAGAAGGAAGGAGTGATCTGGGTGGCAGTTACAGAGGTAGCCTTTTAATTGCATTTATTTTATAGATCTAAAAAAAGGTTGTCCGACCACTTTGAACTCGAAGGCTCAGACCTCCTCAAAGCCAATACACTAATGCCAGCGAAGTGGTAATGAAAAAAGAAGGTTTTATAGTTATCTATTGTCACTATTGTTAGTTTCAATTCTTTAAACCAAAGCTGAATTCTCTATACAAATTATAAAGGGGACTAATTCAGCATATGCCTGCACATTTGTCACGTACAAATTATTTCCCTTGTTCAATACCAAACTAAATAATTAATTACCAATACCGGCAATTTACAAATTTATTATTTTTTCATTTGATTCTCTTGTTTTGTGCAAACTATGAACGTAGACGATTTGGTGTGGGAGAAATGACGTAGTACACACATTTGTGTTGGACCAAAGAGGCAAAGTGAGTTAATATAAGCTTCGTAATAACAAACAAAGAAAAAAAAAGCATGCATGTGTCTTTGAGGGCTCTGTATGTCTGTCTTGAGACTGCTCTGCATGTATTGGGTCTGCTGTACAGGATCTACATGTACATGTCTAGAGTCTGCTCTATATGTGTTGTATTGATAGTTTAACGACGTTTTCTGCCTCATTTTTATTTGTCAGGTCACATTCATTGCAGTTCATAACCCTTTACATTCAAAGACAATTTTATTTCTCTGTTAAAATGTCATTGGGACTGTGCATTAGGTAATTTTTACTTTATTCTGATGTGCTTCTCTCTTTAAACTTTTTGGGTGATAACCTGGTAGGCAATTTTGTATTCAGTTTGTATTTGGTCCAATTCTTACCAAAACTGTTAAAGCATGTACTGTCAGTTTTCAATTTTCTTCAGTGATACTGCCGCTTATTTAAATATAAATTCAAGTTCCTCGTCCTCTCTCAGCTTTTCTACAGTACTTCATGTCTTCCAAGCACATTTCGTTTTTTGATTACCTTATACTATACATTCTTTTTTCCCCCACAAAATAGTCATTCAGAGATTATATCTATTTAGACTAGTTTTATTCAGATCTCTGGTTCATTGACTTAAACAACAACAACAACAAAAACAACGAAGCAATACATGGCTTTATTTGTTCAGGCTAAAATTATTGCATCATAAAACCTTCGGAATTGAAGAGATTGCCATTATTATCATTATTGCATCGAGAATCTATATTAAAGGGTCATAATAATACTGTCGAGATGGAAGAACAACTATTTACATTATTATGTCCCCTGGCATCTAGTTCATCAAACTAAAAAGGGTAGTAGCCAGTAGTAGGGAGCTAACTAAATCGTGTTTATTGTGATAGAAGATACGGTAGGATAATAAAATACAAAGATAGTACGATGAGATCACCAGAGGCTATTCAGCACATGGTTCTAACAATAAGCTTCATCTTATCAATAAACAAGACATAAAGCTGTCATAATGGCATCCAATGCTAGAAACCAGAAGGTGTTAATCTGGATTCTTTATTTCTAGTCGGTGTATTATTATCAGTAGCAAAAGGTGGCTACGAAGAAAGACTTTTGTTTTGGGTGTGTCGTAAGCGGAATTCTCAGAATGTCAGTCTTTTTAAGACCTCGAAAATTCTTTTGATAACCTGGCCAACGAGGATAAAGAATGCCATTGACCTTCTAAATTGTAGACAAAAATAAAATAAGGTTCTTGAAATTCTAAAATGAATTATTATATCTAGAAATGTATTGAATAATGTGAAATACTTTACTTCTTTTGTCATTCAGCGATCTGAGGGATTTGCATTGCTTTTTTTTTGTATTTGTGAACCTATGCGGGCCTGAAATGATCTGCACACTGGGCATGCGATTCCAGTTGGAGCTTGAGTAAGTTGATTGATTTTCTTCTTTAGCGGTTTTCTTTAGCCAAGGCTGTTTACTTGCCAGCTAGACAAACGCCAGTTGGGTGCAGACCTTGTCGATGACTTTTAGCTTGCAAGGGTCCATTTACTGCGTCATCAGACTTCAGTGAGGGTTTGTGCTCATCAGCAGTGCTAATCTCTCTGGTCTTGGCATCTGGGCAAGCGTTTGTTGGAGCTTGTGCTTTACCTAGTTGATGGGTTCTTTGGAATTTGCATTCTTCCTTCGAAACTCCAAACGTAACGTTCTTGACAAATGCCTTGGTGCAGCAATCAAGCTTGGTTGCAGACCCAACGTTCTCTTGAACTATCTTGCTGTTTGAGGTGCTCTTATCAGGTACAGCTGCAACACAAGCTTCGGTAGAGCTATAGGCACGTTCTCTTGTTTCTAGCCCCTTTCTGTTACTCCTTAAGAGAAACACAGCAATCGTTATGTTTCTTCTCTTGGGAGCCATACTCGTACTCCTTATTTTCGGATTTACAAGCAGCATCACCTTCACCAGCATTACTGTTTTCACTGCCTATTTCTTCATGGGTAGTAGTTCAATGTCCAAAGATGGTGCAACTTCTTCATCTTTTGTGTCTCTTTGGTCGCACAGGGTTTCTTCCACCATGTCCATCGTTTTCCACAGGGGCTTGTCACTTCCTTCACCGAGGTACACTTCTTTTCCAGCTTGGTACATGTCTCTTCGTTGGACTTCTTCCATGTCGTAATCATAACCCGAATGTCGTAGGTCCAGGCATATAGCTCTTGTCGCACAGAGTTCACAAGCTCTTCTAAATATGGTTTAATTTCAAACAGATAGGTGTCCGGATCTTCCACTTCTTTCATTATGTCTTCCAGGAGGCGTGGCTTGTAATGTATCCTTCTTTCCTCCTGTATTCAGCCCTCCGTTCCTATCGGGTACGATCCCACTTCTGACACCAGTTGTAACGAGTCTCACTATCCAGGATCTCTGCAAACTGCACCACACGACACCACCAATGTAATGAACTTGACAACTCAGGGCTCCAAATGACGTCGCTAAAGCAAACTACATAATTACTGAAGTAGGTAATGTTCACCCCACCCCCCTCCCCTCGCAAAGAAACGTAAAGCAAAGCAGTTATCACATGGGCTAGCTATGGGGGGGGGGATCTGAGATTCAACCAAACCCAAAATAAAATATTTCACACATTGATCTGTTTTCCTATCAATCGCGGTTGCTGATCGGTAAAGCGCTTGGCTTCTGAACCGGGGTGCCGAGTTCGAATCGTGGTGAAGACTGGGATACTTAATTTCGGGATCTTTGGGCACCTCTGAGTCCACCCAGCTCTAATGGGTATCTGACATTAGTTGGGGAAAAGTAAAGGTGGTTGATCGTTGTGCTGGCCACATGACACCCTCGTTAACCGTAGTCCACAGAAACAGATGCCCTTTACATCATCTGCTCTTTAGATCACAAGGTCTGAAAGGGGAACTTTTTTCCTACCAATCTCTGGGCTTCATTAATAATGTGCAGTGAATGGCAGATTTGATTTCGAACTACACTTTTTGTTTTTGTTACAAAACTAACAGGCAGAGGCGGCCTTAGCTGTCGCGGGCCCTGGGCGAGTGTTATATGCGGGGCCCTATATATATCGTACCACATCACGCTAATGGGTTTGTACGCCTCTAACGCTGTAGGCTATACTTTTGATTAGTCTTTATTTTATTAATCGAAATATCATACCATGTGATTAAACTGAAAACAAGATCGAAGCATCTTAGTTCATAGTTCGCTATACATTCGCCCTCATTTTTCATCAATATATCATTTGCGGTTTGAGCGACAGTCAACAGCGCCTTCCTGAATTCTTTCGTTTGATAGCGTAGCGCTTTATAACTTTTAAGGCGGCACTCCCACTGTGTTTATGACAGTGACTTTGTTGTTAGGACAGGCACGGCTTCTTCCAAAATGTTTCACTTTTCCGACGACGCAGCAAAACCTTTATAGATTCTCTGTTTGAGTTTAAAAATACGTCACTGCTTGAGAGTTGCATTTAGCTATGTCTCCTAAAACAAATTTCAAGTAATGGCAGCCGCACAGAGTGTAAAATGCTTGACTTAATATGGGTAATGTGCGCCTTTAACTCCTTGGTGCTTTCCCTTCATGTTCACACCATTGTCATATCCCTGGCTACGACAGTCGGCAATGTCCAGGCCAAGGTTCTCCAGCTCGGGGAGCCTCTGACGAATCATTTCCTGATGAGTTGTCAACATCTAGAAATTCGATGAAGCGTTCTCCACCTAAACGTCTCTATCTGATACGTCCACAAAACGCAATATAAAGGACATCTGCTCATTGTGGCTAAAATCTTTCTTGCAGTCAAGGATAACAGAAAAATATTTAGCAAGTTTGATTTTATCAATAACTTTACTTCTGATGCTATCAGTTCCCATAAGCTCGTTTTGAATCCTATGTCCAAAGTAATGGTCGTGATCCTCGGCGTTGTTAATAAGTTAAAGATGGTTGGGTCGAATTTGGCCAGTATCTTAACCAAGCCTAAAATAAAGCCTTGTTTGGCGCATGAAGTTTAACACTATACTTGTTGTTCAGACTGCGCACCAATGCAGTTTTTTTTCTTTTGTAATTTGTTCTAGCATTATGTTATCCATTGTGCTACCACTGGACATTCTCAGAGCTAAATCAAACCGCTTGGACATACACTTAACGTGATATTCACAAAAACATCGTACTGCCGAAGTTTATTACCAAGATGCTTCCAGTGGCAGTAGCCTTTGTTTGCTAATTGGCCTCCAGTAACTATCGTGACAAACAATTTACAAGGAAAACACAACTCTGTCTTTGGTCTTTGGCAGAAGAAGAAAGCGTGAAATAGCAGTTCATTGACTTTCACGGAAGGGATTTTAAAAAATGCCAAAAATACTCCCGCGTTTTTATTTTCATAGCCTCTTAGAATCGGCAAGTAATAAGATGCTGGCTCTATCGAAACAGAACGGTACTTCGAAACCAAACATATCACGTTAAGAGCTTACATAGTAATTGAAATCATATCAAATCACGTGGTATCAAATATCCTTTTTTATGAGAACTAATTTTATTTTCAAAGCTAACAACGACAACGGAATCTCCAATCGCGGGACCCCTTCAGGCGCCGGGCCTGGGACGGTTGCCCCACTCCCCTCCCTCCCCCATCTAAGGCCGCTACTGCTAACAGGTTATGGCGCTACACCTCTGAAAATGAGTGAAGGTTCAGAATACAGGATAAAACATTTTGCGCAGGAACTCCGCTTAAGGCACCGCTGGGGGGGGGGGGCTCACAGCACTTCCCGAGACACCCTAGCTTGCAATTTAATTGTAACATGATTTAGTAATTCCGAAAATGTATAACTCTTAAACCATAGTTTTAACTAGTGATTTGAGCGTGATTTATTTTCACAAAAGATATTCATTCATTACTTGTCAAATTTCTAAAAAAAAATCGTTCGAGCTTTGTCCTCAACTTTTTCAGTCCACAAACACCCACCTTAAATATTTTCCGAAATTCTATTCACATCTTTAGGCCTATCATTAAATTGGTGTGGGGCGTAATGATTTTTCATGTGGTTGTATTAGAAACGAGAAATCCTGTAGCAAAAATAATGACAGTGTTTTACTCCTAATAGTAGGAGGGAAAATATTGCTAAATTCAATAGGTCCAATATTGGGGTTAACACTCTACACAAATCTATCATTTTTCATTTGAAAGAAATAATTTTTACAATAATTTATTTTTCCAAGACTGAATGGTTCAGTTTTTATATATATGCACTTTTTTTCTTTTGCTTGAAAAATTGACCACTTAGGAAAACTCTAGTATGACCGTTATAATTTTTCAAAATAAAAAAAAATAAATGTAAATTTGGCTTGGGTACTAGACTTAGCTTACTAGCTCAGATCTAGAGCCAACATTTGTTTTGAAAGGACTATCGCGTTCTGGAAAGGACTATCGCGTTCGGGAATTTCCAAATATAAGGCATTATTGATTCAAGCATTTAATAAATTAATGTTCAGAAAATTTGCGCATCGTCTTAATTGTGAGAGATCTTTACCACTTAAATCTAAGGATATTTTACTAATACCTAGAAAAATCTTTTTACTGTACATTATCTCATAAAGTATATTTGAATCAGGAATTAAATCTGAAAGAAAATAGCAGTCTGTTGTAACCTTCAAAAAACAAACACACCAAAAATTATGAATAACTTTGACCTACATTTCAGAAAAAGTTTACTGTCCCACAATGCATTCATGGTAACCGAAACTTAGCGCCAAATCCCCGCCCACACAAAATTAGAATTTTCTTAACCCAGTGTTTCTCAAACTATGGTACAACAACCCTGGAAGAAGACGGGGGCTACTCAAGGTAGTTCAACAATTGCAACTGCCTTTGTTTTCTGTTTCAAAGAGGTAGAAACAAAAAGCAAATACATCTATAAGGAAAAGCCGCCCCGATATTGTTTCTTGTTGTTGTTGTTGTTGTTGTTTCTTGTTGTTGTTGTTGTTCTTCTTGTTGTTGTTGTTGTTGTTGTTTCTTGTTGTTGTTGTTGTTGTTTCTTGTTGTTGTTGTTGTTTCTTGTTGTTGTTGTTGTTTCTTGTTGTTGTTGTTGTTGTTGTTTCTTGTTGTTGTTGTTGTTGTTTCTTGTTGTTGTTGTTGTTCTTGTTGTTGTTGTTTCTTGTTGTTGTTGTTGTTTCTTGTTGTTGTTGTTGTTGTTGTTTCTTGTTGTTGTTGTTGTTGTTTCTTTTTGTTGTTGTTGTTGTTGTTGTTGTTTCCTCAGTTCTTGTCAATGTCTCTCGAGTTTCTCAAAGTTTTGAATGTCTCTCGAGTTTCTCAAAGTTTTGAATGTCTCTCGAGTTTCTATAAGTCTTGAAAATGTCTCCCAGATGGCCTCGCCACCAGCGCTCCATCGAGTTTCAATCAAGCTCTTAAGGCTAGAAAAACTGAGTTCTTTTCAAAACTTTAAAAACTAAAAAGAATCAATAGGAAATACAAATAAACTACGACAATAATCACGATATAGAGTTTAAGGTATAGTTATAAAAATCTAGATTTATAGGAAACCAGTGTACTGAACAAAGAAGTAACAACATGCACATTGATAACTTTGTCCCCTCATATCGAAACAGAGCATTCAACAATGAAGTAACACCATGTACCATGTGCTTTGCAAGAAAGTGGGCGTCGGCTTCAGAGATTGAAAGAAATCTAGTAAATTTGATTCACTCTAGCCTATAGCTTACATTTAATTGAAGAGGGAATATATGTGATTGGCAATTCTTTTTTGGTTACATCTCAAATACAATAAACTGTGTTTTTTCCGTGTATTTAAAATGTGTTGTTTTAACTGAAAAGGTAATGGGGGAATATGAACTTACTACAGATTGGAGGAAAGTTTGATGCCTCTAATCACTTGATGCCCCTTGCGGCCCGCACCACCCGCACATTGTTAGCAAGGCTTCTAAGATTTGGTACAAAAAACAAATCATGTTTATAACAAAGTGCAGTAATAAGTTGCTTTTTGTATGCTCAAAATTTTAAAAAGTTAGTCTGTGTAATTTCAAAATTTCTTACACAGGAACAGAATGAAACTAAAAATGTATTACAATCTTTATATACGAATTCCTAGAATTACTATATTTTTCATAGTAAACTTAGCCACTTTTTCAAATTCGAGATTGATGTTTATCGAGACTATTTAACTATTGTTCGATTATGCATGAACTGCAAGGAATTTATTAGAAACAAACTCAGTTATTTTATAATGTTTTACTTTTATATCGATTGTGAGTCTTGGGAATGCACTTAAAAAACAAAGTCTACCTAGAGGGTACTAGCAATTACAATTCTTGAGAAATGTTACACATTGCGTCAAACAGTTTATCTCTTTAAAGTACGTTTTTTTTCAAAACATCAGGTATGGACGAGAGTTCCGGGAGTTTCCGTTTACCAAAATAGATTACTCTATTTAGTAGGAATTATCTGATTGTCGAGTTTTTTTTGTTTTTTGTTTTTTTGCAATAGTAGAGATTCTTATGTTATCAGCATGCACAAAAAAATGGCGGATTGATACATCATAAATGTTTGTAAATGATGAATCACGCTCAGATAAAAAATGAACCGAATACCTTACAATTGACAACCAAATAATGTAAATTCATTTTTTTACTTGAATTAAATCAATATTTAACCAATAAAATAAAAAAACAACAACTCAAAAACAACAACTTATATTAAATGTAACTGTATCAATTATTTTGACTCAATCATGCAATTTGTCCGATTGGGACTATTTTTTTTACCAACTGTTTTAGTTTAGCGCAATTTCGTGGTTTTAGTATGCTCTATGTGCTACAGTCCAATTACTTGTGTGGGCCACCAGTTGGCAAGAGGGCGAAGAGGGATTCTCTGGGAGAAGGGTTCCGTGCTGGCTTTTCAAAAGCAATTAAAAAACAAAAACAAAATACTTATATTAAATATAATAAATTTAGTTGCATCAATTAGTTTGGATCAGTCATGTAATTTGTAATAGATATAGACTAACAATAATAAGATAAGATAAGATAATTTGTATTGGTTCAATCAAATGGAAATTCAGTTTGACCACAGTTGACAATCTCAGCTTAACTACTGTACAATAACAATGTAGATGCAAAAACGAACAACATTCACACATGAAACACATGCACACATTCACAAACACGCTTTATGAATAAGACTACTATGAACTTCTCGATAACGACAAATGTCCTTGTAACACTCTGACCGAAAGTGGGATAAAGGAGTTTTAAAATCTTTCTGTGCGATTTGAAATATTTTTACCAATTGGTTTTGTTTAGCGCAATTTCATGCTGTTAGTTTCTCAATAATCTATGACCCTATCAAATGTAAAAAAAATAATAATTTTGTAAAACTAAAAACAGAACATGACCTATGAAAACAGAAAATGCTTTTCCTCGCCTTTCTCCCCCGATTATTCCCCCTTCCCCCAACCTAAAAGTTTTTGTGTACCAGTCTCCACTAGGGTTTGAACTCGAGATCTGCAATCCAGATCTCAGGACACTTCCCCCACCCCCACCCCTTTTTTGTGGTTACAGTTATGTATTCGACTGTCATAACTTCAGACAATTTAACTTCCTTTACAAGAATAGAACACGACAATCATGAAGTAATTAGAATTACAATTTATTTCTTGTGTGGTCATAATTGTCGCATTTACACACACACACTCAAACACACACACAGACCCACTGACACAGACACGTAGAGAATGCTACACTCAGATAAACGCACCAATACGTGATATTTAGGACAGACAGGAAGCATAAAAACGCGTTCAGGTTGTGATTCTACGCTGATCCAGTTTCTAGTTCAAATGTAAACAAACTCGATACGCGCCCGTGCTCGTCTGCAAACCTTGAAAACAAAGTCAGGTCACACGAAGTTCATTTTCTTTAGTTGTTTATTGATTTCATCAATGTGCTGTTTAGTTTGTTTCTTTGATAATTATTATAAAAACAATACCATCTACCGGAAGGCAGTGCTCTGCAAGTCGTACACTCATAAGATATGTATGTTTGTAATCGTGACAGGAAGATATGAATGTATGTAATCGTGACAGGAAGAAATTTATGCATGTAATCGTGACAGGAAGATATGTATGTATGTAATCGTGACAGGAAGATATGGATGTGTGTAATCGTGACAGGAGGAAATTTATGCATGTAATCGTGACAGGAAGATATGGATGTATGTCATCGTGACAAGAAGATATGTATGTAAGCTATCGTTACATGTCGTCCACTCCTAAGATAAGTATGTAAACTGACAGCTCTTCCACTTCTAAGATATGTGTGTCTACGTGACAGGAAAATGTTTATCTATACAATCGTGACAGGTCGTCCACTCCTAAAATACATATGTAAACTGACAGGTTTCTAAGATATGTGTGCGAACATGACAGGAATAAATGTTAATATGTAAACATTTCAGGAAGATATATATATATATATATATATATTTATATATATATATATATATATATATATATATATATATATATATATATATATATATATATGCATGTAATCGAGATAGTTCGTTTACCCCTCAGGTATGCATATATATATGCATGTAATCGAGATAGTTCGTTTACCCCTCAGGAATGCATGTATATATGCATGTCATCGAGATAGTTCGTTTACCCCTCAGGTATGCATGTATATATGCATGTCATCGAGATAGTTCGTTTACCCCTCAGGTATGCATGTATATATGCATGTAATCGAGATAGTTCGTTTACCCCTCAGGTATGCATGTATATATGCATGTCATCGAGATAGTTCGTTTACCCCTCAGGTATGCATGTATATATGCATGTCATCGAGATAGTTCGTTTACCCCTCAGGTATGCATGTATATATGCATGTCATCGAGATAGTTCGTTTACCCCTCAGGTATGCATGTATATATGCATGTAATCGAGATAGTTCGTTTACCCCTCAGGTATGCATGTATATATGCATGTCATCGAGATAGTTCGTTTACCCCTCAGGTATGCATGTATATATGCATGTCATCGAGATAGTTCGTTTACCCCTCAGGTATGCATGTATATATGCATGTGACAGAAATATATATTATTGAATGTAAACGTGACTAGAAGAATGTTATGTCATCTCGACATATTTCCTTTAAATTTGATATTAACGGCTTGGAGAAAAAATCCAAGAATAGACCAGAGGGATAGCATCAAGAAGCAACAGGGAACACACCAGATGTAGGAAAAAAAGGCTGAAAAACGAGCATCGTTTGGTGATTTAAAATCTTAAGACCTTCCTTCTCAAAGAGAAACACATCGTCTCTCTAGACTTCATTCAATAGTTTATCTTTTTTAAATGAACTTATTTTTAAAAAGACACTTTTGTTAGCAAGATTATTTAACATAATCAACAAAAGTCTGCTTTCTAATGACAACCCAATAATCTTTTGTAACCTGGCAGAGAAATATGAAAAGCCTCACAAAGATATCAACTTGGGTTGATTAACAGGTTAAGGCAAGCTTACACTAGCGGCTACGAAGGTGAACCCAACGAAGTTTGCACTTGAGCCTTCATGCGTTGGCAGACTTATTTAAAAAAAAAAACTACAACGTATGGAAGAGGGCTACGTCCCAGAATGAAGTCATGACGAGTGCTCACAATATATATGATGTGGTGAAGACGACAGATCACGTGATGCATTGCAGACGAATGATGTTGTGAAGAAGTGCAGTAGACAGATGTTTTAAAGTAGTGAAGACGACACATGAAGTGATGTATTGTAGACGACAGATGGTTTGATGTAGAGAAGACGACAGATGGTGTGATTTAGTCAAGACGACAGATGGTGTGATTTAGTCAAGACAACAGATGGTGTGATTTAGTCAAGACGACAGATGGTGTGATTTAGTCAAGACGACAGATGGTGTGATTTAGTCAAGACAACAGATGGTGTGATTTAGTCAAGAAGACAGATGGTGCGATTTAGTCAAGACGACAGATGGTGTGATTTAGTCAAGACGACAGATGGTGTGATTTAGTCAAGAAGACAGATGGTGTGATTTAGTCAAGACAACAGATAGTGTGATTTATTTAAGACAACAGATGATGTGATTTAGTCAAGACAACAGATGGTGTGATTTAGTCAAGACAACAGATGGTGTTATTTAGTCAAGACGACAGATGGTGTGATTTAGTCAAGACGACAGATGGTGTGATTTAGTCAAGACGACAGATGGTGTGATTAAGTCAAGACAACAGATGGTGTGATTTAGTCAAGACGACAGATGGTGTGTTTTAGTCAAGACGACAGATGGTGTGATTTATTCAAGACGACAGATGGTGTGATTTAGTCAAGACGACAGATGGTGTGATTTAGTCAAGACGACAGATGGTGTGATTTAGTCAAGACGACAGATGGTGTGATTTAGTCAAGAAGACAGATGGTGTGATTTAGTCAAGACGACAGATGGTGTGATTTAGTCAAGACGACAGATGGTGTGATTTAGTCAAGACGACAGATGGTGTGATTTAGTCAAGAAGACAGATGGTGTGATTTAGTCAAGACGACAGATGGTGTGATTTAGTCAAGAAGACAGATGGTGTGATTTAGTCAAGACGACAGATGGTGTGATTTAGTCAAGAAGACAGATAATGTGATTTAGTCAAGACAACAGATGGTGTGATTTAGTCAAGACGACAGATGGTGTGATTTAGTCAAGACAACAGATGGTGTGATTTAGTCAAGACGACAGATGGTGTGATTTAGTCAAGACGACAGATGGTGTGATTTAGTCAAGACGACAGATGGTGGGATTTAGTCAAGACAACAGATGGTGTGATTTAGTCAAGACGACAGATGGTGTGAGTTAGTCAAGATGACAGATGGTGTGATTTAGTCAAGACAACAGATGGTGTGATTTAGTCAAGACAACAGATGGTGTGATTTAGTCAAGACGACAGATGGTGTGAGTTAGTCAAGACAACAGATGGTGTGATTTAGTCAAGACAACAGATGGTGTGATTTAGTCAAGACGACAGATGGTGTGAGTTAGTCAAGATGACAGATGGTGTGATTTAGTCAAGACGACAGATGGTGTGATGTAGTGTAGCTTTATATAAAGATTAATGCAGCCGACCAATGGTACTATGGTGTAGTGCAGACAAAGAACCTGTTCGAAAGCTACATAATCAATGATGACAAACCTATTTCTGAACTTTTGCATAAATTGTTTTTAAAATTAAAGCCGTAGGTCAAAATATTCGTATTCATACTAGGGGTGCACCGGATAGTACTTTTTGATATCCGGCCGGAGCCGGATATGACCGGATAGTAAAATTTGATATTCGGCCGGTGCCGGAGCCGGAGCCGAATACCTAAGTGTTTTGTAAATAGCTTGTATTGCTGAGCATTTTACGAAACTGTTAAATAACATACCTATATTTGTTGGTATTATTTTTTTTCCTTTTATATATCTTATTGTTTTAAACTCTTTTGCTGATTGATTTATTAAAGATTAACAGTATTTATAAACATAAATTAATCTGTGTAGCATGAGCGTGTCTGTGTGTATGTACGAGGCCACCAACTATAAAGGCTGTGTGTTGGAGGGTCAATGTAAAATATGTTAGTATATATTTAACTAGTTACTAATGTAAATCTCTCAACTGGCTTGTATGGTGGTTGGATGTATGTGTTCAATAATTTCTGACCAACAACTGGTCATCAGACTTGTAATTTTAAGTCCAAAGACTGCTTCTGGTTCTGGCTTCAAGGGCTTAATACTGATAGCTGTTAGTTAATAGTTGGAATCTGAAGCGTAGTAGGTCATATATTTATTAATCCATTTGCGGCAAACGATATTTTATTAACAGCTGGAACATCTATTATACCTACTCATAGCCTGAGCTTTAAATGTTGCGAAGCATAGATTTAATTGTAGTCTGTAGGCCTATTATTGTTATCAATGTTTAGATCTACTGTTATATAGATCTAAGAGAATTAGGAAAACCAACTATAAAAGAAACAAAATCACCCACACCCTCCCTACCAAAAAAAACCCAACATAAATAGACTTTGTGTTCGACTGATTGTAACAACCTGATCAGATAGACGTAGTGAGCCTACACATGTAGTCCTAGTGTAGTGTGTATAGTTGATGGTGTTGACCTTCACGCGTTTTTTTTCCTTGGGCATACGCAATAGTGTTTAGTGTTTCTTAACATTCCAGCATATTTTTCTTTGTTTGCTAGATCTAATTGTGGTGCTTTAGATCAATTTATTTTCTGTGATGTTAAATTTAACTGTAAGGTTTTCCTTTATATATGAAGTCAATAGAATTAAACAATGAAATTAGTTTTCTTTCTAAAGGTTTTAATACAAGGGGAAAAATACATACACGCACACATGCACATATTTGTTTTATTTTATTGTGCAACGAACGTGTGTTCAGCGCCCTAAATGACATTTCTCTCCAAGTAAACAAACTTAGTGTCACCATCTAGTGACCTCTAGAGACAGTCTCAATATGTCTTAACAATTTGCGTTAATCCATTCTGGCTTAAGAATGGTCAATGTCTATATTCTCTATCAATACATTGTCATGGATTAAACAAATAAGAAGTTGGGGGTGTTGAGTCTCTTGAGCCCTCCCTTAAAAGATACCCTTGGTCAGTGTCTGTTTGGCTTGTAGTCCCGACTCATACGTGAGACTTAACTCAAAGTAAGCAAACTTATTACCCGTCCAATAGTATAAAAGGTGTGGTTTGTGGTCCAGACCCTTGATTGACAACCTATCTCATAATAAACTAACTCATACCAAATTAACCTTATAGAGATTTGGCTTGTAGTCCCGCCTCTAATAAAAATTCTAATCCAAGTAAACAAACTCAGTTCCCTCATAATATGTGACCTCTAGACAGTGTCGACACGTTGACATCTGGCTTAATGTGGTCAGCTGCCTGTTTGTGAACTCAATGTTATGGACTTAACAAACAAAAGGAGGTGGAGGTAGCTCATCTCTACCTCTGGAGATATACCCGCACATCTAGACAGATTATCAGCGTGACGTAGTTAAGGAATATGACATGTTTACTAGACCACTCAAAGGTCAAGACAAGCCAGTGTGCCAGACATCGCTGCTAGGTATGTAATACGAATTTATAATGTAAAGTCTAGTCCCCCCCCCCCCCCCCAATAACAAACCTAGTTCCCTCGTGTGACCTCTTGAGAGTGCTTACGTCCATCGTATCTGACTTGGGGTCACCTGTCAATCAATGAACTCAATGTGATGGGCTAAACAAATAAAAGGGGGAGGGAGTTGTTCATCTAGAAATATACCTGGTTACCTTAGAGGTGTGGCTCTTGTAGTCCAGCCCCCCCCCCCCCCAATAAAGATTAACTACTAAGTAAACAAACTAAGTTCCCTCGAAAGGTGTGACCACTAGAGAGTGTCTATACGCTGACATTAAACCTACGTCCATCGTATTTAACTTGTGGTTACCTGCCTATAAAAAACTCAATGTGATGGACTAAACAAATAAAAGGGGGTGGGAGTTGTTCATCTCTACCTCTGGAGATATACCCGCACAGCTAGACAGACGTCTGGTCAGCATGACGTAGTCAAGGAATGTAACATTTTAACATGTTAACTTACTTACTCAAAGGTCAAGACAAATTGAAAAAAGTGCCAGCCATTGCATCTCTGTATGTAAAGCGCATTTATGATGTAAAGTTTCATCTCTATTTATATTAAGTTATTAACATGCCTTGTCTTTATAATAAACGATGTTTGGTGCATATTTATAATGGCTCTATTTTTAAGCACATTATTTTGTTTTCATATAAACATTAATACATTCTATAACAGACAGTAATGGAACGAGGTCCACTTTATGCATATTAAATAGGTGTATTTTTACTATCCGGTTTACTATCCGGTAGTGATATCCGACCGGAGCCGGATAGCACCGGATAGTAAAAAATGCCGGATATTCGCCAGAAGCCGGAGCCGGAGGGACTATCCGGTGCACCCCTAATTCATACACATACTAACGTACTAATACAGTAAACTAAACATTCATATTTTATTACCAATACAAAAATTAAACACAGTGAATATGTTTTTTTTTCTTTTAAAAAATCCGCCAGCTCCTTTCCCTCTAAAATAAAACACTTATAAAGAAGCATGAAAAGACAAATTTGAACAAAATATCATTTATTTATTAATTTTTATGCTGTCACTTATCCTGCATGGGAGACGGTCACATGCCATAGGCGATCTTCTTTGGCGAGCTTAGAAAAGGACGGCGTTATAGAGGTGCCCGTAAGTGCTACAAAGATCCACTCAGACGCCATTTTGCCCTCAATGACATAGTTGAAAGTACGTGACAGCAGAAGAGGGGCATCTGAGAGAGACAGTTGGAGAGCTCTCACAAAAGCTGCTGGACAAACATCTGAGACTCAAAGAAAAGCCACTATTGAAGACAGGCTATAAAGACGGAAAGAAAACTTAAATAGACCGCTAGCGGATTACGGCTTTACTTGCACAAAATTCGGGAAAATATTGTTTGTTTGTTTGTTTTACATGTTTCAGATGTTCCTTCAGAGTTGAAGATAGTTTACTTCCCAGTCCAAGCCTTCAGCAGGACGACGGGGGATGGAAGCGGGCAGGGTTTGAACCCGGGACCATCGATAAATCCAAACGACAGTCCAGCGCGGAAGCCGCACGACCAGGCAGGTCACAACTGGGTTTGCGTAGTTAAGTGAAACACTGCACTCAGTCTTAATCTTCGGAATCGAAGACATTGCAATTATTCTCATTATAAATTACACACAAAATTTTATCTCATTGTCATGACTTTCTTTCAAATCCTAAAAATAGTCCCTTTTTAAATTAATGAAGATTAGGACCTACTGTTTTTAGGTCTCATTGTAAATTTATTTATATTTTTCAAATAAACATTATTATTGCTGAATTCACTACAAAATGAAATTAAGCTAATGGGAACCTTGTGCCTCCTGCAGTCTAACAATATTAGAAATGTCAAGCTTTAAATTAGCCAAAGCAAGGTGAAGGTCTCCTTTAGTGGCTACATCCAGTCTATTTCTTTACTTATTCATTAAGTTTGCTATGCACTAAATCTAAGTTAACCATGTCTGTTGATGGAAAAGCTAAAAAAAAAATTCCATTTTCGACCACAGTTTTGGAATTTTACTGAAACACTTAAGAGCAGCCATATCTCTATTGTGCCTCCTATATTAACATTCTTTTTTACTGAAGATTTTGTAGTTCTATTTTTTCCTGCAACTCAAGTTGAACATCAGTAACAAATGTTTAATAATTGTCAAAATGATATAATCGATGAAAGTCAATTTCTTTCCTTGCTGTCGGAGATTGATTTCATTCATTTGCGTTAGATGCCTACCATGTAAAACAATTTTTAAAGCCTGCTTTAAGTCATCACCAACCGTTGAATCGTCCTGTTTCTCAAAAAAAAAAAAAAAAAAATTCTATTAAAAAGCTTACAAAACGAGCAAGAACAAACCCCTTTCGAAATCCAGCGAACATCATTTTACAACAAGAGTTTAACATATTGCTTATCATTTGTTTCACAAAACTGTTGAAAGATAAACTTTTTTTCGGCATGGATTTGTATTTTATTTACACTTTTTTGTATAGCGGGCTAACATTTTATGAAGATGTTGCCTTTGTATTATAACTCAGAAGGTGAATAGTGGATAGATCTGTTCTTTATTGTATATTACGTATGAAGCCATTGTAGCGTCCAACCACTAATGGTCTATATGTCTTCATAAGCTACATAACTAGACAATTTCGAAATAATATTTCATCACTAACAAAGTCCTTCTGTGTCACAGATATGTTTTGAAAAACTTTAATTTTAGGTTTAATTAATTTTCAAACAATATCAAAAGACTTAAAAAAAAAAAGCTATGCATTTTTCTAAGCGCCGTTTTTAGCGGTCCCCGAAAGGGGAAAAGACGCTATTAGTTTTGTGTGAAATGTCTGTCCGTCCGTCCCGTTTAGATCTCGTAAACTAGAAAAGATAGTGAAAATCCGACATCACAATATTTTAGATCACTCAATGTTCTGATGCAACGACTACTTTTTTCTTTTCTGAAAGCGAAAAATCTAATTTTTTAAATCACTTATGCAAGCAGTTTTTTCATAAAAATATACCACTTTTACAACTATTAACTATTGAACACTCAAACAATTGTGGCTCTTTATTAGGGGAGGCAATCATATACTATATTTTTAACACATGTATGCAAACAGTTGTAGATTTTGTCAAAAAATTTTGTTTTTATATTTGTATTGTTAAGTTATGCAAGTTCTGTTATACTAAGTACTATATTTACACACAAACAAATGTTTATCATTTTTTTTTTTGAGAGAAAAAAATCTATTAAGTATGCATTATAAATTTGACATAATTTCAAAAAACAACTAGTAATCTTGTAAATTGCATTTTCTTGTCATTCTTATCCAGTCTACAACGTTACGCATAATTATTCTTGAGGATTCAAATAAGAGATTGAGCCTTTTCAAAATAATAAGATCAATTATAAGACATCAATGTGGCCAGATGAGGCGCGGTGGCTGAGCGGTAAAGCGCTTGGCTTCCGAACCGGGGGTCCCGGGTTCGAATCCTGGTGAAGACTGGGATTTTTAACTTCGGAATCTTTGGGCGCCTCTGAGTCCACCCAGCTCTAATGGGTCCCACACTCTCGTTATAGACCACAAGGTGTAGGTTCACATCTAACTTGACATTCACTTTCACCTATCCTTTGATCTGCTGGACCGTTGGACACTACACAAGATCTGTCAACCTTCTTTTTCCATTCTTATCTGTCATTTGTCTTTGATATAATGTTTGGATGTTCTTGCTGAAAATATTGAAGCCTGCCTGGGTGGACCACTTCGGGGGCCTATTTTGAGTTTGTGTTTCCACACAAACTGTCTTTGTAACCTTGTTTGTTTTTAATATTGTTTGAATAGAAGATTTTTATAATTGTTCATGAATATTATTAAATTATTAATTTGGATATTGCTATATATTCGTAAAGCCGACTTGGTTTCATAACCTCACCTGAAAATGCAGTCATTCAAAGTAGAACATTTGAATATTTTTTTATCTAGTGGTAATTCACTACAGCTCTAGAACATGTATATGTACATACCAGCGAGTTTTCATAACAGCACTTTGTCAATGTTTTTTGTTGAAAAAAAAAGGTAAAATTATTCTATTTGAATGTTAGCTTTAACGTTTTTTTTTAAATTAACATTTACATATCAATATATTAACATATGTGGATAAAATAAACTATAATCTAAAAGGCGTATTCCCTAGTTTGTTTATCAAATCATCAAATCATCTAAGGACAATAGATACCCTTCGATTACAGCAAAAGAGTAGGCATTTAGAAATAGAAAATAGGATTCCCGAACTCAATTTCTAATGTTGTTTCTGTTCTTAAATTAGAAGCAAACTATCATTTGACTATGTTTAGTTTGCCAGCTTAAATTCACGCAATGAGGAGTGATCGAGAGCTAGTGCTTCCAAGCCGTGAATGTCAATATCACATTCCTTGAAGAAGCTCTTGAGAGAGTCTTTATAGTGCTTGTATTGACCTCCCTGGGAGCGCTTTCCTGCATACTATTCCCCGTACAAAAGTGGTTTGGGAAGGCGATTGTCTGGCATAGAAATGAGAGATGTGAATGCCTTCTCATTATCTATGGTCGGAACGATGTAATTAACAAACCGGTCTCTCCCCCCCCCCCCTTTTCAACACAGCAGATCTATCCAAAGGAACGGCAAATGCCGATACAGTTTGGGACCATCGGTGTCGCAGGTTCTGTCAGGCCCTGGTACACTGTTCTGCCTCATCGTGGCACCCGGGTGGAAGCGGTTACTTGAGGGGTAACTAGGCTAAATGAATGGCGAAAGAAAACTCCAGTCCACCTCTTGCACGGGCGGAGGTGCAAAAGAGTCCCCACAAACCTGTCACACATCCATGCGCTGTTCCTCAAGGGACGGTTACATAAATGGCGAGTCCCCCACGGTTAGCTTGGTATAACGAAGGAAAATGGCGGAGGCTCCCGGTGTCCTCGGCCTTCGGCCATGTTCAGCCAAGCATGCGTCCGGGGCCAAAGGCATTGGAAACAGCAATACTTTATATAGGCATTGACTCATGTCTCTCTCAAACAGAACTGTGTTCACACCGGTTTTTTTTTTTACTGTTAGGGGTCCAAACAGGTTTTTTTTTCAAACTTAGAGCTCGAAGAGCCTTCGGCTCAGCTCTTAGGACGATCAAACGGTTCTGTCAGGGTGTCGCAATGTGTACTGCAAACTGCCTACGGGTCGCCGACTCCTGATTTGTCCTCAGGGTTGAGTCCCGAAACCTTTCCAATGTTTAGGTATATCTGCAAGGCAGCAGAGTTTGAATTCAGAATTTTCCTTCTCCTAGGTGAGTAGCCAGACATGTCTAGCAAGCCCCTCCTGCTTACTGGTATAGGCGCCAGTTATTCGCCTTCGCCCATTCTTCTATCAGTAAAGAAAACAAAACACTACAAAAACCATAAACATAAATCATATTTTGTTTATTATATATATTTTTTAATAAAGTTTTCAATATTTTCAAACACATGATTTTTTGTTTGTTTGTCGTTGGTCAACACTTAACTTAAGCAAACAAAAAACAAGCATGAATTAAAATAAAAAATAAATAAATAAAAAAATAAGATAAGATAATAAGATAAAAATAACAAAATAAATAATGATAAATTACGTTTGAAATGTATAATGCACGTATTCAGCGTTGTGTTCAAGCTTATTTGACCTTGTCTCTAGTTAGCTAGAACAAAATATATTTAAAAAGGCTTGCTGTTGAAGCATTAACATTAACGCTGCTATAAGGAGCGAACTAGAACACACATAAATAAAGTAGATGTACTAACAGTTGTAACAGAAACTGTGTAATGATTTTACTTCGATACATGTTTAACATTAAAGTCGTTAACAAGGGGTTACTAATAGAGGTACTGAGATTTGAAATGCAAATTCTACTTGGTGATACAGAAAGGTGCGGTCGCTCAGTATAATAAAGTAGACATTTCTGTCTAGACTATAATAGTGAGTTGCTCACTTATTGCTTTATTCTGAACTTATATATTATTTAACATGGTGTCAGCGGTGGGATACAAGAAAATACTAATCTAAATTATTCATAAGTTTGTTCAAATGCAAGAATTATTTAGACATTAGTTAGTTTGAATTTAAGAAAAAAAAAACAGAACAAAACATTTCTGTTCTATTAATCTTGAATTCTTTAGTGGAGTGACACCGATGAAGACTTTAAAAAATTAACATCTGTGTTTGAAATAAATTATTCTTTTTTCATAAATATAAAATATATACATCAAAATAGATAACACGTATATGTTTTTCTAATTACAAAATAAAAAATCGATGTATGTATTGCGAGAGGCATAAATAACAAATGCTTTTTGCATATTAAGATATATACATGACCAAGTGTTCATATTTCAATCATAAATAAACCATAGCAATGAAAAAAAAAATTACAACATAATACGATGTCGTCATACAAGTCAACATTTTAGAAGATAAGTTAAACAAATTGCATCTTTAGTAAATCTCTGAGTTGCGTTTGATATGTTAAAAATATTTCAGAATCATTTCCAACTAATATTAGATTAACCACATTACATAAAGAAAACAACTAAAGCTTACCCAAATTTTACTTTCATACTGCTTCCTGTCAATCTAACATACTACTTCCGGGCATTCTAACATACTACTTCCGGGAATTCTAACATATTACTTCCGGGAATTCTAACATATTACTGTTGAATGTTAAGTGTGCTTTATCGTGTGTTTATACAGTATTTACAGGTCGATATAAGTTTTTTTTAAAAAAGTTCACTGAACCCTCCATTTTAAATTCTATCACTGTTGGTAATATTTATTATACTTTGAATGAGAGAGATCATTCCATCTATCAACACATGTCCATGTCTACCAAGATGTGGACCCTCACAACGCATTCATCAAAATTATATGTGTATTGTAGAGATCGTCCACTTATACTAATGTATGCAAACTCTTTAGAATCAACTCCATCAGTTAGGAACAAGAAGCACAGAATAGATCCACATTAGCTTCAATGATAAAGGGTAGTTCAGGGATCGCAGCTATGATGTACACACCAGAAGTAGAAAGAAAGCTGAAACCCAGTGCATTACTAAAGAGCCTGTGACCCGTAGACTTGGGTTTTGACATGACGTAAAATACCACAGATATGTGTACTGACAGCATCTGACGTGTGTGTGCTCGCGATAAACCACTACATTTAGGCCACGTACCATTGATACAATTACACACTACTGTGGTTAAACTTGAAAAGACCCTAAGCTGTTTGAGATATGGGGCCCATTCGAGTCCCTTTATAAGTCCAGATACTATATAGCTTATGTTGTTTACATGTAAATCTGGCCCTGCAATTAGACATTAAACATGTTTAATAATGGTAAACTTCATAACTTTAGATTTATAACTAATAAATGATAGGAGAAAAAAACAACGAATCTACATCTTACCATTTAGTTTTTTACGACATAACATCGTTTTGCAAAATCATCACTAAAAATAGATTCGGAATACAAACTGTTAGCTGTTGGATTCTTTTCGAAGTATTTTGACAGGTGGGAGCCACTGGCCGCCTCACAGTGTAATACAATTAGAGTATTATCTGTTGGGCTTGAACGTTTTTCCGGCGGCATCGCTGGCCGGTCGAGCATGCGCAGCTTGATACCAAGGAATGTAATGCAGACGACAAGAACGGCGACGAAAACGAGGCTGAGGCTGACGACTGCAACCAGCAAAGCCCATTCGTGAAGCCGGCTTTCGACGCTGCCCAGCAGTAGATATGCTGCATTTGTCGATGTTGTGGCTGTGGCTGTAATGGCTGTTGTGGTTGAAAAGGTTGTTATGGTTGTAAGAGTTGTCTTGACATCTGTGGACGACGATGAAATAGATGACTGTAGTAACAAATGTGCCAAGGTCAAGGTAAATAAAGAGATTAAAATAAAATAGAATCAACATTGAGGCTATACCATCACTTTGCATTTTTTTCTCGATTCGCGAGATACATCTTGGTGCGATTAGCTGATTCCACTCTGATTATAAATGTGAAACATGAGCTTAAAACTTCCTCACTTCCTAGAGAATAAAGAATTCAATGATTGCAGTTGTTTCAAGAAGCTTCCGTAATGTGCAGAGCTGAATCAGACATCGATTCTTTCTCTGAGCTCAAAAGTTTTTAGAAGTAGACTGACAAATTGACAAATGTAGGGTTGAAACCTCAGTGAAAGCTGAGATGTTTTGGAACACTGAGTCCACACAGCAGTAAACCTGACATTCGTCGGGGATAATAAAGGCGGCTTGGCGTTGTGCTGGCCATATGACACCCTAGGTAATCGTTGGCCATAGTAACAGATAACGTTTACATCCTCTGTCCTTGACCGCAAAGTCTTGAAGGAGTACTTTTTATTTTTGACCGACTCCCACTCTAGTTTCTCTAAGCTTATGATATCATGTCATCTATAACTGTCGTCATGCCAAAAAGGATCTATTCTTTGAATTCCTGTAATCTCTACCAGTTTTAGGCTTCTACGCCAGAGTCAGACTTATCAACCAGGTTGAGGCTTCTACACCAGAGGGAAACCTATCAACCAGTTTGAGATCTCTAGCCAGAGTGAAACCTCCCAACTTTTAGGCTTCTAAGCCAGAGAATCTATCAACCAGTTTGAGGCTTCTAAGCCAGAGTGAGAATCTAGAATAACACGAGATCTGCAGACTTCTAGAGACAATACAGGGCCACAGATTTGACGCGTTCATGATTTAAATTTTTTTTTAGATTTTCATGTATGGTGTAATAACAACTGGCTTTTTGGTGTATCCGGTGTTCCAATAACGGAAGTATTGATAAGCTATATTTTTTAAAGTGATATATTTTTCAATTTTTTAAAACTCTTCAGTTTGTAGCACATTATGCAGTCTTAGCTTCGATAGGCAGGACACGTCTGCAAAATGGAAGACCACCGCATCCCTAAACGACTCTTGTATGGAAAAACTAAGCGAAGGAAAGCGCTAGCAAGGTGGTCAAAGAAAGCGCTTCAGGGACACACCCTCAAAGCTTCTCTGAAGGCATTCAGCTTAGAGCCAGCCACCTGGGAGACAGAGGCACATGACAGAGCATCATGGCGTCGCGCTGTGAAAACTGGCGCACAGGTTGCTGAGGAAAAGAGAACCACGCTGGCAGAAGAAAAACGCCAGAGAAGAAAAGCAAGGCCCACGACACTAGCTCCAGCTGGAATAACCGTTTGATTGTCGTCTGAGCTGAGCCGAAGGCTCTTCGAGCTCAAAGTTTGAAAAAAAAACCTGTTAGGTCGTCCAGCCGTAACAGTAAAAAAAAACAAACCTGTGGGAACACAGTTCTGTTTGAGAGCGACCCGAGTCAATGCCTATATAAAGCATTGCTGTATCCAATGTCTTCGGCCCCCGACACATGGCCGAAGGCCTAGGAGCACTGGGAGCCTCCGTCATCTTCCTTCTCTGTACCAAGCTAACCGTGGGGGACTCGCCATTTATGGAACGGTCCTTTGAGGAACGGCGCATGGATGTGTGACAGTTTTTTGTGAGGACTTTTTTACAACCCCGCCCGTGCAAGGGGTGGACTCTCGTCTACCCATGGGCATCCCCACGGGAGTTATGTTTTGCCATTCATTTTGCCTAGCTATCTCCTCAAATAGCCGTTTCCACCCGGGTGCCACGATGAGGCAGAACAGCGAACCCGGGCTGGAATAACCTGCCCAGGGTGTAGCCGAACATTCCGGGCTCACATAGGTCTCACCAGACATATGAGGAGGCATAAAGCCCCAGTGCAAAGCTCTCAGCCCCCCTGGATGACAAAGTGGTCATCATTGAACCACGATTGACGAACTATATGTTTTGATTTAGTTGATCACACTGAGGTTTAATCTAGCGCCCTTGACATTGTTTAGTTGCTAGTGGAAACTGCCAATGACTTTACAAAATATCGTTTGAGCTTTGATAGTGACATTAATGATGGAAGAAAGGTCTATTAGGAAGCTCAATGGATCGAGAACTGTTATAGGCTAAAAAAAATGTTGTTAGTGGACGTTAGTTTGCCTAAATGTCAAATTGTATTTTTTTTTACTCTTTTACATTAGAATAATACAAACATGGGATTACGTTGTTAATTTAATACATTTACCAAAGTCATGAATGTGCTGGGAAGAGCAATGTGATTATGTTTTTTTCTTTATGTGAATATATCTCATTTTATTTATTTGTTTCAAGATTAAATTGTGATTCTGTCCAGCAGAATTATAATCTCTGACATAAGAGATTACAAAGAAATGTCGAAAATGAGGCGACATTTAAACGTTGCGGTATTATACAATAAATAAACAGGCTCGTGATTTTTTTAACTTCTTTTTGTGAGTTGATAATATATACACTGAATATACAGTAACACAAAACCAAAGGGAAATAAATATAAAACAAATCGTGAACGCTTACATCGTAAGTTAGCGGTGGATTGAATAAAAAAAAAACGTTCTGTGAGTCTTAACAGAATTGTTGACCAAATGTAAATCAAGAATAATGCCACAAATATATTACTTGCACAGATACATGCACGCATTTTGACAAGGAATAATTTTTTTTAAAAGTCTAATTAAAGAATATACTTCTGACTTTCGCTATAAATATCTCCAACCATGACAATGATCAAAGATTATTTAAAAAAAAATATTCTTTCTTCACGATTAAAACAAAGAGGATTAAACTCAAGCCTTATGTTTCTAGTCATATTTAATGCCCAAAACAGTCGGTAGACTAGATGAACGGATGTGTGTGTAGCATAACTAGGCTGAGAACAGTTTTACACACACAACTTCCTTCCTTCGAACCTTAATTGAGTGTCCATTTTCTTTCAGTCGTGCACCAAACATTATCCACCCTCCTTTAAACATCCGCAATGATTGTGCGCTGAGTACAACACACACCCACACATTAAATATTTTGAGGTTTAGTCATTATATTGGGTTACACTACAACATTCATTCAATTATTTAGCTAAGATAAGACAAATATATTCGTTAATCATTGTAAATCTTCAAACAAACAAAAAAAAAGCACAATTGGCAACAGTTTCAAAAGCTACAGAATATAAACGTAATACTAAATTACGGTTTTAGACATTGAACACTTTATAGAGGCTAAATGCAGAGCAGCGAAACAATGTGCCAAATGTAAAGTGAACACACACATACAAAAATCTTTGCCAAGAAATGCCAAAATAACAGCTTGAATGTAGTGCAACGTAGAACTGTTACCAACAATTGAATATCTAATCATTCGCATAATCAGAAAAAAATGGTCTAAATCCTCAAAGCTCTGTAATAACTAAACTTTTTTATTCAAATGTCGTTTTCATGTCGCTAAACTTTGTCTACACCTGATGTGGGGTAAATAGGCAGGTCGCAGCTAGGTTTGCGTAGTCATCTTTAATCTTCAGAATCGAAGACATTGCCTGCCCAACAAAAACATTAGGTTTATGTCGACACTTTTGGTCGCTTTAGCGTCGTTTTTTTCTTTTTCGTTTTAGTTTTCTTGTTCTTCCGTTTCGACTGAAGTTTTTGGTCACGTGACTTCTTGTTTGACTTGGACATTATTGTAGCATTGACTGAAATAAAGAGATCACTTGCTAGAGTACTAAACGACACGACCGTGAGGTTCAAGCTTTAGGGTTAGAGTTCGACAAACTGCATGACGGGAAAAGCAAAAATGGTAATGATAAAAAGTATTTAAAACAACAAACAAACCCCACCCGTTTCCACACTTTGTCCATTCCTAATGTGTGTCTTGAATAGAGGTATTGGATCAAGTCCTGATGCGGACTCTTACAGAACGACACTAAATAAGACAATACCTCCTTTATACAACTTACAGAGCGAATGTTTTTCTCCTAATTAATGAATAGTACATTGAAAAATGAAACATTTTCTATCCAGCCCCTCCCCCCCCCCCCACCCCACCAGATTTTAATCAGCTTCAATGAAATGTAAACTTTGTAAAAGTAATTCTACGCGACATGAAACAATAAAACGTAGGTTAGTATTTATGAAATGAGATAAAATATAAATTTGAACTAAATCTACCATATGAACTAAATTTAACATGAACAAAATCTATTGTAAATAAATCTAAATAAACAAACTACTGATTCGGAACTAAACGACAGCTTGCGCTTACTTCGGATAAAGATTATTTATATCACGATTGTTTTTAGAGAGAAAGCTGTGCTGTATTTTCTCTACAATCCTCTGACAAATGTGGATTTAGAGGTGAACAACAAATTAAAAAAATACAACATACACGGACAGACATGCGCGTGATACGAGCACAATCCAAAGATTAGACGTTGTGGTGCTTTTTATTTGAAAAAAAAATGAACGAGATAGAGAGAGCAAGTAAGTAGATACATAGATATATATATAGAGAGAGATACATGGAGAGATGGAGGGAGGATTCAGAGAGAGAAAGAGAGCGAGCGAAAGACACACAAAGGAGAAGGTCAAAATAGAGGGAGTAAGAGAGAGAGAGAAAGAGAGAGAGAGAAAGAGAGAGAGAGAAAGAGAGAGAGAGAGAGTAAGAGAGAGAGAGAGTAAGAGAGAGAGAGAAAGAGAGAGAGTAAGAGAGAGAGAAAGAGAGAGAGAGAAAGAGAGAGAGAGAAAGAGAGAGAGGAAGAGAGAAAGAGAGAGGAGAGAGAAAGGGAGCGAGGAAAAGAGACACAAAGGAGAAGGTCAAAATAGAGAGAGAAAGAGAGAGAGAAAGAGAGAGAGAGATAGAAAGAGTAAGAGAGAGAGAGATAGAGAGAGTAAGAGAGAGAGAGAGAGAAAGAGAGAGATAGAGAGAGTAAGAGAGAGAGAGAGTAAGAGAGAGAGAGAGAGAGAGAGAGAGAGAAAGAAGTAAATAAAGGCAAAAAGAGAGGAAACCTATAAAGGGAATGAAAAGATAACATCAAGTTTTTCTTCTAGAGAAAGTTTGTTTCAAATTCATGTACAACATTGTCCTTTCACTTTGACTTGTAGTTCTCAAATACTTACTGTTAACAATGCTCTGAGCTGCCAAATAGTTGGGGTATTTAATCGGAGTCCTGAGGACCATTCCACCACACAGTTTTCCGGGGTACCCATTTTCACACTCATCTCTTGTCTTCTCCCCGTCCATACATGACCTACATGGAAAACAGCTGTATCGACTTCTGTCCAGGAAAAAACCTGCAGACAACAATGTCAATACCAAATTTGAAATCTTTATCTACTCGCAAAAGCTAGAACAATGGGGCCCAACCTTTTTTTTTTGGGGAGGGGGGTTGCAGGCCATATTAATTTCCGGCCCCTGCGATAGGCCGGATCTCCAGATCGTATAGAGTCCTATGGAATCGATTCTTTGCTGATTTATTATGCACTGTGGGTATCATTTTTAGCCGGATATCATGAATCGGATCGTATGGCCAGAGGACCATTGGTTGGGTGTCACTATAAGATTAGAACTAGAACTAGAAAGAAATATTTGTATTGAAATATCTATGCATATATCGTTTGTAAAATAATATTGTAAGGCTGTGAGTGTGGGACACAGTGTGCAATCTGCGCAAAAGTATAGATCTAGTTAAGTTCCCCTTTCAGACCTAGCGATCTATGGGGCAGATGATGTCAAGGTCTTCTGTTTCTGTGGCCCGCGGTTAACGAGGGTGTCATGTGGCCAGCACAGCGACCAACCGCCTTTACTTTTTCCCAACTAATTTCAGGTACCTAATAAAGTTGCCCTAAATCCCGAAATATAAAAAATAGATCTATAAACTATAAAATGTCGAAAAGTTATAAAAACTGTATGCACGTCAGTTTCTTGGCCAAACTACTCGGTCTTCATTGCCGTCTATTGGGCCAGCGCATTGTTATCGCGGGCCTGTCAGTGTCTTGTCATTCACATGTCACGAAGAGAGTCTCTCTAAGTATTGACACTAGATTACAAACTGATGACATAGCGACCTGTCCTTGTGGTTATCTACCAAGTAGAGTTATTCTTCCTTCTTTGGTTTGCCATTTGAACACCTCGTAGAGAGTTGGATGGGGTCTGATATGATCAATACCATCCCCTTTTTACCCACTCCCCCAAATCTTCTACCCCCCCCTCCCCAATTGATTCCAAGCTTATATACATGACATTTTTTTCCCTTAATCTGTTTTTAGTCATTGCTAAATTAACTATAGCAGTATTGATCTTCTTATAAAAGAAATCATTTAAAAGACAATTGTTGATCCTTTTCGTCTGTACCCTAGTCTGTTCTTGGGCACTATAATTAATAATTCGACGGCATCTCTCGATTCCTGTCTTTTGCCTGGAGTAGAGTCTCTTCCATAGACTGTTGTCCTCCCATCGGTTCCGTTCTCTGCCTCTCCTTCTCTCGCCTGGTGCTGTTCCGTTTCCGAGAAATGTTGGCGAGGCCTGATTATTTGATGATATAGCCGTAGAGTCTTACGTCTCTTGCTAGTGATCAGAAGGTTATCAAGGGGGCCCCCAATAGCCCCTCTGATCCAGTTTCGGGTTTACACGTTTATAATATGGTCGTACAGAGCTATGACGTGACGACGAGCTATTGGTCTAAACTGCCCACAGGCTGTTACGTTGCAGGTCAGTGTTCATGCCTTCTGTAACGATTTGTCACGCCTCCCCAGAATCCAATGCACTTCGCTCTGTGCTTACGATGAGCAATAGTACATTTTACAAATGTGTATTTGTTATATATTTAAAGAGTGCTTTAAATAAGCGTTTGAAAATAGTCTTTCAAATATACGTTTTTTTTAGATGCTTTCAAATGACCTGAACAAACAGCACTGCTGCTTTTCAAAAAAAGAAATGTAACTCTACAAATGGGAGACAACTTTGACACTGGTAGCCCACCCACCCATACCCACTTACACGATCAGCCAAGGAGTAAATAAGCATAGCATGGATTTACGCGTTACGTATTATTACAATTCAAAGAAACGTAATCCGGCCTAGGAATTTATATTTATTTGAATGCCGATCTATATAAGGCAACAGAAAAAAACCTTCTTTTTATGTGGGTTATTTACCTTGTAGTATGTTCTATATTTAGGATGGGGATTCACTAGGTCATCGAAAGTTAAAACTTGAGTTACGACTGTTTGAATGTCTACCGTTTAATCAAATACATTTGTTGAAACCTTTAAACAAGTAAATCAAGCCTATTTTATGTTCCATTGATATACTAAAGAAGGCGCTGTGGCTGATTGGTAAATCGTTTTGTTTCCATAAAGGGTGTCTTAGGTTCGAATCCTGGTGAAGACTAATCGGTACCTGACATAACTTGGGCAAAAGTAAAGACGGTTGGTCGTTTTTCTAGCTGCATAATACCCTCGTTAATTATATGCCACTAAAAAAGATGACCTTTACATTATCTGCCCAAGGTCTGAAAGAGGAACTTTAATAAACTAAACCTAATCCTTTATTTGCCATTGAAAAAGTAAAGAGACAACAAGGTTACAAAGGCAGTCTACGTGGAAACACAAACTCAAAATCGGCCCCCGAAGTGGTCCACCCAGGCAGGTAAAAAAGGCAGGCTTAGATATTTTCAGAAAGAATATCAGAATGAAATTTTATCCTAGGCAAATGACTGAGAAGAATGGAGAAAGAATGTTGACAGATCTTGTGTGGTGCCCCAACGGTGCAGCAGACCAAAGGATAGGTGAAAGTGAAGGAGAAGTTCGATGTGTACCTGGCCTAACTGACCTAACTAATGTCATATAATGATGATCTAATTGTTCTGTAAAGGGTCAATCTCTTATTCAAAGCCGCGAGAAAAAAAATAGTCAAGAAAAAAATATTCTCCCCTTCCTTTTAATTCCATGTTTTTAATTTTCACATCGCAGCTCTCGCGATAATATGTAAAACTACTTAGTATTTGTTGTTTTAAATTATGTACCACTTATATGCATATTAAATAGATTTTTTTCTGTTTAAAATAAAAGTAAACATTTTTTTAAAAAAATGTAGTAGTTAGTATACCACAACTTGCTTAACTTAACAAGTAAATTGCAAATAATTTTTTTTGGGGGAAAAAATCTAAAACCGTTTGCATAAATGTGTTAAAAATATGGTGTATAACCATCCCCCTTATTAAATAGCATCCGGTGTTTGTTACTATTAATAATGAATAGTTGTTAAAATGGTGTATTTTTATGAAAAATGCGTGCATTATTGATTAAAAAATTAACTTTTTTCGCTTTCAGAAAAGAAAAAAGCAGCCGTTGCATCAGAATTTTGAATGGACTCAAATATGCTGTTGGATTTTCACTATCTTTTCTAGTTTACGAGATCCAAACGGGCCGGACGAACGGACGGACTGATAGACAAACCACACATAACTAATAGCGTCTATTCCCCTTTCGGGGGCCACTAAAAATTGGTCAGTTTGTAGATCAAATCCAGAGACTCGCCTTATTAGCACGACCCTCTAACACTTTAGGTATGTTTTTTTTTTTCTACTATGATCAAAACTTCAACTCAAAATTAACTCTACATATTTTTTTATTTGAATAATCGACGTGTTTTTTTGTTTATGACAATGAGAAAAGTGGAAGCTTACAGAAGGAATTATAAACCAGAAAAGTAAAAAGTCTTAGAATTCCGATTACTCCGCGTTTCTGAACTATTTGTATGAGTATGTTTCCTTTCAAACGGCTCCGTTTCATTAAAAACAAATACCCTTTTGATTTATTAGAGCGGATGATGTAAAGCTCATCCTTTGCTATGGCCGACAGTTAACGAGGTCGTCATGTGGCCAGCACAATGTCAGGTAGCCTCAGAGGCGTTTCTGCAAAATTCAAGTTAAAAGTTCGTGGATTCGAACTAAAAAAATCCCTTTACTACGGAAACTAAACGATTTACTACACAACCGACACGCCCCACGAGCACCGAAATTCGTGACCTTCACCTAACTACATGGAACGTTACCCCTTGAAGAGAACCGCACATTTACATGGACTATTCACACAATTAATAGGGAGCCATTCTAATCTCAAAACTAATCTTTTTATGCTACGAGTAACAAGGGGACAGCATCAAAAATCAATACTCACGATATTAGTAAGGTTATAATTTTTTTAAGCCAAAAGTCAGATAATTGTGTCATATTTGGCAATACATTTGTTGGCAACATTGATTCCTCTGCAACAAAGTACCGGTTGTAGACGGCGAGTAAAAGACAGTATTGTAAAGAGCTATGTTCCAGAAAGAAGGACGCCATTCGAAAAATGTGTAATAATTATGAAAAATATTAATACCAAACATAAACGGCTATCTCAAGTATTTTGTTCGGTCCACTATTAAACGATCTTTTGATTATGCGACCTTTACACAATAAAAGCAATTTATATATCCTTTTATAGGTTTCTTGAATGGCTTTAGTAAAGGAATGGGTCATATGAAGTCTCGGATTGTAATATCAGTTCCTACTTTATTTCTATGTGTGCAGAAAGAGTCTAGCTTTAGCCTACAAAAAGCTTTGAAAAGATTTATCTTGTAGACTTCTTTGTGAGCCTATTGCAATATAGTAAGAAACTGTGTACATTTTTAAATGGTGAATAAAAGTGCGTATTAAGAACACTGATCTAAAGAAGCAGTCTTGCGTAGAAAGGGGAGTTGATATGACTTATAAAGAGTTATTTCGCAATGTTTACCATACAAACATTCCTCTTGACTTAATTGTAAGCGGGACAACCCACACACCAGATAACTGCAGAACGAGCGTAGTTGGCGGTGGAAGAGGAGGAGGTCATCGTATCATCGTAATAAAAGCGAGTTTTTTTATTTTCTTAATATCCAAGAGGAAGAACTCCCCATGTACAACTATATCTTACAATAATCTAGAACCTATTACCGTTTTTCGACATCAAACAAAATATAAATTGCTAATGATAAATTGACTAATTGTTAAATTTTTTTTATTAATGTTTTTATTTGGTACAATATACAATTGTGTACATTTTCAACTTGATCCGAGAAATAACGTGTTCAAAATTTGTACCAGACTGACAGACAGACAGACAGAGTAAATTGTAAATATTTATTAACTCTAAAAATACCCGAGTACTGGACTCAATAGTATATTATCACCCTGTTCCTTATATATACTATACCCATACAATACTCTCTCTGCTATTCTCAGGAAAACGTTTTTCACTACAATCACAGAAATTGTGTATATAGTCAAATAAACTTTAAAAAAATGTATTTCCTTTCTAATATTGTATAAATGAGCGACAAAATGTTGCTTAGCTTGTCATATAGGATTACAAGGGACTACCCAACAAGGGTTCAGCACAGAAAACGACTGATCTAATCAGAAGAGGTTTTGAACCGCTAGGACTGAGAGTGTTCTGTTACAAACATATTGAAATCAGCCCACTTTAAGGCCACTTGAGTTTAAAGGTGAACCCTGTGATGAGCATGGTGTGAGAGAAAAAGGAATTAGGTCAAGGGTTACAGACTAGATCTAACATAATAATCCATTGAGTGTACAGGATCTAAACTTTGATTGACATTGACTAGCTCCACCTATACAGAGAAAGTAGTATCGAATAAAAAACCCTTTTGAACGGAAAACTTCATGCGTTGCACATTCAAAAACGGAGGCCCTTTTTTATTTAAACATTGAATAGTGAATAGCATTACATATTAATTGAACTTATTTTTATTCCAATGACATAAAGAAGCTTTGCATTTAAGAGCGGTTTTACACTATAAGGCCCAAAGCTATTTGAGATATAGGGCACTGTCGCGTAGTATAGACAAGTGTCTTTTTCTTTCTCCTAACTCTGTTTTTTTATTTCCTCTAGTCGTAGTCGTAGTCGTAGTACTTGTACGGGGCGAGAGTGTCTTGTATTTTTTGTTTTGAATTGTTATGCTACGTCACAAAGTCCGGTGACATCTGTTGGACATTCTTTGTCATGAGGCAGTTCACCCTCTGACTTTGGTTGAAACGGACGGTGTGTTGGTCCGTAAAAGATTATTATATCTATAGTCTGTTCTAGTTTCTCGGTCTTATTTCAGTAGGATTTTTGGACCCCTGTTTAGGGTGAGTTATTCGTTTGTGATATCTCTTATTGTATGAGGTTGTCACTATTTCTAGTTTTAGAGTAAAAGTTGAATTTTGTGTTTATTTCGTTTATAGGGTGCCAGTGTTGGAGTTGTGGGCATCGCTTGCCGTCTCAGAAATATATATTAGTTTCTCAGTGTCATTGTCAAATTGGCGATCATCTGAGGTCTAACTTTACTATTACCGAGGTTGGCAGTTTTGTGACGCCAGTCGGTCAGAGTCTGGTGGACTATGTAACCAGGGTGACAAGTTGATAGCCGTAGCAAAGGTGCTTAAATTAATTATTGAATAATATCTTTATATATACCTATTATATATATATATATCTAATATATATATATATATATATTGTCTATTTATCATCCTCATTGTACATACACATATATCAGTTTCATACAATTAAATTCATGCATTTTTGTTGTTATTTAAACTATTCACCTAGTTGGTTACTGTATGTACAACTATGAGTGATGTTCTTGTCAGGTTGAACCCCGGGACCTTAATAGTATACGGCTAGTTAACAACCCAAATAAATCCTAAACCTGACAGGCACCTTCTAAATCCCACCCCTCTTTGGCCATGCCCCTGTCATTTACAACATCAGGCAATTTTGAACTTAAAAATGATTTAAAATATCCCTGGCAGTGGCGTTGCAAGAGTTTTGGGGACGGAGGGGGGGCTAGGCCTCTTTAGGGGCCCCTGCATTTTGACATTCGACATTATGACATGAGATAAAGTATTTAATAAATATATGTCTAATGTGTGAAATATATGCGACTTGGTAACTAATCTACATAACAACACGAATAGCAAGATAGCATGGCTTTGGCTTAATATCTGATGTAAAAAAAAATTAAAATTGACACTCATTTGGGGCCCCCCTAAAGTGGGAGCCCCGGTGGGTGTTCATATTTGGACCCATCTCCCCCACCCTAGCTACGCAAATGATCCCTGGAGCCTTTCGTAACCCTAGGCTATAGCGTGTGTTGTATTTCAGTAAATCCAGCACTTATTATTGCATTCATGAGTTGCTCGTATCAGAATCAATAGTTTATCAATTTTTGTTTCTTAAGCTTATACATTTTGTTTATATTTAGTTAGAACTCTGTAAATGATATAGGTGCCAATAAGTTATGTTTATGTATTATTCTACTAAACAAAACAAATAATGATTTTATAAGAATGTAAGAATGGAAAATACATTTTGGCTCGTTTTGTTTTGCAAATGTTATGCTTCGACCTTTAGAGTGGCCTAGAATCCTTGGAGGAAAGTGGAAAACAAGCTTGCATCTGTTTAGAACCATCCGAGACAATTCAGGCTAATGGTGGAAGTCGTATTGACAAAAAGTCTCAAGAGACTTCTTGATATTGTGATGGAGTTCTTTGAATGTGGAAACCCAGAGACAGTTTTTGAACCCAAAGACACCAAAGGGCAGTTATGCGCAGGAAACTAAAAGGCATCACAGGACAGCTCTGACTGGAAACCCCAAGACATTCCAGGTTGGCTCAAGAATAGAAACCCCTAGACATCTCTGAACAGCTGTGACTGGAAACCACAAAACATTCAATGGCATCTGTTACTGGCAACCCCAACAACTTCAGGTGAAGATAGGACGACCCATGGCCACCTGGAAAGACGTTCAACCAACAACTTCAGGTGAAGATAGGACGACCCATGGCCACCTGGAAAGACGTTCAACCAACAACTTCAGGTCAAGAAGATAGGACGACCCATGGCCACCTGGAAAGACGTTCAACCAACAACTTCAGGTCAAGATAGGACGACCCATGGCCACCTGGAAGACGTTCTACATAAGGACACAGACAACTTGAACGCGATGATGCTGGGTGAGGGATTCTAAAAACGTAATGTCAAAGAATGTCGGGGAAAGTATTGAAGCAGTTTCAACAAGTTCTCATGATACACGCACATATGTATTTTTTAAAGTTACCTCGGGACTCATATCAGGCACGCGCATTTGTTGGTCGCTTCGATGGCTGCCACTCTGCCAACACGGTTAGGGACAGTTATGGCGGGTTTGAACATCTGCTCTAAAAAAATACCAACAACGTTTCTTACCAGGTTTACACTGACCGCAGGATGTATCCCTGGACGATGTACACTGCTCCAACTCAATCATATTGCCACAGTCTGTGCAAGGTACACAGTAAGGAGAGAATGACGTCATCACTGCGTGTCAAACAATAAATAAAAATCATTAGGAGTTGTATGCTGGGAAAATAATGCTTTGCATCAAACGTGTTGTACCGAGAACATCTTTTTGAAAACTTTTGAATAGCACATCATACCCAGTGCGCTCTGGTCTAATCTCTTTTGTGGATCTGTGTGGGCAGAGGGTATCTGGTAGAAGGATTCCTTGCTGACTTTATTCGCTCAGTAAACAACCGAGTCGGGATTCAAACTCGAGACTTTTGCTTAGTAGCTGAGCATTTTTATGCCTTATAGATACACATTCCACGTCGAAGAGGAAGATCCAGTTTACAGTTTAATATCATAACGATGCAGCCTACAGTTTCATATGAAATAGATCTAAAATATATTAAATAGAGCTATCCTACAGTTTCATATAAAATAGATCTAATCTATATTAAATAGAGCCAGCATACAGTTTCATATAAAATAGATCTAATCTATATTAAATAGAGCCAGCCTACAGTTTCATGTAAAATAGATCTAATCTATATTAAATAGAGCCAGCATACAGTTTCATGTAAAATAGATCTAATCTATATTAAATAGAGCTAGCCTACAGTTTCATATAAAATAGATCTAAAATATATTAAATAGAGCTATCCTACAGTTTCATATGAAATAGATCTAAAATATATTAAATAGAGCTATCCTACAGTTTCATATAAAATAGATCTAATCTATATTAAATAGAGCCAGCATACAGTTTCATATAAAATAGATCTAATCTATATTAAATAGAGCTAGCCTACAATTTCATATAAAATAGATCTAAAATATATTAAATAGAGCTATCCTACAGTTTCATGTAAAATAGATCTAATCTATATTAAATAGAGCTAGCCTACAGTTTCATATAAAATAGATCTAATCTATATTAAATAGAGCTAGCCTACAGTTTCATATGAAATAGATCTAATCTATATTAAATAGAGCTAGCCTACAGTTTCATATGAAATTAATCTATTCTTTTATCTATTCTATTAAATGGATTTAGATCTATTCCAAATATGGTCATTGAATAGCTTTATTTTATAGTTAAACATTAATGCGAACAATTCAACAATTTAGTGTCACATAAATGTAGGCTACGAAATATCTTAACATTACATAGGTTCAGTTTTAAATCAAAACACTCTAGCCTATTTATCTTAGGTAATAGAACAAGTCTATTATATCTTAGGTAAGGAACAAGTCTATTATATCATACCCAAATAGAACAAGTCGGTTATATCATACCCAATAGAACAAGTCGGTTATAGCATAGATCTAGTCTATAAAATTAGTGTGAAATAAATATATTTAACAGTTGAACATTAAATAGATTCAGTTTCATATCAAATACATGTATTCTTTATTTTCTGATCAGATAGATCGAGTCCATATTGTACCTTTGAAAGAACCAGATTCGCAAGGTTTACATTTTGTCTTTTGCATCTTTTCATAATTGCAAGGTCTTGCGACATATTCACCAGCCCCACAAGGTTTGCAGAGTTTGCACACAGGATGCTGTAACAATGAACTGACTTAAGACTTTTATTTTGTAACATTACAGTTTATTCATCAATAAATAAATGTGACAACAGATCAACCATTTTTATTTGTATTTAAATGCAATTCCATATTCTCATATAAGGCTGAGAAGCTCTGCGAAATACTGTGGAGGCAATGTGGCCGAGTTGCTGAGCGCTTATCTTTCGAACCGAAGGCCCCGGGTTCAAATCCTGATAAAGACAAGGATTTTTAATTTAGGGACAATTAGGGCATCTCTGATTCCACCTAGTTCTAATTGGTACTTGACATTAGCTGGGGAAATGTAAAGGCGGTTGATCGTTGTGTCGGTCACAGAAACAGATATGCCCCATAAGCCTCAATGTCTGAAAGGGATATTTTACTTTTTACTTGACTGTAAAAACGTGTAGTACCAATGTAATTTCTATTATTTCTATCAACAAAAGTGATCTTTGGAGTCGTTGACAATTTAAAAAAAAATTTAATTCAAAATCTTTTTCCCTTTTATTTTTATACATTTTTCTTTGGGTTCCCTATACCACGCCTCTCCATTTCCATGTGTCCTTTCTCTTCTTTTTCAATGTTACAATAATTTATTGCTTAGAGAATGTAAACATGAAAGGTGGAAGATTAATGTATATAATTTATAACAATACCCAATATTCGTGCGAATTAAAACTATTTTTAGTGTTATATGTTTTGAATATTCGTTTAACAAAATCTTTGACATTATTTTAAAACATTGCTTATTTTTTACTTAATGTGGATTCGCATAAGCCCTCAAGACTCAAGGTATTACAGATTACAAAGTATCTAAAATATTTGATTGATGTATTTAAACATAAACATACATTGTATTTTTTACTTAAGTCGCCAGTGTCGCTCAAACATTGTACACAAATGGTGTTAGAAGTGGCGCTGCAAGCCTGCACCTCCTGGGAAAATAAATCACACTTTTTGCAAGTCACACATTCTTGTCTCTTATCGGAAAAAAATTTTCCTTTCTTGCAAGTTTGTACCGGCAAATTCCTGGTGTCAGCTGTAATAACACTTGAGATCTGCGAATAAAAAAAATTGCAAAAATTTTAACTTTTTAAAATGTTAGAACATTATGGATATACTTTGTCATTGTATTTCGTTTTTATTTGTTTGTTCTTATATTTTGTTGTTATCGCGTATTGTTAACTTTTAGCGCTATAAATTATTGTTCTGTTTTATAGTTATATTTTATAAATAAAAAAAAATGTTAATACAAATCTGTAAAAGAAATAGTAAAACAACAACGACAACAACAACGACAACAACAACGACGACGACGACAATGACAACGACAACGACAACAACAACGACAACAAGAACGACAACAACAATAGTATGCACGTAACTTCAAGTTATGTAACAACTAGATGACCTGCTATGAGGGACACTCACATGTACACCTTTCAGATCTTGTAGATGCAGATGATGTACGGCGATTAGCGAGAGTGTCGTGTGGCCAGCACAACGACCTTTTGCATTGACTTCCCCGGCGAACCAATTCGATGTGTGTGGGCTCAGGGGCGTCCTAAAATTCTCGAAGTTCTAAATCACAGTCTTCAACGAGATTTAAAAGGGAGACCCCGCCGTTTCCAAAAGCTTTAATAATCAGTAACCACGCCAAGCCCGTTTTGGTATAATAAATGTATGACAGTATGAACGGTACCCTTCATGTTATAATCTGTTCTGTTTTGTTGTTACACAGCATGGAGGTAACAGGAACAAAATACAAATTAAAATAGAATAGATTTTTTAATATGTCTCAGTCACATACACCATTTTACTAATTAATTTTGGCTAAACTACTTATTATAAAAAAAAGTTTCGAATGACTCAAAAAAGAAAAAAAAACCTTCACATTGTGATTCTTTTGCTGACATCACAGGCTTACAGCACTAGACTAAAATGTCTTTGTAAACATGAGATGGTTTAAATGAACCAATAGGCCTAATTAAACATTTGCGCACCATTATTATATAAGCTGTACAAGCCCTTCGCCAGAAGTAAAGCTATCTTTGTATTACTTTGTATGTACAGGACATAATTATAGCATGTTCTATGTACATAATATATTCTTTGTTTGTTTTAGGCACAGATTATAATCTTTGTATGTTTAAAATAGGAAAGATAAAAGTACATTTTTATGTTTCAGAATATATCCAAATAAAAGTCTAAATGATCTACTGATAAAATCAAATGAAATACAAATGAGGACTTTATAAAATCAAAGAATTAAGAAGTGGATGCAGCCATGAGTAAATCAAATAAAATCACACATTTTACCATATAGGGAAATCAACGCATACTCAGATTAAGATTGAGGTTTATAAGGGTAGCATTTAAGCAATAGGTTTGGAACACAACTTACAAGATCAAATAAATGAACGCTCAACATTGTGGTTCAATCGTATTAATGGGAACTGTCACTCAAGCTAAAAATAGCCGAGGGGTTTTCTAGACACACAGAATGTCAACCAATTTAACCCAAAAAAAATTTTTTTTTGCAAGAGGTCACGGAAGAGTTTAGTAAACCCTACTCTCTCGGGCATACGTCTTATCAAAGATTAGAAGGTTGCCAGGTATAACAAACTACGCAGTAATGGGGCGTAGTCTTTATGACGAAATATCAAGTGTTTCAAACGTGTTTTTTTTTAACATGTGTGGGAGTTTCAGTGAAATAAAGGGAAATAAGGGGGGATGGGAAGTGGAAGGAGCGCCATTTGAAGTGATTAGATAGCGCGCTAATTGGTCACTAAGTGGACCAACGTTCAGATCTCGGACCACTTGGAACAACGAAGGAGATTTTTAATAATTTAATTTCTTTTGTTTATCGCAATTATGTACAATTTTAAAATACTAACGCCACTGCCATAGAAAAGATACCAACAACAGAGCTAGACACGCCTTAGAGTGGAACATCCAGGGCACAAGACATAAAGGAAGACCAAAAAGAACATGGCGACGCAGTGCACTAGAGGAAGCCGAGAGGACAGGAAAGAGCTGGGAAGCCACCAAAAAACTAGCAAGAGACCGTGGAGAGTGGCGTGCTTTTACTGAGGCTCTATGTTCCATGAGTAACGCAAAGGAAAGATGGTGATGAAAGCCACTCCCACACGGTCCCACACGGTAGCGACAACCCTCTTTGATTTTTCTATTTACACATGATTTAGCACTGTAGCACTCATCCTAAACATTCTGAATCAAAGTCGTTGCCTTGTTCTTGGTATTTATTATTATTATCTTTTAGTACACTCTCTTTAAGCAATGATATCTATCTATCTATCTATCTATCTATCTATCTGTCTATCTATCTATCTATCTATCTATCTATCTATCTATCTATCTATCTATCTATCTATCTATCTATCAATCTATCTATCTATCTATCTATCTATCTATCTATCTATCTATCTATCCATCCATCCATCCATCCATCCATCCATCCATCCATCCATCCATCCATCCATCCATCCATCCATCTATCTATCTATCTATCTATCTATCTATCTATCTATCTATCTATCTATCTATCTATCTATCTCACTATATATATATATTTGCACTATATTTATAACATTATAAAACATTTATACTATTGAATTTTAAATATTGAAAATAAGAAAAAAAATATTTGATATTCATTTTATGACTGTCTTTTATGAAGAACAATCATATTTATATAAGTTTTTAATAAGTCCTACATAGAAAGGATGGCTATCCCTGAGTTTTTACATGATCAGAGTCTTGGGTTCACACTGCCCTAATAGGGTAAGTGTTCCATATGGAAATAAAGTTCATATAAGTTTAACAAGCTACTGAACAATATCTTTTGACAGTCACATATGTACTTGTTAACAATAAACATATTAAAGTTCACATTTATACATATCTCATGTTGGCGTTCAATCTAATATATAAAGTAGAAATTAAGGTATATGTATGTATGTATATGTATGTTATGTATGTATGTATGTATGTATGTATGTATGTATGTATGTATGTATATGTATGTTACTTATGTATGTATGTATGTATGTATGTATGTATGTATGTATGTATGTATGTATGTATGTATGTATGTATGTATGTATGTATATGTATGTTACTTATGTATGTATGTATGTATGTATGTATCTATGTTACTTATGTATGTATGTATGTATGTATGTATGTATGTATGTATGTATGTATGTATATGTATGTTACTTATGTATGTATGTATGTATGTATGTGTTGATGTCACGCATAGAAATCAAAACCGTTTGAACAATCTTGATAAGATTTAGATCATGGCAGTGACCTTAGTTTTGTTTAATGTCCCTTCCACAACCAAAAGGGGGCCCCAACAATAATTTAAAATAGCTAAATGTATATCTATTAAAAAACGAAACCTTCTAACAAATCGGGTAAACCCGTCTTCATAGTATTTTAGATTTGATATGAATGTAGCGTCTTGACGGGTAAACCAATTTTCGCAATCTAATTTATTTTCGTGGCGAAAGAAAATGAATTAAAAGGAACATTGGTCAAGTTCGACATAGTCATAGAATCTAAATTCAATCCACTAGATTAGTGATACTAATCTAAACCACAGGCCGTGGGTAATATACGACTAGTATAAGCAAATGGTTCACATAAGTGTGCCAGGTTTCTGCAACTGATGTAAGTTAATGAATGGCTGACCTTTTTGGCTGCTTCGTAGCGGTGTGTCGTTAAGAAGACTAGAAGTGTCGTTAATAATATCCTCATGCTGAATGAAAACTTGGTTAATCTTAGTCTGTGTAGCACTATTAGGATTGGGACTATGACATTCTGAAATCTAAAAGCGAAAAAAAAAAGATTAAAAAGAGAGTTTGCGTTATCACATAAACTCAGAGATAACCATACCGGTCCGTATGGACAAGAAATTTCAAGCCATGGTTTTATTTTGAATGTCTAAAAAATACAATTTTAAAGAATTATTTGGCGTTGTTTTGACTTGAAAAAAACAACATAATTTATTATCGATTATAAGATTGCTTGTCTTTTAATTCATTCATTTTGTTAAAAGGAGAAATCAGCTTTTAAATAGATTTCAAGTTGACAGAACGACAGACATATAACTAGCAGTAACTTTTTATCTTACGAAGGCCGCTAAAAATAACAAATATTTTTTAAGTTAGTTTATAAATAGACAAAAATATTTTAAAATAGCAGCTTTTCATTGTCCTGAGTTCATAAGAATATAAAAAATAATACAAATTGACCAGTGTTCAATGTATGGAATTCGCACATTCCTCCTAAGACTTTCTTTATATTCTGTCTATCCTCTCACCCTCTCTCACTTTACCCCCCCCCCCTCCTCCCATTCTCTCCTCCATTGAGTATTGTACTCTGCACCATCCACAGTTCCTACACATTTGAATAGAAAGTACAAAGTTACAAAGGCAACCTTCAAATGAACACATCACACAACTGACCTACAAGAGTTACTCCTTGTTACCTCGTTTATTTTTGCATAATATTTGAGTGCAATATAATAATAATAATAATAATAATAATAATATAGTAAGTAATTATTGTATATATTTATTAGTTTTACAAAAGCATCAAAATATTATACTTCGATCGATTATTTAAATTTATATTCACTTGGAATATGTTTTAAACTTTTCTAGATATGTTACCAACAAATAAATATAATTGTACACAACACTGTACCCTAATATTGCTGATGTGAGTTTTTCTTAGACTACCTATGGGTTACCAGGGCATCAGTAATTTTTATTACGCGTGAATCGATTCCCGAAACTCTCCCTATCTCTGTCTATGTAAATAAAAAGTTTCAAATATTCTAAATCTAAAATACATTTATTCATATTAATAATGATCCTGTTTACTGATAGCAATGCTTCCATTGGTTTTAGCTTTACGCTAACATGTCGAAAGCACTTGACAGACCATAACATAAGGAAAATGTACAAGTAATTTACCTTTCTCAATGACTAGGAACTACATTCCGGCACGTGACGTTGAAGTCACGGGGAAACACCATAATAACATTTTAAACGGAAAACTCTTTCTGAGACAGTTACATTTTGACTTTATATTTAATGAACAGACTTAGTTTATAATTCATGACAAGAAATACATTAAGACAACACGAGGACGAATCCACACCTTACCTGATCAACGAATGCAACATAAATTAGAAAATTTAGAAACATTTCTCAATTGGAAAAATGGAAACTATAAATAGAAAAAAATTTTCTCAGTACTAAAATAGAATGTAGCCTGTTTATAGTGTGAGGGGGGTGTTGTTATACAACGGAATTGCAAAATAATAGGGGTGTATGGGCGTAACCAGGGGGGGGGGGTTGACACGAACGTTTTTGTTGTCTATTTCAATTTTCGTAAACAATTCGGTAAACACTGAACGTTCAAAAGAATGTTCAATTTGCTTTCCGAAATGAAATCCCCACCAGTGCTGGGTAGTAACTAGTTACAGTAACGCTAGTTACTGTAACTAGTTACAATTTGAAGTAACTAATGCTGTAACTAGTTACTTTCACTGAACTGTAACTAGTCTAAGTAACTAGTTACTTTTATCAGTAACTAGTAACGCACATTTCTAGTTACTTTACTAGTTACTTTGGTCGTTGTTGTATCCTGTGTGCGCATGCGCATGTGTGTTTATTGGCGCCTGAACGAGCCTATGGCAATCAATAATATTTGTGAAGTATTTTTATGTTTATGGTTCTAGGAAGTTCTAGTTGGTTGTGAGCGATAAAAAAGCTAATTTAATTTTTGACAAACTCAATGGCGGACTCAAAGCAAATTGAACATTCTTTTGAACGTTCAGTGTTTACCGAATTGTTTACGAAAATTGAAATAGACAACAAAAACGTTCGTGTACGTTGCAAGCTTTGTCCTCCAGCTACGAAACAGACTTATAGCTGTGCGCTCAATTCTACGGCCAATCTCAAAAAACATCTGCAGGTTAGCAAAGTTATGTTATTATATAATTAATAGGCTGAAGATGCCATTGTTTCAAAACATTTACATTTGTAAAAACCAATTTATTAATTTTTATGATTATATTTTTGTACTACCTTTTATTATTAGAGTGTTCATCCTGTTGCACATGATAAATTACCAACACTGAAGAGGTCTGTCACTTCATCAAATAGATTACCTGAACCGGTGGCAAAGAAACAGAAAACTTTAACTTCATGGACCAGTAATAGTGTGGCACTTCTGTCACAGCAACATGTAAACGATCTGATCATGAATTTTGTTATCGGAGACATGCAAGCATTTTCAGTTGTTGAATCACCTGAATTCATTAAATTGGTAACTGGACTTCAACCCGGCAAAACTGTGATGACACGAAAGACTCACTGGTGTTGGTAGTAGTATTTACAATATATTTTTTATGTTTTGTTTCATTATTTAATTAGTACATTGTGTTGCTATTTGTGTTTGTATAATTTCGCTATCAACATATACAGTGAATTTAGATTTATTAATTTGTAATTGGTATTTAGATTTCAGATTTGTACTTAAAGGCATTATTTGCATAAAATGTCTTTTATCTTATCTCATTACAATTTTTTAAAATAATAATATAAACAAAAATGTTTATTCTGGCAATTTAAAAAAGAGCTTTTGTTGTATAATTTGCGGCTCCACTGGCTGATGCATTACTTAGTGGAATCAGTAAAAGATTTGGCCCACTTGAAGGTGAAGATGATTTGATAATTGCAAGTGCTTCTCATTCACAATTCAAGCTCCGATGGATACAGTCTGACGCTGAAAGAATTCGAGCTAAATATTTGCTGCTACAAGCAATGCAGGCCATGGCTGACTGTGATGCTGCAGGCAATACTTCCAATGATGTTACAACTGCAACGACTTCATCATCTCATGTAGGAAGTTTCTTCTGTTTTTATGAGTCTGATACTGGAGGTAGTACTGCTCAGTCTGAACTTGAACTTTTCCTAAACGATTCTTCAAAAGACATATCTAGTCTCCAGCGCTATCCACTTGTGAAACAAGTATTTGTTCGTAAAAACACAAGTCTTCCGTCAAGTGCTCCAGTGGAAAGGCTATTTAGCATAGGCGGGCAAATACTGACTCCACGAAGGAATAGTCTAACGGATGAGCATTTTGAAATGATCTTACTGCTAGGAGCCAATAAAAAACTGATACAGTGATTATTGATTAGTTAGTTATACAACACAACAATTAATAGTTTTTAATGATAGGTTAATTTTACACTTTAAACTGGTTGATGTTGCTTTGACTAATATATTGGTGAATGATTGTTTTTTTTATAAATACTTATCATACTGTTTTTAATAAAGAATTATGTGACGTATTATAACCGTTGATGGAGAATCATACAACCCATCGTTGACAATCCCAGTAACTAATAGTAACTATCTAGTTACTTTTTGGAGTAACTAGTAAAGTAACTAGTTACATTTTGAATAGAGTAACTAATAGAGTAACTAGTTTTATTATTATTTGACAGTAACTAGCACAACACTGCTTACCACAGCACAGCCGAGAGAGTTTTAAGTTAAAAACCCTCTACCAGGGGGGGTTTTGAGTTTAAAACCCCTACCAGGGGCTTTGAGTTTAAAACCCCCTACCAGGGGTTTTGTAGTTAAATCCCCCCTCTTCTATAAACAAAACTAAAAAAAATTTCAAACGACAATCCCAAATTCCACGAAAACATCTAAGGAAGATTTTAACTTTAAAATCGCCTCCAAAAATTACGATTAACCCCTCTTCAATATAAAAAAGCAAATTACACACTCACACACAATTCTATAAGCGTAGCCAAAGGGGTTTTGAGTTTAACTCCCCCCTTTCCAGTTGGGGTTTCAAGCTTAAAAGTACATATTCGATATTAAAAAAAAGCAAATTACACACTATAAAATCTATGAGCGTAGCCTAAGGGGTTTTGAGTTTAAAACCCCCTGCCAGCGGGGTTTGAAGCTAAAAAATAACTCTTCAATATTAAAAAAAAAGCAAATTACACACTATAAAATGCTATGAGCGTAGCCAAAGGGGGTTTTGAGTTTAAATCCCCTTCCTCCAGATGGCCTATTCTTTAAAGTTTAAAATTCCCCTCCAGATAGTTTTGAGTTAGAAATTCCTTTCAATATCATTTTAAAGCAAACTACAGTCACCAAATTCTATGACCGTAGCTAAATGGGGTTTTGAATTAAAAAAGAAAAAAAAAACTCCAGAGATTTTTTAGTTTAAAACCACTTATCACAATCATCAATTAAAGTGGATGTCTAGATTTATGAAGATGCAATGATAGATGTCACGTTGAAGATTATCTTGACCTGTATCACACTAACGATGATCGTGATTGCCGAGGATCTTGAAATCTTCTTTTAATAAGATGATCGTATAGAAGTAGCTAGATCTAGTTGATAATACGATCATTCAAAATGTTGCCAGTTGATCATCTAGAAGTTGTCATTCGCTAAGTCGATCTAAGTATGTTACTATATTCAATGAAGAAACTTCTCTTCGTCTAAAACAATTACTTTAATTCAGAACTTGAAAAAGCTATTCACAAATAATTACAATGGTTAAACGTACTTGAATAAAATGATAGATCTACACAATGATATAACTGAGTTCTAATACAAAGCTTTAGTAGATGTTTTACTTTCAAGTTCCATACAATGACTGACTAAAAAACCAGAATCTTTTCCCGGGTCCAGCACTGTCACGTGTCCCACGTAGCTCATTGCAACCAATAAATGCAGCCCAAGTTACACTAATTAACATATCTCCACGTGAGAAATAACCCGAGGTAATTGACGAGCTAAAAATAGATACTGTGTACGTGACATATTACCCCCCGCTTTCTTAAGCATTTGTATGGTAATAGAAATGCGTATAAATTAATACATGAAAAATAATTATGACATTATAACTCATTTGGTTAGTATTAATTAGAAAATGTGTACATAGAAAAATATATTGCATAAGAAAAATTGAAATAGAAAAAATAATGGTGATAGTATATGACAATCTTCTGAATAATGACACTAAATGTAATACAAATCTCAATTTGTGTGAAGCAATAAAAAATTTCAATTATATGTCATGTATCTGTACCATTATAATAGGATATATGCAATAATATTATACCTGAAATAAAATACACATGATATAAAAATTAAGATGATTAATGCATGTCATATGCAAAGGTGCTGAAATATAATAAACAAAGTAATTGATTAAATATATCTTGGATGAGTGACCTTGCTCAATGGGTTGCTTGGTGCTTAAACAAATGTAACATAATCTGATATAGAACACCTGTGGAAAAATGAGTAGACAACTTAATTAATTGATTAAGTACGACTGAATATCGTTCTTCCTTTACGAGTATGAATGATAATGGATCAAGTGACACTAAATATGCTACAGTACATAAGTAGAATGTAAGTGTGAAGTTCGGAACATTTTTGAGTTGCTGTCATGGTTGTGCATGTTCGTTTTCTAAACTTGAAGAAAAGGTCTTTCAGTATATTTTTGATTTCTTGTAGCTTGTTTGCCATGGTGTGGATTGCTGGTGCTGAACTGCTTTCTTCTGCATTCATGGGCTTGATGACCTTTCATATGACAATATGAACATTCAATAATCCTGGTGCGGCATTGAGAAGCAAAATGTCCTATGTTGTTGCATCTATTGCAAATTATTTTGTCATATTTTGTATACTGTGAATTTCGTTTGTCTTCTAAAAAACAGACAAAGTTTTCATCTGCTGCTGGTTTGACTGGCTTGTTTGGATAAGCAGCTTTATACTGTCTGATGATTTTGGTTAACGTTGGAATATCAGAAGGACTTCTTTCAATTATATAAGATTGGATGTCTTCTGAATGAGCATGCGTGATATTGTCAATGATAATATGTTGTCTGATAGCTTGATAAGTGTTTTCCACTTTAGCAAGAGATATCCACCTGTCGAACCACATGGTCATGTTGGAAACGAAAATTTGAGGATCATCATCTTGTTTTGGTCTTGAGCTATAGAATTTCTTTCTATAGTTGTCTGACGTTGCACCGTACTGGCGTAATAAGGCTTCCTTGATATCATGGTAATCACTGCGCTCGTTGACCGACAACTGCGAAGCAAATGTCAACTGCTTTTCCTGTCAGTAAACTAAGGAGGGAACTTGACCACTGGTCTTCTGGTAAACCAGACGTTGTTGCTAATTCCTCGAATCTAGTAAGGTATGAGTCCATGTTGTCTGTAGACTCATTGAATGAATGAATCTTTGACATGAGTTTATATCGATCAAAGACATTGGAACTTGCTTGATTAGTGTTGGCTTCTGTTGATTTTGAGTCTGACTTTAGTTTATTTTCTTCATGTTGCATTTTCAATTTTTCAAATTCCATTTGTGCTCTTTCATGTTCTCTTTGTCTTTCAGCAGCTTCTTTATCTTCTTGCCGTTTCTTCGTCTCATATTCTCTTTGTCTTTCTGCTTCTTGTCTTTGTTTTTCTGCTTCTTGTCTTCGTTTTTCTTCACGTTTTTTTTCTTCTTGTCTTCGTTTTTCTTCAATTTCTTTATCTTCTTGACGTAGCTTTGCTTCTTTTTCTTCGTCTATATATGTTTGCTCTTTTGCCCAGGCCATTAATTCATGTGGCAGTAATTTCAATATTTTTCCTTTGTCAAGATATTCTGACATTCTTTGTGTTCTATCTCTAGGCTTTGAATCCATTGTATAGTTCTTGTGTTTTATAATATATGAACTTGAATATATTAATATAGTACTTTTTGAATGTAATAATGTTAGTTATGCCGTCACTGGCTAATAATCTTGAACAGTAGGATTATGTCTACTACTGGAGTCGTTGTAGGAAGTGTAGATTTATTCAACCGTATCAGGTTAATGAAATATTGCTGAGCCGTACTGGCTATGAACTTTCTCTCTCTTGAGATTGTAGATGTAGTAGAACTTGTAGTATTAAAGTCGTCATTGTGTACGATTGACTTGATATCAAATAGTAGAAATGTCTACTTGATAGATTATAGTGCCAGGTAATTGCTACTGGGCTTATCTATAATACTAATGCCAGTTAAATGATACTGGGCTTATCTACTGTGTCAATTAAATAATACTGGGCTTATGTTATGCCAGCTAAATATTACTGGGCTTATGTATCGTGCCAGTTAAATGATATTGGTCTTATTGCCAATGCCAATACAAAATAATAATATTAGATCTCGAGAGTTATAGTGAAAACTCGATCGTAGATCTATATCTATGATAAGATAAAATATCGATAACCAAACTGACCTTTGAACACAGTAGTACTATTCTCAAGTTGAAGAAAATCGAAGTTTTGTAATTGACGAAGTTTTGAAAATTTTTCCTTAGATCTTAACAATTTTTTTAAATTTTTTTGATGATCTTTTTGATAATCTTTTGATGATCTTTATCAAAGGTCGGAGGTGCCAGATATCACAATCATCTTGAAATCTTCTTTTAATAAGATGATCGTATAGAAGTAGCTAGATCTAGTTGATAATACGATCATTCAAAATGTTGCCAGTTGATCATCTAGAAGTTGTCATTCGCTAAGTCGATCTAAGTATGTTACTATATTCAATGAAGAAACTTCTCTTCGTCTAAAACAATTACTTTAATTCAGAACTTGAAAAAGCTATTCACAAATAATTACAATGGTTAAACGTACTTGAATAAAATGATAGATCTACACAGTGATATAACTGAGTTCTAATACAAAGCTTTAGTAGATGTTTTACTTTCAAGTTCCATACAATGACTGACTAAAAAACCAGAATCTTTTCCCGGGTCCAGCACTGTCACGTGTCCCACGTAGCTCATTGCAACCAATAAATGCAGCCCAAGTTACACTAATTAACATATCTCCACGTGAGAAATAACCCGAGGTAATTGACGAGCTAAAAATAGATGCTGTGTACGTGACACCACTCAACAGATGATTTGGACGATAAAACTTTCCTTTTCGCTATACAATATAAAGCGAAATACAGGCATGTAATTCCAAGAGCGTAGTCAAGAGAGGTTACAAATTTCTACCAGTGGCTGGGCTCCATTAATAAGGTGTGAATAGTCATCTGCAGAGATTGAAAAACACTAAATGCGGCTCAACAAAGATGGCTAAGACAGATTTTAGGAGTCAATTATAGAGATTGGGTCTAAATCAAAGAAATCTTATGCCGAACTGGGAGTCGAACCCTTAGTAAGGTTGTGACAGAGCGTGGGACATATTCTCCGACAAAATGAATTACCCACAATAAGAGTTGCGGAAATAGCTTGCCGGAAAATGCGCGAGAGGGTCTAAGTCAGTAAGAATAGCACATTAGGTTATTGAAATAAAACTTTTTAACAGCAAGATAATGCACTGTAGATACCTCAGAATATGCATTTTGATGGCTTTCAATACCAGAAATAGTGCTCGGAGGCGGGGCTTCGCGCTCCCCCAGTCCCCCTTGCTAGCAAGGGCGGGGAGTCTACAAGTTTTCCACTAATTCCATGAAGAACCTATCTATTCTTGGGCACAATAAACATCTTTCCGCTCGGGGGGGGGGGGTCCCAAACCCCCGACCCGAAAAAAAATCCTGGCTACGCCCATGAAGGGCAGTGTGCATTTTTGTGAGGGCTGGAGGCTTAAATACTTTAGACGCATTCATTTGTTTTTTATTCAGTTCTGTTCAGGTCCAGAGAATGAATACTCATTCGTTCCTAAAAATAATAATAATAATAGTAATAATAATCATAATAATAACAATTGGCTATTAAAAACCCTGGATATTCATAGAATCAACCCGAGAATAAAACAATTATTGAAAGTCTGTATGAATAATTGGAAGATAAATCTGCACATTAATCGTGATAAACTAGGTTCTGTGCACATAAGAAGAGGTATATACCAGGGTGACTCACTATCTCCACTCTGGTTCTGCCTAGCGATCAATCCTCTATCTACATTGCTCCAAGACACTACAAACAGTTATAGGGTTGACACTAAATGTACAAAATGTGTGTCCCACTTATTATACATGGATGATCTAAAGCTATATGCAGAAACCGAACAAAAGTTACACACTTTAAATCAAAACGGTAAAATGCTTTAGTTAATAAGAGTTAATAAAATCCTCAAAAGCAAACTGTCTGGTAGCAACCTCATCACTGCAATAAATGGCTGGGCCGTCCAAGTGCTCCTTTACACGTTCGGTATGATCAAATGGACTGCAAGTTTAAAAAATACGATCAAAACTGCAATCAATTAGTTTCCTTTCTACGCAAATATGACTCCGAAGCAACCCCTCTGAACCTACACAATGCTGATGGCAACGTCGGTTTGGACGACGTAGGGCATGAGATTCGCCAATGGGAAGAAAAAAACCTCCACGGAAAATTTCCGGCTTTATTACATAGGGACAACATTGACAAGGCTGCTAGGCTGCTTCCTTAACATGGCTCAAAGCAGGTTACAGCAATACAGGACAGAGTAATCAGGACAAAATATTACGAGAAGCATATCCTAAAACTCAATGTTGTCGACAAATGCCGAAAATTTGAAAATGTGGGCGAGTCGATTGAACACATTATGGCAGGATGTCCAGCTCTATCAGAATCAGCCTACCTAGGTCGCCATAACCAAGTTGTAAAGTTAATACACCAACACCTGGCTTTGACGCACAATTTGATAGGTAAGGACACTCCTCCCTATTATAAATACTCACCACAAGAGGTTCTCGAGTCTACTGAACATCTGCTGTACTGGGATAGGCCTATTCTGACCGACAAAACGGTAGATTTCAATCGCACGGATCGACGTACCACTGTCTCATAATTTAAGAAAGACTGAGATAGAAAAAAAAAAGAAAATATGGGAACCTAGGCTTGGAGACTAAGCGTCTATGAAAATAGTCCAAAATAACAATATACACCATTGTTATATCAACCGAGGGGGATAATAACAACTGACCTCACAGACACCTTCAAGGCCCTTAACAGAGGGCGGTACTGCTGCAGACCTGCCACATCACCAGACTATTCCTCAGTGGAAACTGATAAAGGGACTACAATTAATTTTGTTTCTCTTTAACGAAACTCGACCCTGTCAGTTACAGAGAATAAACACTCGTTTGTTTCTAACATAATAATAATATAAACAAATAATACTACTAATAATAATACTATTTCCGCTCTGGTTTTTCCTAGCGATTAACCCACTACGAAAAAAAAAAAAACCCTACAATCATTGACATCGCCGTACTACTGTCTCATGATATAAGAACAACGGAAATGGAAAAACAAATTATGAGAACCTAAGCTTTAAAGAATTAGTGGTTATGGAAATTGTCTAAAATAACAATATATCCTGTTGTTATATCAACTGGGGGGGGGATAATGACACGTGACCTCAAAGATACCTTCAAGCCCTTAAGATCCCCACGAAGATTCTCTTGTGTTTAAAAAACGTTTTTTTTTAGTTTAACTAGGTCGTTTTTTTCTTTGACGCTCTATAGAATTATTCTTTCAATGTAATGTTAAAAGAACTCAGTTCATCTCGTGTTGATAAAGACATTTTTTAGTCTAACTAGCCCCAAGTGTGAATGGGGGAAGGGGGGCATGTGACGTAGTGGAATTTTTAATTTCTTTGACTTTGCACGGAATTAATTCTTTAAATGAAATGCTATAAGAACTCGGTGCATCAATGTTTATTAAACCTTATCAACTTTCGCTTATTAAAAAAGACATTTTAGCGGCTCCCGTAAAGGGAACATTCACTATTTGTTTTCTGTAGTCTGTGTGTCCATCTGTCTGTCATCTTTTATCCTTTCCTTCCAAAACATCGCAAAAATTTGAGTATCTTTGGTAGGATGTTCCGAACGTCGAAAAATTGTAGTATCGATAATAGGTAAAACAACATATTGATGACAGATGAATGTTGTAAATCGTGTCTAGGTGTGTCTTGCTCTAAGATTAAACTTGAAACGTGTAAGACACACGATAGTGACGATATTATCTTGTCACATAAAATATATTAGCCCATACTAACAATGATTCATAGCTATATTTAGAAACCAGTAACAAGGTCCCAATCACGTTGCATTAGTAGACACAAAACATTCAATGACTCATATCTTTTGTATCTTTTGACACTGTAATTATGATCAACATGACACCGAGAGAAACAGGATTCAGTTGCAAGCACAGACGTGACAAAATCATTGAACATACTCTGAATTAGATTAAATGCATTTAAAAAAAGGAACACATATCGATGCAAGCTGTAAACTATACAATGTATACATATACCAAAATACATATAGAGAAGTACACATAACTATACATATACCAAAATACATATAGAGAAGTACACATAACTATACAATTCCACTTGCTAGCTTGCGAAATCCTCATGGGTTCATGAATCATCGCAAACACTGGTTTCGAAAACGGCTCTAACGAATTTTTCTAGAATTTTTGCAATTTCAGTGGGAAGTACCGCGTTGACCTCAGAAGTTTTTGTATTCAGTAGAGATTTGAAATAAAAATAAAGGTTTATGTCCATTGTGTCTTATGAAGAAATTAGCTGGACTGTAGTAGAAATTGTGGAAGAACACTGGATGCAAGCGGATACTGTGGCTGAGTAGTTAAGCGATTGGCTTGGCCTGGGATGCTGGGTTGAATCTCGGTGAAGAAAAGGATTACGAATTTCGGGATTTTTAGGTCGCCCTTGAGTCCACCCAACTCTAATGGGTACCTGACTTAAGTTGGGGAAAGTAAAAGCGGTTGGTCGTTGTGCTGGCCACATAACAACCTGCTCGTTAACCGTTGGCCATAGAAACAGATGGCCTTAACGTCATCTGCCCCATAGATTGCAAGGTCTGAAAGCGAAACTTTACTTTTTTTCTTTTTACACTGGATGCAGTACTGAAGCATTACAAGAAATAGATTGACAGAGAAATAAAAGACCACCATTAGTTTCATTCAGTAGGCATCGATTTAAAAAAAGTACTTGTTTATTTATCTATAACATTTATATTTACTCATTCGCACCCTACTTTTTTTTATTGAGCTTATGTCTCTTTTTTTGGGTGGGGGGGGGGGGCTTCATGCCTCTTTTTGCATATTCCGGCCTCAGACCGTTTTCTTTGTTGGACATCTACCACCGATATTGTTTCCAATTAATATAGGGGAGATTAAACTCTCAGCGGCTAGCATTTGTCAAATCTCTCTGACTTTAACCTCTGGACTAGTTTTGATTTTCTGAAATAGTTTACAGTTTCCCTCAATTACATATGCATAAGTATGCATATTAGTATAAACCTTTTTTTTTTACCATTAAGGGACGCAATTAAACGCACTACGCTAATCTACGTCACGGTTTCGTGTGGTAAATTCGATCGTTATATCTGCGAATTTAGAAGTCCTGACGTACATTCTTTCATTAGACAAGACCGAAATGTTACACATCTCTCTATTTCTAGGTCTAATTCAACTCTAAGATGATAGAACTTCAATTTGCAAAGATAGTTATATACTTTAACGCATGAACATACTAATTATAGTCCATTCATTTAATATCTTAATCAAATTAACCTTTAAATTTGTTTTTCTAAAGCATATTTTTCATACATTCGTTTGCTATATCTGCGAAGACGTGTTGACATACATTTTGATATTTCCATTCATGAGTCGCGTAATCTAACAAGTGTTTCACTCATTCTTTTATTAGATAAGACAGAAAGCTCAAGCATGCACAGGGCGAAGGCTCCAAGCACACGCAGTACGAAATCTATCGAGGCCAATATTTAACTCTAGGTCTATCGCTAACTGTAGATCTAATTCAAAGATGATAGATCTACTTTATACTTTAACACATGAACATACAAAATAATGTTCTTTCATGTCATATTTTAATCAAACATATGTAGTCCTACAAGCAAATGCTTTTATTTAAAAGAATGGATTTAGGCCGTTTAGCTATTTTGATAGATCCATTCATACTATTTTTACATTCACGCAGTCGTTGTACTTATAACATTAATATTTCGTTTAATTGTTTCCAAAACTCTCTCATTGGCTATATCCATAGTGATACCAGTAAATGAGGCTGAAATAATGGCTAATGTAGGTTCACTAAACCTAAGGGGAGAAAAGTCAGTACTGACCTGCTTTGTGCGGTATAAAAGGCTGGATGAATACCTCCCAGCTAGAAAATTAGTGGATAGTTGGAAATGCAGAAGACGTATCCAGATGCAGTCTTTTATGGATCCTGCCACTAGACTATCTGATAAAGCTGGCCTCTCCACAAACTGACAAAACATTCAACGTTTTCATCCCTTTCCTCCCTTGGTGTCGCCCTTCAAATTCTAGCACTGGAGACCATTAATGCCTTCAAGCCCATTACTATTTTTGCATATACTGATGGGTCGGCATTGATAGATTCTGGAAGAGCAGGCTATGGATCCTACGTCGACTTTCTTGACTCTTACTCAGTAAAAATCTTTGGACCATGAGGCAGTGTTTGCAGTTTTGATGCCAAGACCATGGCAGTCTTAAAGGTCTTTGACTCTCAACTCGGTAAGGGTCATTTGACGGCAACAAAGATTGTTGTGGTCACTGACTCAAAATCTGTACTACAGGCCTTGCAAAGCCCTGGACCATCCCCCCCCCCCCCAAAATCAACAATGTCATCATCGCCTCACACAACATAAAGCAGCCCTATAGCACCCCTGTAATAATGCATTGGGTACCGAGTCACTATCACTGGCAACACTATTGCAGACTCCTTGGCCCACCAGGGAGGGCGAATTCCACCAACTGAACAGGCTGTAAGTTTTCATCATGCCCTGGCTATAATTCAAAAAAACAGAAATGGAAAAGCGGTTTGAGTGTTTGGACAAGTCCCAAAAAGCCCGTCGTGGAGGCTGTCCAGGCCTGAGCAAGCTATTATAGCACAGTGCAGGACAGGCAACTGTACTCTTGGCTCATATTTCTCACGGCTATGGCAAAATTTCGATTTACGGTGCCCCCGCTGCGGGGAAGAAGAGGAAACCGTGCCTCATATTCTGTTTGACTGCCCCAGACTTGCTGATCTCCGTCTCGACAGGTCTGGGAAACCAAAAATTCTCGACCTGTATGGTGACATATACGCACTGCGCAAGACAACAGGGTTTCTGTCCAGGGTTTTTGCAAGTGTGGATTTAAGCCTCTCAAGCCCTCACTCAAATGGAGTTTGATGACGATGATGAAGAGGAGGGTGGTTTAAACTCAAAGCCCCCCATTGGCTAGCACATAGAATTTTAAATGTGTAATTTTTTTTTATATTGAAGAGGTGGTTTTAAGCTTCAAACCCCGCTGGAAGGGGTTTTAAATTCACAACCATCAAGAGGGGACCATCAAGAGGGGTTTTAAATTTAAAGCCATCTGGAGGAGGGGGGTTTAACCTCAAAACCCCTCTTGGCTACGCTCATGTAATTTTGAGTGTATAATTTGTTTTTTTTTAAATATTTAAAAGGTAGTTTTTAGCTTCAAAAGGGGGGGGGGGTAAACACAAAGCTCCTCTTGGCTATGCTCATACAATCTGGTGAAGGATGTATGCATTAGTCTTATATTGAAGACGGGGGGGATTTCATTTCGGGGGAGTTTGAACCCCAACTCCCCCCTCGCTACGCCCATGATATATATATATATATATATATATATATATATATATATATATATATATAGCTTCTAATGACGTTTAAAGGACTTTTGACACTCTTTCCTTAACCGTGTTGCAAGAATTACTCCAGAGAGGTCTGTGTTGCAAATGTGTTGGTCGATAACCCACAGTGCTACACTGACCAGCATCACATAAACCATATTTTGATGCGTTGTCTACAACTACAGTGATCCTGATTACTTTTATTAAAATTTTATTTTGTTGTTAATTCATCCCTGGCGTCTCTTTGAGCTATTGAAAGAGGTATGTTATGTGTCAAGTATAATCCAAGTAAGGAGTTCACACCAGTGGTTTCCAGATCAGCAGTTCTCCATATATTTGCTTTGAAGGACAAGTTCAGCATTGTCTAGTATTGCTCCACAAGGTCAGCATTGTCTAGTATTGCTCCACAAGGTCAGCATTGTCTAGTATTGCTCCACAAGGTCAGCATTGTCTAGTATTGCTCCACAAGGTCAGCATTGTCTAGTATTGCTCCACAAGGTCAGCATTGTCTAGTATTGCTCCACAAGGTCAGCATTGTCTAGTATTGCTCCACAAGGGAAGGTTTCGCTCATCCCAACTTTCAGCTTCCAGAGCATATGTTGTCTCATTTTGTTGTGTCCGGTTCTGAGTTGGAAACAGTAGACGTTGTTGTCAGGTAGATCTCAAGGCCATATTATCATAAAGAAAATGTTGAGTTGGAAACAGTAGACGTTGTTGTCAGGTAGATCTCAAGGCCTTATTATCATATAGAAAATGTTGAGTTGGAAAACAGTAGACGTTGTTATCAGGTAGATCTCAAGGCCTTATTATCATATAGAAAATGTTGAGTTGGAAACAGTAGACGTTGTTGTCAGGTAGATCTCAAGGCCATATTATCATATAGAAAAATGTTGAGTTGGAAACAGTAGACGTTGTTGTCAGGTAGATCTCAAGGCCATATTATCATATAGAAAATGTTGAGTTGGAAACAGTAGACGTTGTTGTCAGGTAGATCTCAAGGCCATATTATCATATAGAAAATGTTGAGTTGGAAACAGTAGACGTTTTTGTCAGGTAGATCTCAAGGCCATATTATCATATAGAAAATGTTGAGTTGGAAACAGTAGACGTTGTTGTCAGGTAGATCTCAAGAGCCATATTATCATATAGAAAATGTTGAGTTGGAAACATTAGACGTTGTTGTCAGGTAGATCTCAAAGCCATATTATCATATAGAAAATGTTGAGTTGGAAACAGTAGACGTTGTTGTCAGGTAGATCTCAAGGCCATATTATCATATAGAAAATGTTGAGTTGGAAACAGTAGACGTTGTTGTCAGGTAGATCTCAAGGCCATATTATCATATAGAAAATGTTGAGTTGGAAACAGTAGACGTTGTTGTCAGGTAGATCTCAAAGCCATATTATCATATAGAAAATGTTGAGTTGGAAACAGTAATACGTTGTTGTCAGGTAGATCTCAAGGCCATATTATCATATAGAAAATGTTGAGTTGGAAACAGTAGACGTTGTTGTCAGGTAGATCTCAAGGCCATATTATCATATAGAAAATGTTTGAGTTGGAAACAGTAGACGTTGTTGTCAGGTAGATCTCAAGGCCATATTATCATATAGAAAATGTTGAGTTGGGAAACAGTAGACGTTTTTGTCAGGTAGATCTCAAGGCCATATTATCTATAGAAATATGGTTGAGTTGGAAACAGTATACGTTGTTGTCAGGTAGATCTCAAGGCCATATTATCATATAGAAAATGTTGAGTTGGAAACAGTAGACGTTGTTGTCAGGTAGATCTCAAGGCCATATTATCATATAGAAATGTTGAGTTGGAAACAGTAGACGTTTTTGTCAGGTAGATCTCAAGGCCATATTATCATATAGAAAATGTTGAGTTGGAAACAGTAGACGTTGTTGTCAGGTAGATCTCAAGGCCATATTATCATTAGAAAATGTTGAGTTGGAAACATTAGACGTTGTTGTCAGGTAGATCTCAAAGCCATATTATCATATAGAAAATGTTGAGTTGGAAACAGTAGACGTTGTTGTCAGGTAGATCTCAAGGCCATATTATCATATAGAAAATGTTGAGTTGGAAACAGTAGACGTTGTTGTCAGGTAGATCTCAAGGCCATATTATCATATAGAAAATGTTGAGTTGGAAACAGTAGACGTTTTTTGTCAGGTAGATCTCAAGGCCATATTATCATATAGAAAATGTTGAGTTGGAAACAGTATACGTTGTTGTCAGGTAGATCTCAAGGCCATATTATCATATAGAAAATGTTGAGTTGGAAACAGTAGACGTTGTTGTCAGGTAGATCTCAAGGCCATATTATCATATAGAAAATGTTGAGTTGGAAACAGTAGACGTTTTTGTCAGGTAGATCTCAAGGCCATATTATCATATAGGAAAATGTTGAGTTGGAAACAGTATACGTTGTTGTCAGGTAGATCTCATGGCCATATTATCATTAGAAAATGTTGAGTTGGAAACAGTAGACGTTGTTGTCAGGTAGATCTCAAGGCCATATTATCATATAGAAAATGTTGAGTTGGAAACAGTAGACGTTTTTGTCAGGTAGATTCTCAAGGCCATATTATAATATAGAAAATGTTGAGTTGGAAACAGTCGACGTTTTTGTCAGGTAGATCTCAAGGCCATATTATCATATAGAAAATGTTGAGTTGGAAACAGTAGACGTTGTTGTCAGGTAGATCTCAAGGCCATATTATCATATAGAAAATGTTGAGTTGGAAACAGTAGACGTTTTTGTCAGGTAGATCTCAAGGCCATATTATCATATAGAAAAATGTTGAGTTGGAAACAGTAGACGTTGTTGTCAGGTAGATCTCAAGGCCATATTATCATATAGAAAATGTTTGAGTTGGAAACAGTAGACGTTGTTATCAGGTAGATCTCAAGGCCTTATTATCATATAGAAATGTTGAGTTGGAAACAGTAGTCGTTGTTGTCAGATAGATCTCAAGGCCATATTATCATATAGAAAATGTTGAGTTGGAAACAGTAGACGTTGTTGTCAGGTAGATCTCAAGGCCATATTATCATATAGAAAATGTTGAGTTGGGAAACAGTAGACGTTGTTGTCAGGTAGATCTCAAGGCCATATTATCATATAGAAAATGTTGAGTTGGAAACAGTAGACGTTGTTATCAGGTAGATCTCAAGGCCTTATTATCATATAGAAAATGTTGAGTTGGAAACAGTAGACGTTGTTGTCAGGTAGATCTCAAAGGCCATATTATCATATAGAAAATGTTGAGTTGGAAACAGTAGACGGTTGTTGTCAGGTAGATCTCAAGGCCATATTATCATATAGAAAATGTAGAGTTGGAAAACAGTAGACGTTGTTGTCAGGTAGATCTCAAGGCCATATTATCATATAGAAAATGTTGAGTTGGAAACAGTAGACGTTGTTATCAGGTAGATCTCAAGGCCTTATTATCAATAGAAAATGTTGAGTTGGAAACAGTAGACGTTGTTGTCAGGTAGATCTCAAGGCCATATTATCATATAGAAAATGTTGAGTTGGAAACAGTAGACGTTGTTGTCAGGTAGATCTCAAGGCCATATTATCATATAGAAAATGTTGAGTTGGGAAACAGTAGACGTTGTTGTCAGGTAGATCTCAAGGCATATTATCATATAGAAAATGTTGAGTTGGAAACAGTAGACGTTGTTGTCAGGTAGATCTCAAGGCCATATTATCATATAGAAAATGTGAGTTGGAAACAGTAGACGTTGTTGTCAGGTAGATCTCAAGGCCATATTTATCATATAGAAAATTGTTGAGTTGGAAACAGTAGACGTTGTTATCAGGTAGATCTCAAGGCCTTATAATCATATAGAAAATGTTGAGTTGGAAACAGTAGACGTTGTTGTCAGGTAGATCTCAAGGCCATATTATCATATAGAAAATGTTGAGTTGGAAACAGTAGACGTTGTTATCAGGTAGATCTCAAGGGCCTTATTATCATATAGAAAATGTTGAGTTGGAAACAGTAGACGTTGTTGTGTCAGGTAGATCTCAAGGCCATATTATCATATAGAAAATGTTGAGTTGGAAACAGTAGACGTTGTTGTCAGGTAGATCTCAAGGCCATATTATCATATAGAAAATGTTGAGTTGGAAAACAGTAGACGTTGTTGTCAGGTAGATCTCAAGGCCATATTATCATATAGAAAATGTTGAGTTGGAAACAGTAGACGTTGTTGTCAGGTAGATCTCAAGGCCATATTATCATATAGAAAATGTTGAGTTGGAAAACAGTAGACGTTGTTGTCAGGTAGATCTCAAGGCCATATTATCATATAGAAAATGTTGAGTTGGAAACAGTAGACGTTTTTGTCAGGTAGATCTCAAGGCCATATTATCATATAGAAAATGTTGAGTTGGAAACAGTAGACGTTTTTGTCAGGTAGATCTCAAGGCCATATTATCATATAGAAAATGTTGAGTTGGAAACAGTAGACGTTGTTGTCAGGTAGATCACAAGGCCATATTATCATATAGAAAATGTTGAGTTGGAAACAGTAGACGTTGTTGTCAGGTAGATCTCAAGGCCATATTATCATATAGAAAATGTTGAGTTGGAAACAGTAGACGTTGTTGTCAGGTAGATCTCAAGGCCATATTATCATATAGAAAATGTTGAGTTGGAAACAGTAGACGTTGTTGTCAGGTAGATCTCAAGGCCTTATTATCATATAGAAAATGTTGAGTTGGAAACAGTAGACGTTGTTGTCAGGTAGATCTCAAGGGCCATATTATCATATAGAAAATGTTGAGTTGGAAACAGTAGACGTTGTTGTCAGGTAGATCTCAAGCCATATTATCATATAGAAAATGTTGAGTTGGAAACAGTAGACGTTGTTGTCAGGTAGATCTCAAGGCCATATTATCATATAGAAAATGTTGAGTTGGAAACAGTAGACGTTGTTGTCAGGTAGATCTCAAGGCCATATTATCATATAGAAAATGTTGAGTTGGAAACAGTAGACGTTGTTGTCAGGTAGATCTCAAGGCCATATTATCATATAGAAAATGTTGAGTTGGAAACAGTTAGACGTTGTTATCAGGTAGATCTCAAGGCCATATTATCATATAGAAAATGTTGAGTTGGAAACAGTAGACGTTGTTGTCAGGTAGATCTCAAGGCCATATTATCATATAGAAAATGTTGAGTTGGAAACAGTAGACGTTGTTATCAGGTAGATCTCAAGGCCTTATTATCATATAGAAAATGTTTGAGTTGGAAACAGTAGACGTTGTTGTCAGGTAGATCTCAAGGCCATATTATCATATAGAAAAATGTTGAGTTGGAAACAGTAGACGTTGTTATCAGGTAGATCTCAAGGCCTTATTATCATATAGAAAATGTTGAGTTGGAAACAGTAGACGTTGTTGTCAGGTAGATCTCAAGGCCATATTATCATATAGAAAATGTTGAGTTGGAAACAGTAGACGTTGTTGTCAGGTAGATCTCAAGGCCATATTATCATATAGAAAATGTTGAGTTGGAAACAGTAGACGTTGTTGTCAGGTAGATCTCAAGGCCATATTATCATATAGAAAATGTTGAGTTGGAAACAGTAGACGTTGTTGTCAGGTAGATCTCAGAGGCCATATTATCATATAGAAAATGTTGAGTTGGAAACAGTAGACGTTGTTGTCAGGTAGATCTCAAGGCCATATTATCATATAGAAAATGTTGAGTTGGAAACATTAGACGTTGTTGTCAGGTAGATCTCAAAGCCATATTATCATATAGAAAATGTTGAGTTGGAAACAGTAGACGTTGTTGTCAGGTAGATCTCAAGGCCATATTATCATATAGAAAATGTTTGAGTTGGAAACAGTAGACGTTGTTGTCAGGTAGATCTCAAGGCCATATTATCATATAGAAAATGTTGAGTTGGAAACAGTAGACGTTGTTGTCAGGTAGATCTCAAGGCCATATTATCATATAGAAAATGTTGAGTTGGAAACAGTAGACGTTGTTATCAGGTAGATCTCAAGGCCTTATTATCATATAGAAAATGTTGAGTTGAAACAGTAGACGTTGTTATCAGGTAGATCTCAAGGCCTTATTATCATATAGAAAATGTTGAGTTGGAAACAGTAGACGTTGTTTGTCAGGTAGATCTCAAGGCCATATTATCATATAGAAAATGTTGAGTTGGAAACAGTAGACGTTGTTGTCAGGTAGATCTCAAGGCCATATTATCATATAGAAAATGTTGAGTTGGAAACAGTAGACGTTGTTGTCAGGTAGATCTCAAGGCCATATTATCATATAGAAAATGTGAGTTGGAAACAGTAGACGTTGTTGTCAGGTAGATCTCAAGGCCATATTATCATATAGAAAATGTTGAGTTGGAAACAGTAGACGTTGTTGTCAGGTAGATCTCAAGGCCATATTATCATATAGAAAATGTTGAGTTGGAAACAGTAGACGTTTTTGTCAGGTAGATCTCAAGGCCATATTATCATATAGAAAATGTTGAGTTGGAAACAGTAGACGTTGTTGTCAGGTAGATCTCAAGGCCATATTATCATATAGAAAATGTTGAGTTGGAAACAGTAGACGTTGTTGTCAGGTAGATCTCAAGGCCATATTATCATATAGAAAATGTTGAGTTGGAAACAGTAGACGTTGTTGTCAGGTAGATCTCAAGGCCATATTATCATATAGAAAATGTTGAGTTGGAAACAGTAGACGTTGTTGTCAGGTAGATCTCAAGGCCATATTATCATATAGAAAATGTTGAGTTGGAAACAGTAGGACGTTGTTGTCAGGTAGATCTCAAGGCCATATTATCATATAGAAAATGTTGAGTTGGAAACAGTAGACGTTGTTGTCAGGTAGATCTCAAGGCCATATTTATCATATAGAAAATGTTGAGTTGGAAACAGTAGACGTTGTTGTCAGGTAGATCTCAAGGCCATATTATCATATAGAAAAGTTGAGTTGGAAACAGTATATGTTGTTGTCAGGTAGATCTCAAGGCCATATTATCATATAGAAAATGTTGAGTTGGAAACAGTATATGTTGTTGTCAGGTAGATCTCAAGGCCATATTATCATATAGAAAATGTTGAGTTGGAAACAGTAGACGTTGTTGTCAGGTAGATCTCAAGGCCATATTATCATATAGAAAATGTTGAGTTGGAAACAGTAGACGTTGTTGTCAGGTAGATCTCAAGGCCATATTATCATATAGAAAATGTTGAGTTGGAAACAGTAGACGTTGTTGTCAGGTAGATCTCAAGGCCATATTATCATATAGAAAATGTTGAGTTGGAAACAGTAGACGTTGTTGTCAGGTAGATCTCAAGGCCATATTATCATATAGAAAATGTTGAGTTGGAAACAGTATATGTTGTTGTCAGGTAGATCTCAAGGCCATATTATCATATAGAAAATGTTGAGTTGGAAACAGTAGACGTTGTTGTCAGGTAGATCTCAAGGCCATATTATCATATAGAAAAATGTTGAGTTGGAAACAGTAGACGTTGTTGTCAGGTAGATCTCAAGGCCATATTATCATATAGAATAATGTTGAGTTGGAAACAGTAGACGTTGTTATCAGTAGATCTCAAGGCCATATTATCATATAGAAAATGTTGAGTTGGAAACAGTAGACGTTGTTGTCAGGTAGATCTCAAGGCCATATTATCATATAGAAAATGTTGAGTTGGAAACAGTAGACGTTGTTGTCAGGTAGATCTCATGGCCATATTATCATATAGAAAATGTTGAGTTGGAAACAGTAGACGTTGTTGTCAGGTAGATCTCAAGGCCTTATTATCATATAGAAAATGTTGAGTTGGAAACAGTAGACGTTGTTGTCAGGTAGATCTCAAGGCCATATTATCATATAGAAAATGTTGAGTTGGAAACAGTAGACGTTGTTGTCAGGTAGATCTCAAGGCCATATATCATATAGAAAATGTTGAGTTGGAAACAGTAGACGTTGTTGTCAGGTAGATCTCAAGGCCATATTATCATATAGAAAATGTTGAGTTGGAAACAGTAGACGTTGTTGTCAGGTAGATCTCAAGGCCTTATTATCATATAGAAAATCTTGAGTTGGAAACAGTAGACGTTGTTGTCAGGTAGATCTCAAGGCCATATTATCATATAGAAAATGTTGAGTTGGAAACAGTAGACGTTGTTGTCAGGTAGATCTCAAGGCCTTATTATCATATAGAAAATGTTGAGTTGGAAACAGTAGACGTTGTTTGTCAGGTAGATCTCAAGGCCATATTATCATATAGAAAATGTTGAGTTGGAAACAGTAAGACGTTGTTGTCAGGTAGATCTCAAGGCCATATTATCATATAGAAAATGTTGAGTTGGAAACAGTAGACGTTGTTGTCAGGTAGATCTCAAGGCCATATTATCATATAGAAAATGTTGAGTTGGAAACAGTAGACGTTGTTGTCAGGTAGATCTCAAGGCCATATTATCATATAGAAAATGTTGAGTTGGAAACAGTAGACGTTGTTGTCAAGTAGATCTCAAGGCCATATTATCATATAGAAAATGTTGAGTTGGAAACAGTAGACGTTGTTGTCAGGTAGATCTCAAGGCCTTATTATCATATAGAAAATGTTGAGTTGGAAACAGTAGACGTTGTTGTCAGGTAGATCTCAAGGCCATATTATCATATAGAAAAATGTTGAGTTGGAAACAGTAGACGTTGTTGTCAGTAGATCTCAAGGCCTTAATTATCATATAGAAAATGTTGAGTTGGAAACAGTAGACGTTGTTGTCAGGTAGATCTCAAGGCCATATATCATATAGAAAATGTTGAGTTGGAAACAGTAGACGTTGTTGTCAGGTAGATGTCAAGGCCATATTATCATATAGAAAATGTTGAGTTGGAAACAGTACACGTTGGTTGTCAGGTAGATGTCAAGGCCTTATTATCATATAGAAAATGTTGAGTTGGAAACAGTAGACGTTGTTGTCAGGTAGATCTCAAGGCCATATTATCATATAGAAAATGTTGAGTTGGAAACAGTAGACGTTGTTGTCAGGTAGATGTCAAGGCCATAATTATCATATAGAAAATGTTGAGTTGGAAACAGTAGACGCTATTGTCAGGTAGATGTCAAGGCCATATTATCATATAGAAAATGTTGAGTTGGAAACAGTAGACGTTGTTGTCAGGTAGATCTCAAGGCCTTATTATCATATAGAAAATGTTGAGTTGGAAACAGTAGACGTTGTTGTCAGGTAGATCTCAAGGCCATATTATCATATAGAAAATGTTGAGTTGGAAACAGTAGACGTTGTTGTCAGGTAGATCTCAAGGCCATATTATCATATAGAAAATGTTGAGTTGGAAACAGTAGACGTTGTTGTCAGGTAGATCTCAAGGCCATATATCATATAGAAAATGTTGAGTTGGAAACAGTAGGACGTTGTTGTCAGGTAGATCTCAAGGCCATATTATCATATAGAAAATGTTGAGTTGGAAACAGTAGACGTTGTTGTCAGGTAGATCTCAAGGCCATATTATCATATAGAAAATGTTGAGTTGGAAACAGTAGACGTTGTTGTCAGGTAGATCTCAAGGCCTTATTATCATATAGAAAATGTTGAGTTGGAAACAGTAGACGTTGTTGTCAGGTAGATCTCAAGGCCATATTATCATATAGAAAATGTTGAGTTTGGAAACAGTAGACGTTGTTGTCAGGTAGATCTCAAGGCCTTATTATCATATAGAAAATGTTGAGTTGGAAACAGTAGACGTTGTTGTCAGGTAGATCTCAAGGCCATATTATCATATAGAAAATGTTGAGTTGGAAACAGTAGACGTTGTTGTCAGGTAGATGTCAAGGCCATATTATCATATAGAAAATGTTGAGTTGGAAACAGTAGACGTTGTTGTCAGGTAGATGTCAAGGCCTTATTATCATATAGAAAATGTTGAGTTGGAAACAGTAGACGTTGTTGTCAGGTAGATCTCAAGGCCATATTATCATATAGAAAATGTTGAGTTGGAAACAGTAGACGTTGTTGTCAGGTAGATGTCAAGGCCTTATTATCATATAGAAAATGTTGAGTTGGAAACAGTAGACGTTGTTGTCAGGTAGATCTCAAGGCCATATTATCATATAGAAAATGTTGAGTTGGAAACAGTAGACGTTGTTGTCAGGTAGATGTCAAGGGCCATATTATCATATAGAAAATGTTGAGTTGGAAACAGTAGACGTTGTTGTCAGGTAGATGTCAAGGCCATATTATCATATAGAAAATGTTGAGTTGGAAACAGTAGACGTTGTTGTCAGGTAGATCTCAAGGCCTTATTATCATATAGAAAATGTTGAGTTTGGAAACAGTAGACGTTTGTTGTCAGGTAGATCTCAAGGCCATATTATCATATAGAAAATGTTTGAGTTGGAAACAGTAGACGTTGTTGTCAGGTAGATCTCAAGGCCATATTAATCATATAGAAAATGTTGAGTTGGAAACAGTAGACGTTGTTGTCAGGTAGATCTCAAGCCATATTATCATATAGAAAATGTTGAGTTGGAAACAGTAGACGTTGTTGTCAGGTAGATCTCAAGGCCATATAATCATATAGAAAATGTTGAGTTGGAAACAGTAGACGTTGTTGTCAGAGTAGATCTCAAGGCCATATTATCATATAGAAAATGTTGAGTTGGAAACAGTAGACGTTGTTGTCAGGTAGATCTCAAGGCCTTATTATCATATAGAAAATGTTGAGTTGGAAACAGTAGACGTTGTTGTCAGGTAGATCTCAAGGCCATATTATCATATAGAAAATGTTGAGTTGGAAACAGTAGACGTTGTTGTCAGGTAGATCTCAAGGCCTTATTATCATATAGAAAATGTTGAGTTGGAAACAGTAGACGTTGTTGTCAGGTAGATCTCAAGGCCATATTATCATATAGAAAATGTTGAGTTGGAAACAGTAGACGTTGTTGTCAGGTAGATGTCAAGGCCATATTATCATATAGAAAATGTTGAGGTTGGAAACAGTAGACGTTGTTGTCAGGTAGATGTCAAGGCCTTATTATCATATAGAAATGTTGAGTTGGAAACAGTAGACGTTGTTGTCAGGTAGATCTCAAGGCCATATTATCATATAGAAAATGTTGAGTTGGAAACAGTAGACGTTGTTGTCAGGTAGATGTCAAGGCCATATTATCATATAGAAAATGTTGAGTTGGAAACAGTAGACGTTGTTTGTCAGGTAGATCTCAAGGCCATATTATCATATAGAAAATGTTGAGTTGGAAACAGTAGACGTTGTTGTCAGGTAGATCTCAAGGCCATATTATCATATAGAAAATGTTGAGTTGGAAACAGTAGACGTTGTTGTCAGGTAGATCTCAAGGCCTTATTATCATATAGAAAATGTTGAGTTGGAAACAGTAGACGTTGTTGTCAGGTTGATCTCAAGGCCATATTATCATATAGAAAATGTTAGTTGGAAACAGTAGACGTTGTTGTCAGGTAGATCTCAAGGCCTTATTATCATATAGAAAATGTTGAGTTGGAAACAGTAGACGTTGTTGTCAGGTAGATCTCAAGGCCATATTATCATATAGAAAATGTTGAGTTGGAAACAGTAGACGTTGTTGTCAGGTAGATGTCAAGGCCATATTATCATATAGAAAATGTTGAGTTGGAAACAGTAGACGTTGTTGTCAGGTAGATGTCAAGGCCTTATTATCATATAGAAAATGTTGAGTTGGAAACAGTAGACGTTGTTGTCAGGTAGATCTCAAGGCCATATTATCATATAGAAAATGTTGAGTTGGAAACAGTAGACGTTGTTGTCAGGTAGATGTCAAGGCCATATTATCATATAGAAAATGTTGAGTTGGAAACAGTAGACGTTGTTGTCTTGTAGATGTCAAGGCCTTATTATCATATAGAAAATGTTGAGTTGGAAACAGTAGACGTTTGTTGTCAGGTAGATGTCAAGGCCATATTATCATATAGAAAATGTTGAGTTGGAAACAGTAGACGTTGTTGTCAGGTAGATCTCAAGGCCATATTATCATATAGAAAATGTTGAGTTGGAAACAGTAGACGTTGTTGTCAGGTAGATGTCAAGGCCATATTATCATATAGAAAATGTTGAGTTGGAAACAGTAGACGTTGTTGTCAGGTAGATCTCAAGGCCTTATTATCATATAGAAAATGTTGAGTTGGAAACAGTAGACGTTGTTGTCAGGTAGATCTCAAGGCCATATTATCATATAGAAAATGTTGAGTTGGAAACAGTAGACGTTGTTGTCAGGTAGATCTCAAGGCCTTATTATCATATAGAAAATGTTGAGTTGGAAACAGTAGACGTTGTTGTCAGGTAGATCTCAAGGCCATATTATCATATAGAAAATGTTGAGTTGGAAACAGTAGACGTTGTTGTCAGGTAGATGTCAAGGCCATATTATCATATAGAAAATGTTGAGTTGGAAACAGTAGACGTTGTTGTCAGGTAGATGTCAAGGCCTTATTATCATATAGAAAATGTTGAGTTGGAAACAGTAGACGTTGTTGTCAGGTAGATGTCAAGGCCTTATTATCATATAGAAAATGTTGAGTTGGAAACAGTAGACGTTGTTTGTCAGGTAGATCTCAAGGCCATATTATCATATAGAAAATGTTGAGTTGGAAACAGTAGACGTTGTTGTCAGGTAGATGTCAAGCCATATTATCATATAGAAAATGTTGAGTTGGAAACAGTAGACGTTGTTGTCAGGTAGATGTCAAGGCCTTATTATCATATAGAAAATGTTGAGTTGGAAACAGTAGACGTTGTTGTCAGGTAGATCTCAAGGCCATATTATCATATAGAAAATGTTGAGTTGGAAACAACTTTTTTTTTTGCTGACAAAGAAATAAATGGATTAGACTCTTGCTTTGTTTATCATTGCTTTGACGCAGCTTTTCATTTATGATACTTCTTATGTCGGTTACTGGACTCCACTGTCTCTGAAAACCAGTCAAGCCTAGTACGACGATGTCGCATTTCAAAAAATAAAACACAAGCGCGATGTCATTGGCAAAATTCAAGTGAAAGCTGAATACATTTATTAAGGGATTTTTTTTTTAGCAGAAGGCCCAAAATAAGCTAAAATGAAAACATTTTATAACAAAAGATAATCATTATGCCCTCCTGACATAGATTTAGTAGGCACGATTAGAGATATAATAATACAGAAAGGGTTCTATTAATTATTTAGGTTATGGCTGAAAAAAAACAACAAAAACAACTATAAATACTTGTACTTTTTAACTGCTCACAACTGCTCTATAACTCATACAAACTTATCTTTTCATAAATGTTTCCCATAATAATTTGTTCTTTATCGTCCAGTCTATATATAGTCTCTCATTAGAATTTTATAAAGTCGAGTAGATTTATACATTCGCTTAGCCAGGATTTTTTCTCTGGCTATTTAGTCGCATTATAAGTTGTATAAAGCATTTGTCTTTTTTTTTTTTTTTTTTACGTCTCTAATGTTTCGCGGTTCAAAATTGAATACACTTTATTTCCATTCTAAAGCAGAAAAACAAAATGGACGACTTTCGAAAGCAGTGACATATTTACATATGACATTGAATTAAATTTTGTTTCTTTTAGATAGGAGAGGAAGAAGTATTGACAGTTTTTTAAAATATCCACAATTTTATTTTTGTTTCATTTAATGTCTAGCGTCTTAATTTCGTTCCGGAAGTAATAAGGAAGACAATTAGCATTTCCCTTCAACAATATTTAGTTTCCTGATCAACAGCAAAGTTAGTTATAAAATAGCTTTGAATATTTGTATGTTTTGTTTTATGAATCTCGCAAGTTTCTTCAGAATTGAAGATGATTAGTTCAAGTCCTGATCTTCTGCAAGACGGCTGCGGGTCGGATCGATACCATCGTGACCAATGTCCCAAGTGCATAGCAGACGATCAAGCATTATGAAATGGACCTCATTCACCAATCGTAAACAAACAACATTTTGCCACGTGGTTCTCTATATCTTGTATACAAATTACGCAATCCATAAAGGCAGTCACGTGATACCTAATTTTCATTGTTTTATCAACATTATCACGTGGCTAAATGTTGTTTGTTACGATTGGTGAATGAGGTCCATTATTTGTGACACACAGGTAAAGATAAAGGATTTGATACAGGCAGTAACACATTACTAAGCTTATATTAACTCCTTCTGTCGGTCTGTCTAGTTACAAGTTTGAACACGTAACTATTCCCATCCTCTGGTCAATTGGAATCAATACAAAAATAACGAATTATATATATATATAGTCATTAATATTGAAAATTTGAAATACAACTTTCATTACTGAGATATATGGCTATAAATGTGGACTTCTTCCCATTAGAAACGCCTTATTATTTTAAAGTATTTTTTAAATTTTTTTGTGCTTATTTTACTACTCTTATTCAGCGCTAAATCTGGATTGAACTATTTACCTCATGGGGCAAGTCAAAATTGCATCTAAAATACACGCATCTCTACTGAAGTTATTTTCCTACAAATGCTTTGTTTTTAGAAGCTTTCACACACATTTTTTTTTATTTATAAAAAATTGTTGTCATGCTGTTAAAAAACCCAAATGCCGAGAGTGAATCCATAAGGTTTAAACTTCACCCAAAATGTTAGTTGATTTGATTTGCTTGCACTTTGACTTAGATCCTTCAACGCTGTTTGGTTGACTTCACAGAAATCTTTACCGAAAATGTTGACATTCTCTTCTTAACTGGTCGTCGATGCCTGTATTGGAACTCATGGCCCACGCCTCATCAAGCCGACATTCTAACCACTCTTCTAGCGGTCTTACTATATCAAGTGGCACACCGAGGGTCGGGAAGGAGGTGGAAGCCACCACTGCCTCGACATGCATTGCTGCCCCGAACGCCTTACACACTCGGTACGCCCCTGACCATGTCATCACAAGTTCTTATTCTAAGCTCTTTGAGACGGAACACTCGCAGAAGAAACAACTATTCCCTCCCTTTTCATTTTTAGAATTCCTGGAAAACTTGTAGAGTTAGCTGTATGGTATTCATTACTTCTTGCACACGCCTACACAAACCAAATATCTACAGATCCTTTTCTAGACACAACTTGTGTTTGTACAGTTGAAATCAGATCTCTGTGACTATGTATGGACACGTGACTTTTGTTGATTTAGTATTTTCATTGTTTGGATGTCTTGTGTATTACCAATGCAATTTTTTTTTCAGTACCTTTAAATTCAAAGAAAAAAAAAAGAACCAGCTTTGGGTTAATATGTGTATATGTATGTTACCGCAAAGTGCAGGCATTCTATAGAATAACTAGGCACTCTATAGAATGACAATTTCTGCGTCAGGCAAAGTAAAATAAGGGTCTAAAAAGATTTATACGTATTTATACATTAAATATAAATGAGTGAAAAAAAGCCCACAAATAAACAACAGCAATTCTTAAGACAAAAATATCCTTTAGTAAGTGCAATTTCAATTTTTAAATAATCAAATACTTAAATCTACATATCGTATTTTAAAATGGTAGCATACATGAGTAAATATACAATTCTTTAGTTTCTTCTAAGTAGACTGAAATGAAAAATTAAAAGAATACGAATCAGTAAGCGGGCAAAACTGTCTACACACAACAGCAAAAGTGAATCAACGTAGTTCATACATGCTGCTCTTAGTTTCAAATATTTTTGTTAGTTTCTTCTGAAATACAAATACAAAATAAATAGAATAATGTTCTAATAAGTTGTCTAAGCTCATATGATGAAAAATAATGTAAAAAAAATCTGCAGATAAAGACTAGGACTAAGACTGCTTTATTGATCCTAATGGGAATTGGTTGTGAATATAAGGACTCTTTTCTCATATACAGACAACACAACAGAAACATACATGTGAGCAGGTCAGGGGAGGCGCACTACTGGGTGAGGCCCTTAGCTGTTATTACTTGCTGCTCAACATTTGAATTTACCAACAGTAGGCAGGTGGTAGCTCTACTGGGTGGGCCCAATCTGTGCACCTCGGTATGGTGACCAAGGGGCTAGAGTAGCCTAAGCAACCAGACAGCACAATTAGCCTAAGCTAAACTAAACTAAACTAAACTAACTAAAGCAAGATAACGAAACTCTAGTTTAAGAAAAATAAACAAACCGAAACTTTATTTACATAAAAATAAATGAAACAATAATAAAATATATACATTAAAATGACTAACCACCACTACTGAACCCATCAACTAACTAAAACCCTCTAAATCTACACCACTACAAACACTAACAAACTAACCAACTATCTAATACCAACTGATTAACCCAACTATCTAGCTAAATCGCTACAACACTACACTAGTACATACAGAAACAAAATAAATCTACAACAGCAGCTTAGAACAGTAAGACAACTATACAGTAATAACTGTAGCAGCAGCTATGCAGTAGCTATGCAGTTATACAGTAGCAGCAGCTATGCAGCTGCAGTGCAGTAGCAGCAGCTATGCAGTAGCAGCAGCTATGCAGCTGCAGTGCAGTGGCAGCAGCTATGCAGCTGCAGTGCAGGAATTATAGCAAGCGGTCCCAGCCGAAATAGCACTACCCAAAACTAACTCTACACAAACACCACTGTCCGCACTGACCACTGGTCAAGACAAAAAAGAATTCAACGTGGTCCCGGAGCCAGCTATAACTGGTCAGCGCGAACGTATCGGAGAGCATGACGTCACACTAATTATTTAAAACTAAACTGGACTACCTATTTCCCTAATTTGTACCTAGCCGTACACAACAATAAAACCTAGCAAATTACTACAGACACGGACTACAAAACATTATATATCAAATTAAACAGCATTAAAAAGAGAATCTTAAAATTTAAACCTATAAAAATACAAAAAGGAATATAAAAAGTTATTTCTATTCTAAACTCATATGGGGGCTCTTTACCATTTACAGACCTGCACATAAACTGATATAGAAAAATAACAACTATTCCAACACTAATGCCAAAGACAAAAATAAGCAGAACTAACCTGGGACAAAAAATAGAAAATAACATCCACAGCTCTAAGGCTAGTTAACTATTTTAAAAACTACTTTTCCTCTACGAGTAAAACACAAATAACAGAAAAAGACTAAAACTAGCAGAAAGTTATAAATAGCGGAAACTACAAAATAATCAGCACTGAACTATAAAAATTAAATAGGACACTAAATAACAAACATCATAGCCCTGGCCTATGTAAATAATATAAATTAAATTAGATCTAGGAGCGCAAGCTCACATACACATAAATAGAACAGAGACAGCATAAAGAGCTCATTGAGCGACTACACACAGGCATCTTGATCCTTTTAATGTTTTCTGATCAATGAGTGGCGTTGCTATAGTCTGACCGAGTAAGGAACGAACGAGTTTTTTGAACCGCTCTGTTCTTGTCTTGATTGACAGAAGTCGCCCACTTCGCGATGACTTGACCTAGTTATGATGTAGCGGGTAGCTATTGTCCTCCAAGATTTTTTCGATTGGTCATAGACATTTTTCCTCAAAAAATTCATTTAAATATAGTAGTGTTGTGCGTGTGATTTTTGATGCCCTTTGTATAATGCTGTCTAAGCGTCGAAAAAAAACCTAAATAGCAAAGAAATGTTTCTACATATTTCATTTGTCCGCGTTTTTAATGCATTTCCAGCTTTCTTTCCTTTGTTCATGAGAAAAAACGCCGTGAGACCCACTGAGGCTTACCAGACACATTCAAACCCATAAAAGAGAGAAAACCTCACCAAGGAGGACAGAAAATAAAAACAAGACAAAGTGAATATTAAAAACTAGACTTACAAAATATTTAATGAAAAATTTAAGCAAGTCCTAAAGCAAGTCCTAAAGCAAGTCCTAAAGCAAGTCCTAAAGCAAGTCCTAAAGCAAGTCCTAAAGCAAGTCCTAAAGCAAATCCTAAAGCAAGTCCTAAAGCAAGTCCTAAAGCAAGTCCTAAAGCAAGTCCTAAAGCAAGTCCTAAAGCAAGTCCTAAAGCAAGTCCTAAAGCAAGTCCTAAAGCAAGTCCTAAAGCAAGTCCTAAAGCAAGTCCTAAAGCAAGTCCTAAAGCAAGTCCTAAAGCAAGTCCTAAAGCAAGTCCTAAAGCAAGTCCTAAAGCAAGTCCTAGGTTGTAAAATTAATTATTTTGTTAATAAGCACTTTTTTTTAAATTGGTGAAATAGGTGTAAAACTATTTCCGACAAAAAATGAATTGCACTGAAGTCTTTGTTTATCGTGATAAATTGTTTCCCGCGGTCATCCCAACAAAACATGTTTTCAGTTTTGTCAATATCTAGTCAAGGGATTTCTTCTTAGTATTGTATTAACCTTGATTACATAATGGACCTATTTTAGTTCACATTTCCATACAACACAATATGAAACATCTTTTTTTTATGAACTTTTACCTGGTACATTTATGTTGTACAAAGCGCGTTCACACTTACACTATCCTCAATTCATAGAACAGAATATTGTTTCCAGAAATGTATATAATTACTAAAATACTGTAAATAATCATGTATCATTTTGCCTAAAGCAGTTGTAGTCCTTATATAAAATGGCTAGGCAAAGTAGGGATTGAGAAAGTACGTCTTACTTTGCCTGGAAGTTGACGGCAACACACACACACACATCATATATATATATATATACATATATATATGATAAATTATTTATTTTCCCCAGAAAACAACACGATTGTTTCCCCTTAATAATTCAGCAAATTGATTTTAAATGTTTAAGTCTGTCAATAAAAAACAAACACCTCTTCCCCCTTTCCAAACTAAAAAAAGATTATATTTATTTATAAATGCTAGTAAAAATAAAACTATACAAAATGTACCAATTAGTTTGGATCACTCATGTAATTCAATTTGTAATAGATCTATACTAACAATGATAAATCTGTGCGATTTCAATTATTTTTACCAATTGTTTTGGGGAGAAATAACATGTCCAACATGTCTACCCGAGTTTCTAGAAGCTTTTTACAATAAGTCGCCTATTTGACCTTTTCGATTTTTGGTGTATCTGGTGTACAGAATATTGAAGCGTTGTTAAACGTTTGTTTCTTAACAGTTCTATGATAATATTTGTGCATTTTTGTAATACTCCCGAATCAAATTTTCTAAACTTTTCCTTAAGTAGATAAAATTTTTACAAAAAATGTTTATTTGGCAACATTACAATTCATTGGAGCAACCTTGACACTGTTTAGTTTATCGCGAAAATCCCCGATAAAAGAAAAAGGAAGCTTATTAGCACATATTTGTAATTTATTAAAATAGTTACTTTTTAAAAATTATACTAAAACAAAGAATCGCTAAATCATGACATCTATTGCATAGTTTTATCAATAAATGGTTAATAACTAGAGTTACCAGACATCAGCACTTTCAAAAGAAAGGAGGACGAATTCTTACAAAGGAGGACGGAGTCTTACAAAGGAGGACGAAGGCTTACAAAGGAGGACAAAGGCTTACAAAGGAGGACGAAGTCTTATAAAGGAGGACGAAGGCTTACAAAGGAGGACAAAGGCTTACAAAGGAGGACGACGCCCTACAAAGTAGGACGAAGTCTTACAAAGGAGGACGAAGGCTTACAAAGGAGGACGAAGGCTTAAAAAGGAGGACGAAATCTTACAAAGGAGGACGAAGGCTTACAAAGGAGGACGACGCCCTACAAAGTAAGACGACGCCTTACAAAGGAGGACAAAAGCTTACAAAGGAGGACGACGCCCTACAAAGTAGGACAAAGTCTTACAAAGGAGGACGACGCCCTACAAAGTAGGACGCCGCCTTACAAAGGAGGACGAAGGCTTACAAAGGAGAAAGACGCCTTACAAAGGAGGACGAAGGTTTACAAAGGAGGACGACGCCCTACAAAGTAGGACGACGCCTTACAAAGGAGGACAAAGGCTAACAAAGGAGGACGACGCTTTACAAAGGAGGACGAAGTCTCACAAAGGAGGACGAAGTCTCACAAAGTAGGACGAAGTCTCACAAAGGAGGACAAAAACAAAACAAATCGTCAGATGAAGTAAAAACCTAATGGAGAAGTTCACATCAACTAACCAATGTCAAGGACGCTTAATGGCCAACTCAATAAAAGTGACAAAAGACGAGCTGAAACAATTTGCTTCTGTAGTACTATAAGATGTGCCGACTAAATGTAAAACACCTAGCTTAGCAACACTTCCCTTAGTTTTTGTACGCCGGATACACCAAAATAATTGCTATTCATAGGTTTTTAACCCTGAATGAAAATCTGAAATGAAATGTCTTTCCACTACAGTTTGTGTATTTCTCAATGCAACTTTTTCTTTTTGCAATAGTTTACCAGCTACGCAGACAGAGACCTATTTTCTACATATTGTTGTAACTCTAAGGCAGGCAACTCAAAGAGGTTCTACAGTAAATAAATACGTGTGTTTGTTTACCAGGACAAACACATAACAGGCTTCTGCGTTCCAAGAATGTTGCTACTAATTCTACCAGTCCTTTCACCATCAACCTGGATGCGGATCAACGACAGCTTTACCCGCTTTGCTCCAGGTCCCTACAACAATATTCATGAAACACAAAAGACGGCTCCTTAGCTTCCACCAATTCTGACTCTTCACAGTCGCTCTTCGTGCGCACCACAAGCACTGGTGCAGTGCAGGGTTACAACAATATTATTATATTATACTCATAGACATAAATAAACATAGACTGGCCGAAGGAAGTAACTTCATGTAACTTGAAACATGTATATCTATTGTATTTGGATTTCCGAATTATGAAAAAATTGCATGATCTTTATTCTTAGAGATTAAACAAAACTACACTGCCTCCTTATTTACAATATATGTAATACTTATATAGGTTATGGCTGAAATAGATATAAACACTTAACTTTTATACTGCTCATAAATGCTGTATAATAAAGTACACAAATTTGCAAGTCACAAATTTTTGTTTCATAAAACTCTTTAATCGACCAGTCTATATTTATTTATGTATATGATTATACTATAAAAGCAAAATGTATCTCATTTAATCAACGAAGAGTCCATTTCTTTCTTGAGTCCGCCATGACGCGGATGTGTGTTTTGTTTTCAAAAGTAAAATTTCTATAAGTAATAAGTGTCATATAAATTTACTTGAATATAGGACACTACTGTTTACAGGGATTGACTTGGTATATGGGCATCGGGCAAATGCCTGGTGGGCCGGTACCCAGTTTGATTCCACCAAGGCTCGTTTTAAATTGTTAAAGATTTAAAATATTCTCTTAAAAAAATAAGTTGCGAATTGAATAGAGACATTGTAAAAATAGTCTTCTCTCTGTGAATATTCACTAGCTAGAGCGACAGTCTATTTGGACAAGCCAAGCTATTGTACGAAAATCCACCTACTTAACACAATCGTCACCCCTAACAGAAAAGTATGCTTGTGAGACATGGAAGTCATCTGCCAAAATTGAGAAAAGACTAAATGCGGCTCTGTAAAAAAATATGATTTTGTTTGTTTTTACAAATCTCACTCTGTCTGTTAGGTCAATAGTTTGTAAACGTGATTTCTCCCACATCCAAATCTTGGACCTATTGAAAACAAGAATTAAGAAAACAAAATTAACGAATTACTTCATTAATTATTGGTAATTTTTTATTTTGCTTGGTAGCGAACAAGGGAAAGAAATTGTACATGAGGATAATAATGTTAATACTTTGTGCTGAGAAATAGGTCGTGTTTTCAAGAACAGAATTGAAAGTAATAAAACCTTCGCTGGCACATTGGTAAGTGTGTTTTCTTGAAGCGGATCAAATTCAAGTCGAACAACTTTTTTTTTATGAACAGGACACGAAGAAACTCCCCCTTCCACCTCTTTGTTCCCTTCCCATTGATCCAGACAAGTGATAGGATCATAGTGTGCATTGAGACAAGTGATAGGATCATAGTGTGCATTGAGACAAGTGATAGGATCAATGTGCATTGAGACAAGTGATAGGATCATAGTGTGCATTGAGACAAGTGATAGGATCATAGTGCATTGAGACAAGTGATAGGATCATAGTGCATTGAGACAAGTGATAGGATCAATGTGCATTGAGACAAGTGATAGGATCAATGTGCATTGAGACAAGTGATAGGATCATAGCGCATTGAGACAAGTGATAGGATCATAGTACATTGAGAAAACTAAAATCATAAAATTGCGATAAACAAAAACAACAGATAAAACTATTTCTAATTATTTATTTGTTGTTGGTCTAGATCTATGACAAACTAATGACATGACTGATCCAAACGAATTCATACAATTACACTTCGTATAAGCTTTTTTTTTTTAAAGATTTTGTTTGATTATTTTGTGCATATTTTACTTCTAGTTTGTTGTATTATTTGAACAGTAATTAGGAACTGATTTCAACAAAAACTACTTTGTTTGTTTATGCTGAGTATGGAATGTCACATGGCTTGTTCAAATTCTGATCATAATATGATTCCGGGAGTGTTTCCTGCATACGTCAGATCTGGAAGCTATTTAGTCATTGCACAACCCCGCCTCTTTCATCCTGCCACACCATGGCCTTGACTCCACGCTCCACTGGCATGTCATTGTGTACACTCCATTCATATAGTTCAAAACAACTCATAATTGAACTATCTGCGCAATTGATCTCATTAATAGTTTATCATGTTTCTTTTTTTTTTTTTTTTTAAAGTGCTTTGAATTCTTGTTCCTTACTAGGAACCTAACAAACACTGCTTAATCACTATTGTTCAGCTCAGTCGCAAATATAAGAATTTTCTATGTAAAGATTGATGACTCTGCCATGGCGTAGCCAAGATGTTTTTTCCGTTTGGGGGGAATTGGGGAAATTTTTCTCCCCCCCCCTCCCAGCAATATATATATATATATATATATATATATGTGTATGCGTGTGTTTGTGTCTGTGCGCGCGTGTGTGTGTGTACCTTATAAATCTTTATTACATTCTGACCCTTCATTCTTTCGGTAGACGTTTATTGTACCCTAGAATATGTTCTTCCTGGAAAAATTGTAGACTCCCCGCCATTGCCAAGCACTATTTCCGGTATTAAAAGTCAACGAAGCCAGGTTGAACTAGGATGTCCCTGTTTGTGCTTTCCTCATAATGGCCTCCATGTCATCGCAACTCTTATTATGCGTAATTCATTTTGTCGGAGAACATGTCCCGCAAACCTCATGCGACGCTCTGTCACAACCTTATTAAGGGGTCGACTCCCAGTTCGGCATAGGATTTCCTTGATTGAGACCCAATCTCTATAACTGACTGCTTAAATCTGTCTTAGCCATCTTTGTTGAGCCACATTTAGTCTTTTTCAATCTCTGCAGATGACTATTCACTGCACTTTATTAATGGAGCCCAGCCACTGGTAGAAGTTTGTAACCTCTCTTGGCTACGCTCTTAGAATTAGGTGACTGTAATTTGCTTTAGATTTTATATCGAAAAGGAAAGTTTTTATCGTGAAGATCATTTGTTGAGGGGTTTTAAACTAAAAAATCTCTGTTTTTTTTTTTTTTTAAAATTCAAAACCCCATTAGCTACGCTTATATAAGTTGATACTGTTGTTTGCTTTAGAATAAAATTGAAGAGAGAGGTTTTCAACCTCAAAACTCTCTGTGTTGGATATTTAAACTAAAAACCACCAGGAGAGGTTTAAACTCACCCCCCCCCCCTTGGTTTGGCTACGCTCATAGCATTCTGAGTGTGCAATTTGCTTTTTTTTATATTGAAGAGGTATTTTTTTAGCTTCAAACCCCGCTTAAGGGGGGTTTAAACTTAAAACCCCATATGGCTACGCTCATAGAATTTTGAGTGTGCAATTTGCTTTTTTATATTGAAGAGGTGGTTTCTAGCTCTAAACCCGCTGGAGGGGTTTTAAACACAAAACCCCTCTTTGCTACGCTCGTAGAATCTGGTGACTGATGTATGGATAGTCTTATATTGAAGAGGTGGTTTTATCGTTACTTTGGGAGGGGTTTTACAATCAAAATCTTCCTTAGCTATGCTCTTTGAATATGGGGATTGTCGTTTGCATTTTTTTTTTGTTTTGTTTTATAGAAGAGAGGGATAAGACTGCAAAACCCCCTGCTTGGGGGTTTTAAACTCAAAGCCCCCTTAGCTGCGCCGGGGCAAGTGATAGTTTAGTATTAAAATATCACCTAAAAAAAATAGAATCAAAGCAAAAAATCAGTCTCTAAATTCATTACGGGGAGATTTGAACCCCCCCCCCCCCACCGGCTACGCCCATGGTTACAATACCAATACCTGTATGAAACACACATAAATAAACAAAACGACATCAAGGAAAATAAAAAAAAATACTTAAAAAAACAAAGCTTCGCTAAGGGGAAGAGCCGCACAATAAATGCAATATCTCTCAGTACTGCAAGTTTTAAGACCCTTTTTTCTATATAAAACAAAAATAATTAATTACCACTAATTGATTTATTAATCGTTTAATTTTTTTGATTAATTAATGTATTGTAATCGATTTTGAAATAATCATGCGAAATTTTAACTTGCTCAAGAAAGGCGAGGGGGGGGGGGACAGATAGAGTGAGTTAATATAAGCTTTGTAATAGTTTAATAAATGTATTTCTCGATCACTGCAGACATTTCTTGTGATGTCTCTGTATTTTAAAAAATGTTATTTTTCCATGTTCGTGTGGAAGTAACGCGTCAAACTGTAAAGTGACTAATTGTTTAATATGTTAATGAAAAGTTTTAAAATGAAAGGCAAACATTCCGTTTCTGTGACTACAAAGCTGATCTCAACACACACACACACACACACACACACACACACACACACACACACACACGCACACGCACACGCACACACGCACACGCGCACACGCGCACACGCGCACACGCGCACACGCACACACACACACACACACACACACACACACACACACACACACACCAAAAATCTCATGTCTCACCGCACGTATGAGATCTAGTTTCTCTTTAGAAGCTTCTAAGGCTCTTCGAACTCTTCCATCAAAGGCGATACGCTGGGCAAGACTACCTTACAAAGCACCATGTTCTACTGAATGTTCTACTGAATGTTCTCTGAATGTTCTTCTAAAGGCAGGAGTGGACAGTATGAGCACTACATACCATTCGGACACCTAGAGCGCATGTGGAATGACCGCATGCCTAACAGTGTGAGCACTATGAGGACACCTAGAGCGCATGAGGAATGACCGCACCGCCTACACAGTGTGAGCACTATGAGGACACCTAGAGCGCATGTGGAATGACCGCACCGCCTACACAGTGTGAGCACTATGAGGACACCTAGAGCGCATGTGGATCGACCGCATGCCTACACAGTGTGAGCACTATGAGGACACCTATAGCGCATGTGGAATGACCGCACGCCTAACAGTGTGAGCTTGAATAGGACGTTGTAAGATCACATCAGGGAACATTTTGCCCTCAAAGGCATAGAAAGAAGATGGCTTCTCAAAGAGACAGCTGGAGAACTCGCTGGAAAGAACCAAAGAAGAAACCCTGGACGAAGAGAGGCGCAGAAGACGAAAATAATATTTTAATAGACCCCCCCCCGCCCCTGGAAAACAGCTTTGTCTATATTATGTGTGACAAAATATGCAGGTCGCAAGAAGGTGTGCTAAATCGTATGAAACATTACAATTGTCATTAATCTTTGGAATCGAAGATATTCTCATACAATAACTGTATGATGGGGTAAGGTGGTCAGGTGCTTGGCTTCCGAATTGAGGGTCTCTAAGTTCCAATCCTTGTAAAGACTCGCATTTTTAGATTTTTTGGGACTCTCCATAGCACCTCCCAACTCTAATGGGTGCGTAGTTGAGGAAAGGTGGTTGTCGGCAGTCCACCTAACCACATCGTTAGCAGTCGTCTTTAGAAACGGTTCATCTGTACATCTATCGAAACATAGACAGCTGAAACGACATGAAAACTTTTCATTTCTAATGATCTCCCTTTACATGCTATCTATTCTGTGTAAAGACTTGATTCTTTGGGAATCTAATTTATAAGTTTACACTTTTTTTAAAACCTTAATGCTTACATCACGTGACAATGAATTAGTTGTTACATAGTAGTGACTACTATGAATGCCTGATGCGTTCACTTCAGAAAAACTCTTTTGCGCTTAAAGGTAAAATATAAAGAAATAGATCTTTGCAATAAAAGTTTTTTTTTGGACACAAACAAAATTATTGATATTTGCAAAGAAAAAATAAATAATTAAGATTGGGGCATTCAATTCGATTCACAGTGTCTAAATGGGGCTGGGGAATTGGAATTTATTCATTTTATACAGCACTACATAATTATGCTTCATTATAGTGTAAGGGAGGTAATGAATAACACATTTAGAAATCAATAGTGTATTGTGTTAGAGCCCATTGTTGGATTACACTCGGACCAACATTTATAAATAAAATATATTTAATGGCTTTAATCACATTGATTGGATTTATAATGTTATATTGAGAACTATTAAAAATAGAAATTAAGACAAATAGGACATATAGAGGTATGTGCTTATTATATTGATAGTTATAAACTATCTTTGTAGACTTAGATTATACTCATATACCTAGTATGGAAAAAAACAACACATTAAGAACTAATAATAGCATTTTGCTGACAGGCCTTGAGACACGCTAAATATTAATAGGCATAAATGGATAGTAATTATATGTTCTCTGTACTGTCGTTCGATAGTCTCATTGGTTCCAGGCTCGAATCCTGTCTGCCGCCATCCCCCGCCGTCTAGATTAGGATGTAATAATCTTTAAATCAGAACAACATTCAGAAACATGTAAACCAAAACAAAACAAGACATAGGCAGGTTATAGACAGGGGTATAAGCAGACACCGACCGCAATTGTAGACAGTCATACCTCAGCTCTCAATTTCTCCCTATTCCTAACGAAACTATCACTGGTCTTCATGTACATATAATCTTTTAAAATGGAAGCGTATTTAAAATTAATAAAATGGCGTACAATGTAAATAATGGTGCTGTGCTTGGAAACGCTAATCGCTCATTAATAAACTATTGTTGGTTCGGAGATTATGATTCACTTTGCATCAATGGATTCGGGATTTCCTGATATGGAGAGAACAAACTGTTATAATAAATGGCTCTAGATCAACACCAATAACAGTAAACTCAGGTGTATATCAAGGATCAGTCTTCTTCTTCTAGAAACTGTCAGGTCGAGTTGAGCCTTCGGCTCTTGGAACTCTAAGCCAGCAAAAGTGAACAAGAGCTCCCTTTCACGGCCTGAATGAGAACAGTGTACACTGTTGTGTCTGGCGGGATCAGTATTAGGCCCACTACTGTTTCCAATTTACATAAATGATCTACCGAAAGTCAGATTATTTGCAGACAATTGTATAATACATAGAACAATAAAACAGATACTGAAATTTTACAAAAATAATTAGAAGAATTACAGTAACTAGTCGACCGGCGGCGTAGCATACGCCGCTATTTTGCATGGCCGGTCTTAGGCCACTGCAACCTATGCGACCGCAGTGGGCCCCCACTTTCAAAGGATCCGCACTTTCATAGGACCTGCGCTAATTCAAGGTGTATAAATTATTAAATTAAACAATTTTTTACACTTAAAACAAATTTCCCGTGCCCTCATGTCGATTTACAAGGAGGTCAACAATTCTCAAAGATAGATTGAAACATTTGGCAATTCTTGCTATTGAGCTGGAGCTATGTCGGAAACAGAATTATTATAATATACTGTATGAATTTGCTTTATGCAAGGCTCGTAAAGTAATTCTGTACATAGTAAAGAATGAATAAAATGCAAAGACGAATTTATTTTCTAATACAAACTCCAAAATTTCACTTATTGTCCGCTTCCCTACCCAAACTTGTCCCCGCGAAATCCGTTTCGAATAGGGCCTCACAATGCCTTGCTATGTAGTATTTGTAAAATGTTTTACATGTTTCGGGTGTTCCTTCAGAGTTGAAGATAGTTTAGTTTTTAGTCCAAACCTCCCGCAAGACGAAGGGGGGTGGGAACGGGCAGGGTTTGACATGAAGAATTACTTGAGGTCAACAATTCTCAAAGATAGGTTGAAACATTTGGTAATTCTTGCTATTGAGCGTGATCTATATAGGAAACAGAATTATTATGATATACTGTATGACTTAGCTACACGCAAGGCTCGTAAAGTAATTCTGTACGTAGTAAAGAATGAATAAAATGCATAGACGAATTTATTTTCTATTACAAACTCTTGAATTTCACTTATTATCCGCTTCTCTACCTAAACTTGTCCCCGCGAAATCCGTTTCGCATAGGGCACCACAACGGTTAAGTCCGGCCCTGCTATTTAGTAGATTACTTAGATTAGTTCCTAGTCCACACCTCCCGCTGGACAAAGGGGGTGGGATCGGGCAGGGTTTGATAAATTTAAACGACAGTCAAGCGCGCAGCCAGTCATCCGTAATGTGAACACTACTCTTGTTTTCTCGTGCACTATCTGCAGAAATAAGAGAGTGATCTTTCCTTTAGTTCTTGTTTAAACTGTTGTGGGAAGAAGAGAATTATAAATATAGATGGGAATAGAATTGGAGCATGTCTTTCCACCCAGAAAAATGTTATTTATTTAGAGTAACTCTTTTTCAAGCTCTAAGGGAAGTCACCCCAATCATTCTTTTCTGTTTTAGAAGTAATGATCTTTAGTTTTCTAAGTTTAGAAATAATGCAAAATCATTTCTAGGATTTTATTTAGAATGGGCTATTAATTACAGAACTATATATTCACGCTAATATATGAAACAAAGTCATGTCCTGTTAGTTTCCATTGAGATAATGTTTAAAAAACCCTAGATCGAAATAAATGTCTGTTGATTTTAATCATCTTATGTACATTTAAATAGATTGATTACCTAGATCTTTTTAGATTATGTATCTAAAAATTGCAAAATAAAAATTATGAGACTTATTTTTGATGGCCAATCTAGATCTAAGAATTAAATTACATGTTACATAGGTTAGGGTTGAAAAAACTTTACTTCTGATAACTACACTACGGAATTTGAAAAAAAAAAGTTATATAAAAAAACTCCAGTGTTCTTTTTATTTGTTTGAATATGGTGACACGGTTTATCTCACGCCGCGCTAGGTCCATGCACAGAAAAAAAATATTTTAAACTAATAACTTAGAGGAAGGAATATTCACGGCAAGATCGTTTTTAACTATTATTTTTGTGGAAGGAAACCTCTAAGGCAATTTTGTTTGGAATTTTTTTGTTGCCAAACAATTTATTTTGGGTCTACTCTGGATAGTTGGAAATTGTATCACATTGAAAGACGGCATCACAAACGAGAGACAGCGATTGGACCCCACGATGACCTGCTAACTAGTGTAACAAAAAAAACGCAAACTAAAACTCTATGGCCATATTACAAAAGTCTTCGGGGCTTACAAAGACCTTCCTTCAAGGAACAGTATCAGGAAAAAGAAGAAGATGCAGACAGAGGAAGTAATGGTAAGAAAACGAAGGGACTGGCCTGCTATTGCTATTTCTACCCAAGGCAAAAGACAGAGAGAGGAATGCAGAAAGACGGTGACACATTTTGTGTGTTGCTCAAACGATCCAACAGACTAAAGGATAGATGAAGTAGGTGATTGTGAACCAGTGGTTTTATTTCCAAGGCCATTATAGATAGATAAAACCTGTTTGTAATCGTAACTTTGATAAGACTTGGGATTTTTAAAAATTGTATCTATGTGTGTATGCGCACTACTGGGTGAGGCCCTAGGCTGTTGTTACTTGCTGCTCAACATTTGAATTTACCAACAGTAGGCAGGTGGTAGCTCTACTGGGTGGGCCCAATCTGTGCACCTCGGTATGGTGACCAAGGGGCTAGAGTAGCCTAAGCAACCAGACAGCACAATTAAACTAAGCTAAACTAAACTAAACTAACTAAAGCAAGATAACGAAACTCTAGTTTAAGAAAAATAATCAAACCGAAACTTTATTTACATAAAAATAAATGAAACAATAATAAAATATATACATTAAAATGACTAACCACCACTACTGAACCCATCAACTAACTAAAACCCTCTAAATCTACACCACTACAAACACTAACAAACTAACCAACTATCTAATACCAACTGATTAACCCAACTATCTAGCTAAATCACTACAACACTACACTAGTAACTACAGAAACAAAATAAATCTACAACAGCTGCAGTGCAGTGGCAGCAGCTATGCAGCTGCAGTGCAGTGGCAGCTACAGTGCAGTAGCAGCTACAGTGCAGTAGCAACAGCTATGCAGTAGCAACAGCTATGCAGCAATGCAGTAGCAACAGCTATGCAGTTACAGTGCAGCAGCAATGCAGTTATGCAGTAGCAACAGCTATGCAGTTATGCAGTAGCAACAGCTACGCAGGAATTATAGCCTGCAATTACAAAATAAACAAACATAAGAAACAATAATAAATATAAAAAAATAAATATGAACTAGACCTAGTCCTAGTCTAGCACATACACCTACACATATTACAAGCATGAGGTAATTTCAATTACCTACATGTAGCTAATAAAAGCAATACTAGCCACAACCAACACAGGTCAGGCTAGACCACAATAGACACAAGTTAGATCTAAATAATACTATTAACACTAAACAAGCCGCCATGACAGCGACGCTTAGGCCGCAGCCATCTTTCACATTAAAAAGAAGGACAAACCGCCAACTTAAATGCAGTGGTTATCCTAACAATAAAAAAATAATAAAATTACATAGAAAACAAAATAAAATATTTACACCTAGACATAGTATAGAAAAGCAAAAGCATTAAGGCGGGCGCAATTGGGTGACACTAACCAAATCTACAGAGCTTCCGGCTCCATCAGAGGCAATCATGGCTAATTAACTAGCCAGTGACGCCACTACACTAATCAGTCTGCATCTAGACTATAGCAATAGATACAGAAACAATCAATACTAATACAATAAAAGAAAGCAAAAATAAAAACAATTTACAACTTACAGGCGGTCCCAGCCGAAATAGCACTACACAAACTAACTCTATACAAACACCACTGTCCGCACTGACCACTGGTCAAGACAAAAAAGAATTCAACGTGGTCCCGGAGCCAGCTATAACTGGTCAGCGCGAACGTATCGGAGAGCATGACGTCACACTAATTATTTAAAACTAAACTGGACTACCTATTTCCCTAATTTGTACCTAGCCGTACACAACAATAAAATCTAGCAAATTACTACAGACACGGACTACAAAACATTATATACCAAATTAAACGGCATTAAAAAGAGAATCTTAAAATTTAAACCAATAAAAATACAAAAAGGAATATAAAAAGTTATTTCTATCCTAAACTCATCTGGGGGCTCTATACCGTCTACAGACCTGCACATAAACTGATATAAAATAATAACAACTAATCCAACACTAATGCCAAAGACAAAAATAAGCAGAACTAACCTGGGACAAAAAAATAGAAAATAACATCCACAGCTCTAAGGCTAGTTAACTATTTTAAAAACTACTTTTCCTCTACGAGTAAAACACAAATAACAGAAAAAGACTAAAACAAGCAGAAAGTTATAAATAGCGGAAACTACAAAATAATCAGCACTGAACTATAAAAATTAAATAGGACACTAAATAACAAACATCATAGCCCTGGCCTATGTAAATAATATAAATTAAATTAGATCTAGGAGCGCAAGCTCACATTCACCCCCGCCCAAAACTTTTGCGTCCCCGCAAAACAAAATACACAAAATGCAAAACATAAAACATTGATACTGTAGAAAAAATAAAAATGAATTCATACTAGAGAACGGAGAACTATAACCATAGCTCTCAGTACTAAAAAATACATTAACACTAATAACTGGCTTCACAAGTGGCAAAGCTTACAACTGAAAACAATCAGTTATAAAATGAAACTGAAAATAAATAATAAAAATACATGTAATGCAAAACATAAAACATGACATCTTAAACAAATGGAAAAAAATAATATAAACAAAACTATATGGTTAGAGCAAATGACGCCCTAGCCAAACATGACACATGATACTCTTAGTCACACAGACCAACAGGAACTCTATGAGGCTTACTCAGTTCCTTAGCCACACAGGCTAAAACAAAGTCACACAGACTTACACTAAGCCACCAAAGCTTCAAACAGGTCCATAGTCACACAGACTTATGGTGAGCCACTAAAGGCTTTTCTAGGGTCACACAGACCAGAACATAATAAAACATGACATAGCAGACATGTTCAGCCATATGGCAAAACACAAAAAATAGTAACACACAAATCGTCATAACACTAACCTGAGGTTAATGTGTTATAACCTAAACACAGGGCATCTAACATAGTGGTGGTAAGACATAGAGAATGAAAAAAATACAAGGACCACTGTCAGACAAATCAGCTTAACACGACATTAATGAGTACCTTAAGTACTTCAAAAAAGTCAAACTACTTATAAACTACCTTTATAAAAAACATTACCTGCCTTCCAAAGGCAACTACAAAAACCATTACATGCCTCCCAAAGGCAACAACAGAATACTGCAATATACCATTATCTTCAACTTAGTCATGGCCTCCAAGGCAAAACAATATTATCGAGTACCTTGACGGCAACATCGAAAATTACACGACTAGAAAAAGGTACATCAGCATACCACAATCAAGCACAATATTGGCTCTTGAGCGCCCAATAAAGACTTTATACTATCAACTACTGGGTTGCAACACATGCAAACACCACTAGTCAAGCATACATGGAAATACAAAAAAATATATTTAAAAAAATCTTTAAAAAAAATACATCATAAATATAACACAACAAAACAATATTAAACATGCGAAAACATAGCCATACAAAGAAAAGTTTACAACAAACAAAACAAAAAAAGGACTAAAAACTAAAGATCCAGCCGGGTAGGTTGTCTTCGCCTTCTGGAGGACCTCCTTGGCAATTCCGGTGGGTCTGTCAATGCTGGAGCAGGGATGGGCTGTGGCTGTCTGGGTGCACCAGGCATGGGGATCTTGTAGACAGAGTAGCTGACCCCCGGACTTGGGGACCTTTCATATCGGTCTTCCTGTGGCTTGGGCGGAGGTTGGACAGCAGCTACCTGGGGAACATACAACTTTAGCTGTGTTCCAGACACACGTCGGATGAGATGTTTGTCCAACGACTGTACAGTGAAGTACATATCACTTTCTGGGGGGACAGCTAACACAGTGTAGACCGTGGGCCTGTACCGGTCAGAGATCTTGTTGTGGCCAGCCACAAGCTGTCTTAGAACAACTAGGTCTCCAATAACAACCCGGGTGGTGAGGGAAGAGGCTACCCTGTGGTCTTGTTGTGCAGCGGCTTCCCAGTTAACCATAGTGGCGTGCTCATGTAGAGCCTTTAGTCTTTATGACCAACTTCCTTTTTTTCTGAAGCAAAGGGGCCCACACCTGGGGCAGCCTATGAGATTTACTGTTAGGTCTCTTCACCAGGTCAAGAACAGGACCAATGCTTGGGTCTCCTGCTTGCGCCGAATGTATCTCCTGGTCTGTCAACAACTGGGGCCCACATCTCTCTGCAGGCATGGGAGAGCTGCAGACTTGTCTCCTCTCAGATCACTCCTCCGAGGCACCTCAACTTCAGCCTGGGACCGCTGCATCCTTCCTGCTGCTGCTGCCATTCTGCCGACCTAACCTAACCTAGCAACCCTAACACTAACCCATAACAACAAATACTAACTACCTCCGCACAACAACAACTTCCTAGAACTACATCTCAAAATAACATCAAAGCCAACTCACTACTTTGCCTCACACTTCAACGACAAAAACACATCACTGATCATAGGGAAACCACATAAAACAAAACTCAAACAACAACCTAAACTATCCATATTCTAACAACTTCCTATCAACCTATGCAATCCTTACAATGCACTGATGAAGCCTATCCAAAGCCTAAAAGAAACCTAACCAAACCTAAAGCAACCTAACAAAAGCCTAACCCCTAAAAAAAATAATGCGTGTCTGATCACTTAAGCACAGGTCCCACTTCTGACACCAAAAATGTGAGCAGGTCAGGGGAGGCGCACTACTGGGTGAGGCCCTTAGCGGTTACTTGCTGCTCAACATTTGTTCATTTTTTTTACAGTAGGCAGGTGGTAGCTCTACTGGGTGGGCCCAATCTGTGCACCTCGGTATGGTGACCAAGGGGCTAGAGTAGCCTAAGCAACCAGACAGCACAATTAAACTAAGCTAAACTAAACTAAACTAACTAAAGCAAGATAACGAAACTCTAGTTTAAGAAAAATAATCAAACCGAAACTTTATTTACATAAAAATAAATGAAACAATAATAAAATATATACATTAAAATGACTAACCACCACTACTGAACCCATCAACTAACTAAAACCCTCTAAATCTACACCACTACAAACACTAACAAACTAACCAACTATCTAATACCAACTGATTAACCCAACTATCTAGCTAAATCACTACAACACTACACTAGTACCTACAGAAACAAAATAAATCTACAACAGCTGCAGTGCAGTGGCAGCAGCTATGCAGCTGCAGTGCAGTGGCAGCTACAGTGCAGTAGCAACAGCTATGCAGTAGCAACAGCTATGCAGCAATGCAGTAGCAACAGCTATGCAGTTATGCAGTTACAGTGCAGCAGCAATGCAGTTATGCAGTAGCAACAGCTATGCAGTTATGCAATAGCAACAGCTATGCAGGAATTATAGCCTGCAATTACAAAATAAACAAACATAAGAAACAATAATAAATATAAAAAAATAAATATGAACTAGACCTAGTCCTAGTCTAGCACATACACCTACACATATTACAAGCATGAGGTAATTTCAATTACCTACATGTAGCTAATAAAAGCAATACTAGCCACAACCAACACAGGTCAGGCTAGACCACAATAGACACAAGTTAGATCTAAATAATACTATTAACACTAAACAAGCCGCCATGACAGCGACGCTTAGGCCGCAGCCATCTTTCACATTAAAAAGAAGGACAAACCGCCAACTTAAATGCAGTGGTTATCCTAACAATAAAAAAATAATAAAATTACATAGAAAACAAAATAAAATATTTACACCTAGACATAGTATAGAAAAGCAAAAGCATTAAGGCGGGCGCAATTGGGTGACACTAACCAAATCTACAGAGCTTCCGGCTCCATCAGAGGCAATCATGGCTAATTAACTAGCCAGTGACGCCACTACACTAATCAGTCTGCATCTAGACTATAGCAATAGATACAGAAACAATCAATACTAATACAATAAAAGAAAGCAAAAATAAAAACAATTTACAACTTACAGGCGGTCCCAGCCGAAATAGCACTACACAAACTAACTCTATACAAACACCACTGTCCGCACTGACCACTGGTCAAGACAAAAAAGAATTCAACGTGGTCCCGGAGCCAGCTATAACTGGTCAGCGCGAACGTATCGGAGAGCATGACGTCACACTAATTATTTAAAACTAAACTGGACTACCTATTTCCCTAATTTGTACCTAGCCGTACACAACAATAAAATCTAGCAAATTACTACAGACACGGACTACAAAACATTATATACCAAATTAAACGGCATTAAAAAGAGAATCTTAAAATTTAAACCAATAAAAATACAAAAAGGAATATAAAAAGTTATTTCTATCCTAAACTCATCTGGGGGCTCTATACCGTCTACAGACCTGCACATAAACTGATATAAAATAATAACAACTAATCCAACACTAATGCCAAAGACAAAAATAAGCAGAACTAACCTGGGACAAAAAAATAGAAAATAACATCCACAGCTCTAAGGCTAGTTAACTATTTTAAAAACTACTTTTCCTCTACGAGTAAAACACAAATAACAGAAAAAGACTAAAACTAGCAGAAAGTTATAAATAGCGGAAACTACAAAATAATCAGCACTGAACTATAAAAATTAAATAGGACACTAAATAACAAACATCATAGCCCTGGCCTATGTAAATAATATAAATTAAATTAGATCTAGGAGCGCAAGCTCACATATGTGTTTAGTATATGCATGGGTGTTTATCTGTTTTTTTTTTTTTTTTGTGCGTAACAACTTCAATATCTACCAAGTGACAACTCTTAAACAACTGGCACATGGCACGTTGTTCTTGCCTTTAGACCAGTGATTCCCAAAGTGGTCTATATAGACCCCCAGGGGTCTACGAAAATGGATTTCATTTCAGCAGGTCGGGACTTTTAATGTTCACATCTCATTAATGTAATTGTTTCATACACTAATATATGAGTTGTACCTTAGTTAATCCTTTCAATATTTATCCTGCTATTCAAATAAAAAATTGTTATATTTAATTTCAATACTTATTTAAATAGCTTATTTTTTTTCTACATGTAACAAAAATAAATGTAGATTATAAACAGCGTTGGTTATTTAAAATTGGAATTCATTTCTTCCTTGTCAAACAAGCGATTGCCTAAGTGCCTTTTTATGATGATATGAATAATCATGCTGGAGGATCGATTGAGACAATGCCACCCTGATAAAAAGATAAAGATTTGAAAAACTTTAGAAACCCCAAAGATAAAAGTTCAGTCCACAAAATCTCTGTTCATCGTCATATAAAGAAGATGATGGTGTGTGCGGGCCCTAAAAGATCTCTTTACTTATAGTCATATACGGAAAACACCATAGATAAATCATTGATTTGACCAGCTGTTAAAGTAGTTTTAAAAACTAGTTTACACAAAAGTACATCTGATATTATTTTAAACACATTTCTTTAAGCAACAATACAGTAGGCACATCAGTGGTATGTTATAACAAAAGCTTCTTATGTAATTCTTTGCAAACAACATATACAGACCAATTAATTAATTAATATTTATTGTTTGAAGAACTACTTCATAGAACAACAAATTCCTATATGAAACATAAAATCTCTCGCAATGGATGATGAACCTGCAAAAAAACAAACAAACAAAAACCACATTTCCAGTGTGTTTGGTGGTTTCAGTAATACGTATCAATTGGTATTTATATTGGTTATAAATTTGAATTTTATGAATAAAAAAGATAGAGCTCTCTAACTAATTAGCTTTAAATTACTTATTTACTCTTCGACTCACTACAGTCAGCAATTACTTTTAAAAATGGAGTTGGTGAATTTGCAAAAATGCAGTACCGGTATAAGTTAAGCAGGAGGTCTACCGAAAACCAGATAACATAGCAAGGGGTCTACGAGACAAAAAAAGTTTGGGAACCACTGCTTTAGACGCTTAACTATTTCTCTCCTAACTGACGATACCATCGTTGATTTGAACTCATTAAATTAAATTAATGTTTGGTTGTATAAACTTTATTTTAGTCTTATTTAAAAAGTGCATGCAGTCCCCTTTAACTCTATACCAACTAAGATATTTTCTGATAACAAACGAAAAGGTTTTTTAGAGCTTAATTAAAAAAGAGTAGTGAAATACTGCTCAGCAATAGGAAGAATTCCGTTGAAACGTGGAAAATAATGACGGAGAGAGAGAGTTAATAATCAAACAACAGCCCACATCTTTGTTACTTAATTTCGACTAATCTGTTCTTAGAAAAAATCCTTTATAAATCCTTAGAAAATTTCACAGTAACATTGTGTGTTTCTATTACTTTAGCCTTGACCTCTGTATTCTAAATGTCATTGTGATAAGATGGGTTTTTCTTATCAATAGTTCAAGAGAAATGATACAAAAAAATGAGAATGCCTCTTCACTTACTAAAGGGCTTGTTATGATATGAATTGTGAACATCCACCTTCATGCATTGTGACGTTTTGTTAGGAAGTTGGATCTAATAAAGACAACAGTTAGCAATCAGACACAAACGAATGTAGACATATATCAGTGTAGTTTTATTTTATAATATTCAGTTTATTGGGCAACTTGCCATTGAAGATATGATATAAGTGACAATCCGTCCACTGAGCAAAACAATCGACCTCATCAAATTACGCAGAAATTAATTATTTTATTTGTGCCATGGTAAGCGCCTTGAAAAGGTGTGCGCCTAGGTTAGCGGGAAACCCCCAGAGGCATAAGACGTAGAGGAAGACCAAAAAGAACGTGGCGACGCAGTGTGCCAGAGGAAACCGAGAGGACAGGAAACAGCTGAGAAGTCATTAATAAACTATCAAGAGACCGTGGAGAATGTTGTATTTTTACTGAAGCCCTATATGTTCCACGAGGAACGCAAAGGAAAGATGATGATTAAAAAAAACCCACTAAAAATAACCATGGATATAAATTCAAAGGCTAAAAAAAAAACAACGTGGTGAAGGGTCGATGCTAAAAAAATTAAAGGTTGTCTTTGTCATAAAAAAGGCCCAAAAAACGGGTGTTGTCGGAGGGGAGTCACGGTCAAAAGCAATAAAAGGTACATTAAATTAATTACCCACCGGTTTTCTATTACCCTCTTAAAAAAACCCCACTAAAAAACTCTTTAACATCCTCCATTTTGTTAGTGTTTTCTAGTATCCATTCACCTTCATCTATCCCTTAGGCTTAGTCTGTTGGACCGTTGGGGCACCACACTAGATTTGCCGAACATCTTTCTCCATTCCTCTCTTTCTTTTGCCTTGAATAGAGCCTGTTTCAATGGTAGGCTCATCCATTCTTTTATGTTGTCTCCTCATTCCTTTCTCTATCTGCTTCTTCTTCATTTTCTTTTATTGTTGTATCGATATTTTAAAATGGTAAACTTTCTGGAGCGAGACTCTAATTGACTCTAACACTCTAACGTGTACCCAGATCTGATCCTGACAAATTAACTAAACTGTAATTTATAAATGTCAATTCCAGTGTCGACTCCAGCTTATGATGAATCCTTCTTTAAGAGAATAAAATCTGCTAGAAATGAGACCAATGGCATATTTGACTGCACCAAATTTATTCTGGGCATTGTATGTGCGTCAGGTAAGATTGATATTACCTTTTATTTTTAAATTGAATTTTTATAAGATTCATGTTTTAAATGTTTGTTCACACGAATATATTGAACGGAAGGCAGGAACATCAAACTCTAGTTTCTTCAGGTAATTATACAATTCAGCAATACTATTCCAGGTGTAAAAATCGACATATCTTTAATCTTTCAAACCAATTCAGGTGTAAATTTGATTCTCTTTTTTTTCTTCACTAGTTCTAAATCGGTACTAAATCTACTGAATTTTGAGTTCCACAACTATTATTTTTTCAAATCCAGCAACTCACAGCTTCTATATAAAAGTCCATATTAAAAGGTAACAACGTTTAGGGCCTCTGGGAGAAGTTTCCAGAGCTGTTCTGAAAGAACAAAAATCAATATTCGAATTATTTTTCGTGAATATTTCAGTAGGGAATTGCAGTTTCTGTTTCAAATCTTCAGTAAAAAGTAGCACATTTTTTTCAAATGAAATTATTTCTAAAATTAAAAAACAAATGCGTTTCCTTTTCCATGTAACTCACGACTCATCTGTTGTAGATGAGTTGGGATCACTGCATGCTTAATACGCTTCTCAAGAAGGAAAGATTTTATTTCAATAAACAGTGAAGCGAAATGTTTTAAAATGTTTCCTCTAGATAAACAATGAACTTTCTAAAACCGCAGAAGATCTACAGACACACTCTCTACTGCAGACACATTCTCTACTGCAGACACACTCTATACTGCAGACACACTCTCTACTGCAGACACACTCTCTACTGCAGACACACTATGTACTGCAGACACACTTTCTACTGCATACTCATTCTCTACTGCAGACACACTCTCTACTGCAGACACACTGTGTACTGCATACTCACTCTCTACTGCAGACACACTCTCTACTGCAGACACACTCTGTACTGCAGACACACTTTCTACTGCATACTCACTCTCTACTGCAGACACACTCTCTACTGCAGACACACTCTGTACTGCAGACACACTTTCTACTGCATACTCACTCTCTACTGCAGACACACTCTCTACTGCAGACTCACTCTGTACTGCAGACTCAATCTCTACTGCAGACTCAATCTCTACGGCAGACTCAATCTCTCTACGTCATTTAGAAATTCTTTAAATCGGTGATGACAAAACGCTTTATTTACTATGGAGTTGATCACCTTAATCACTAATTCTAGGACTGCGAAGTTTTTTTGAGATTTTTCTCCGCAAGTAGCGCTTCCTGATTAGCACTACACTGGTGGGAGTTTATTTTTCTTTCATGCCTCGTTCTTCTTCTGTCATTTTTCGCTTTTTTTTTTTTTTGAAATCGAGGCAACAGTTTTCGAATAGAATTTGAAGCTTTTTCGATGCTTTCAGTATCAACATTATTTATGTATCTACTCATGCGTTTGGTCCTTTCAATGGCAATGATTCCCAAAGTTCCGCTTTAGTGGTGATAATAACTCAAGTAAGAATGGCATGCACCTCCCTTGAGCCGTGGTCGCCCCTGTCACCTAATGGTAAAACAATAAATAAAAAACCAAAGGTTTACCTATGCAGCTTTGTTCGTTCCAAAGGATTGAAAAGTATTTATGTACATAGCTATGCAACAGAACCAACGATGTGAGTGACTATTTGTGCTTTATAAAATTGTGTCTCTTTTCTATTTCTGTAGGTTTTATAATAATAATAATAATAATAATAATAATAATAATAATAATAATCTTTATTGTCCGTATCGAAATTTGTCTTACAATTTGTGCATAACACCAAACAAAACCTTGCAACTGGAAAAAAAACAAAATGTACATTCACACCAGGTTTACTCATAATTTACTTGTGAAAAGTTCGCATTACAAACAAGTTTCTTCGTCTTGTAAAATAGTCAATAATATTCCGAGCCTGCTCTAAACATTTCGTGGAGGAGCCGCAGTCAATAGGGTCAGTTTGCGACTACTGCACTGAGTAATTAGGCAAACTATATATAATATATAACTATATATAATGTATTCATTATAAATTCATTACATATGTATAGTCTTTGTCAAAACATGTTGAAAGTAAATTTGAGTCAATGTTGTGAATGAATTATTTCAAGAACTAATTTAATCTTTTTATAATTCTATTTAATATATATATATGCAGTTGGACTTCATATTTTCAAATTTATCTTAATGTTAATACCAATTTCAATGATTGTCATAGGTGAGTTTAATTGTTAACTATGTTGTAGCTGATTATACAATTTGTTCATGTAATCTATCTATCTATCTATCTATCTATCTATCTATCTATCTATCTATCTATCTATCTATATATCTATCTATCTATCTATCTATCTATCTATCATTTGTTTGGCGCAATTTCATGTTTTAAGCTTTCTCACTTCGCTCAAATCCTGTCACTTGTCTGGACAATCTACAAAGGGGCGGGTAAGAAAGAACGAGGTATATCTGCGTAATCGTTTTTTAAATGTATTTATAAAAAAAAAATTGATCGACCTGAATTTAAACACGTGGGCTAAAGCCTCCACAGGCTTCTCACGCCAACAATCTTCTAACCTCTCTGCTAGCGATTGAACATGAAAGTTTGTATGTTATCTATTGTTTGTTGTTCAAGTTTGTGTTCACTAGCTGCAGACGACGACCTATAAAGGGGACTAATTCAGCTTATACCATCACTTCAGTCAAGTACAATTTCTTTCCCTTGTTCTAGATACCAAACAAAATATTTAATTATCAATAGTTAATTAATTAATTTTTAAAATTGTATTCTTTTGTTGTCAGGTTAAAGAAATAATGGTGCAAACTTTCAGATTGATCCGAGATTAGGTGTTAGGGAACGTGTACAAACATTTTACCAGACAGACAGACAGACAGGGTGAGTTGATATAAGCTTTGTAAAGGAGGTTTTGTATAGAAATACAAATAAAGGATTTCTTAGCGGCCCCGTAAGGGAAAAAGCCGCTATTGGGTTTGTGCAAAATGTCCGTCTGTCCGTCTGTCACACTCAGATCTCGAAAACTAGAAGAGAAATGAAAAATATTATTTCACCATGCGATGCAGCTTGAAAAGTTTAAGTGCAATGTCTACTTTTTGTTTTCTTAAAGCAAACCGTTTTATTTATAAAATTAATTATGCAAGCGATTTTTTCATAAAAATACACCATTTCTAAAACAATTAAGTAAATTTAAGGGAGGCAATGTGACAATATGTTAACAAAGAAAGACAATATTTAGTGTATTTTCAGAATCACTAAGTCAAATATATTTATAAAATGTACAAAAATTATTTACAACAAGTATAAATATTAGTTAAAGGTGCTTTTCCTGGTCAACTAGCTGCTAAAATTAAAAGAAAACATTTGTTTGTTTATAAAGGCTAAGAATGCACTTTGTATGTAAATGTCCCGCACATTGTTTAAAATGGACTTTTGATGCAGCGATTTCGTGCAGTAGCGTGACAAGTATCTACATGATATGGTGCTATCAGTTCCCTCAAAATAAAAAATAAAAAAATCAGATTTTATTTATGTTTTGTTTAATGCCCCCATCAGAATAAAAGAGACTTATCTTTGTGGGTTTTGTCGATCGGTCGGTCTGTCCGTCAAGTTTAAATAAAAAACCAACAACACTATAAGCTATTGAAAATCTGATTTACCCTTAATGTTCCTCCCGTAACATCTAAATAGTTTTAAGTATCTATAATTGATTGTTCCTAATGTTTTTGTTTAAAACTAATCAATGCCAACGAATGTTTGTTTGCTCTTCTAAGCTATATTACATTTAATTTTCATGCTTAAACGTTGCAAAACAAATTATCAATAATATGTTTTTCGTTTTTTTATGTAAATAGCATATAAATGCTAAACGAAACTATCTTTATTGACTGTAAAATTAACTGTAAAAGGTTCCAGATATTGTTTTATAAAAAATGAATTATGTCAAATGATTGTTTGAAATCGCATAATTGACTAATATTACACATACATTCTTTGACAATACGTTATCATAGTATAATTATCAATATCAAATTGTTCCGTATTTTTATCTTAAAACAAATTTTAAAAATATCGGCAATAGGTTGTTCAGGATTTTAAAAAAAAGAAAGTAATTTACTAGAAACGATAATTGAAAATCACTTTTTAGACTTATTTAACATTTAATTTTCTTGTTAAAACATACCAAAAGTTTTTTAATCGGTAAAGAATGTTCCGGATTTTGTTTTGAAAATAAATCGACCTTTATTACTTACATTTTCTTACAAATTTTAGAATTTTATATGAAAAATCTACTGACGCCAAATAACTGTTTGAAATCCCTCTTCTAATTAATAAAACAAATAATCTCCGCATTTAAGAAGAAATGTTGTTCCGGATTTTTAATGAAATATATTTTATGTTAAATCTTACTTCTCCCTTACAGTACATTTAATTTTCTAGCTAAAACGTTACAAAACCTTATTATCGTTAATATTATGTTCCGAATTTTAAGGAAAACGACTTCCAAACACCAAAAGTATGGTTTGAAAATCTCTCCACAAGGCTGTGGTACAGCTAATTTTTTTACAAGACAATCCCAAAAACATAATTAACGGTTTTACATTTATGTGGAATTTTCTTTTTCTCTAACTATTCATACAAACATCCGGAACAATCTATTATATATACTTAAATCTATTGCATTAATACTTAAAACTATTGCAATGTTTCGAAACGAAAATTAAAGGTTAACCAAGTTTTCAATAGCTTTTAGTTTTTTTTTTTATATTAACATGACGGACAGACAGTCTGACAGACAAAACGCACAAAAAATGCGGTTTAATCCCTATTAAATTAATTCTATTAGAACTCAGTGCACCAATGTAGTTAAATATCTCGTGTTAATAAAGACATTTTTTTGGAACTAGCCTATTGTGACGTAATGTTTTTTTTTTCCTTTGACGTCAGATGAATGGATTCTTTAAATTTAATGCTAAAAATTTCGATGCACCAATGTCTATGAACCCTCGAAAAATTGGTTGTATTGATGAAGGCATTTTTTAGTAAAACTAGGCCGTGTGACCTAGTGGGTTTTGTTTCCTTTGACGTCATGTGAAATTAATCCTTTAAATGAAATGCTAAAAGAACGCACTCGGTGCACCAATGTCTATGAACACTCGATAACTGACTCGTATAGATTAAAGCATTTTTTAGTCTAACTAGTCCGCGTGACGAAGTGTTTTATTTCCTTTGACGTCATATGGAATTAATTCTTTAAATGAAATTCTAAGACAACTCGGTTTTGTAATGTTTATTAAGCCTCGTTATCTGACTCTAACTTAAAAAAAGACACAATAGCTAGATTAAGATCTTATCTAGATTTTTTAAACTAGATCTAAATTTTTTACAGTATATGTAGATTTTTGTACAGTATATCTATATTTTGTACAGTGTATCAATATTTTTAAAACTAGATCTATATTTATATTGTAATTAAAATCATTCTAGGTCTAGTTTAAAATTATATAGACCAGAACAAGATATAGAATTTCAATTTCTAGACTTAAAGTGTAGATTTTGATTTCCAAGCGTCTAGATCAATATTGCAATGCTATAGCCTAGTATACTAAAACTAATTTACATATTTAAAAATGTAATGTTGAATTCAGTCTATTGAAAGATTATATAGGCTTTTTTTTTTCAAAAATCTAATTACATCTAAATTATTCCAAATATATATTTTAGATCTAGATCTAGTAAATATAGATCTTAAGAGTGCTAAATCAGAAGTTTAGTTTAGGTAGATCTACATCCTCATTCTAGTTCTATTTAAATGAACATGCCAATAGTTCTGTTGTTAACTGTGCTGAGACATCGATGTAAGCCTACAAGCAAGATATCTATTCTTTTCTTCTTCTTTTTAAAATTACAAATCAATGCTGAAAGAGTATCTCAAATCGCTCGTCTGACATATTGTACATATCCGGTGGATGTCGTGTGGTTAGCGTGTTAGACTGATTATCTCGACGGTCCCGGGCTCATACCATGCTCGCTGCCATCCCCCGTCGACCAGCGGGAGGTTTGGACCAAGAAATTATTATTTAGTTTTGAAAGAACATCCAAAACATGTAAGACATAAACATTTTTTTTTTACAACGGCTAATAAATCTTTGAAACATTAATTACTTTTGACTATCAAAATAAAATCACGTCTTGAATACTCCTTGCAAATAGGCGGATCCTACTGGGATCCGACGGGGGCCGTCTCTGAGTTTGAGTTTTTGTAATCTTGTAATTGTTAGGTTTGAAATTTTTCAGACAAACGAATGTAGTTTCTTATCTAAAGTTTTCTTTCTTAAATTATTAAAATTTCAGGCGCCATATTTAAAGACGACTGTCCTGCTGAGCACATGATCTCCATCTATTTGATTGTTGCTGGCTGTTTCCATGTTTTCGGAGGAATACTTAGCATCATTCAGTTTTGCAGAAAAACGCCAGAAGATATTGAAGCACAGGAGATACTTTAATCCTATCGCATGCACCACAAGCATATTAAACTGCTTTAAATTGGCTTGGTTTATTGCTGGTAAGTTGTTTAGTAGTATGAAACTGGATTTCTTTTGATTGCCTGGTGTTTTTACGCAAAGTAGGAAACATATTTCTCACTGTTTGACGAAGGCATTTTATAAATGTATTGTAATAATCCATGCTTCAGAAGTCCCCAGACGGAACTAACTCAACTCCACAAATCAGTGTATATGGCCACTTCCTTTATGTTGTTAGCCACTTTAAGTACTTGAGCAGGAAAGTGTCCAACGATGTGTCACTGTCTAGAGAGTTTGACAACCGTCTCGTATAGGCCAACAGCCCTTTATATCGCCTAAATTGAGAATTTGACGGAATGGTCTCTTCACATGCTCGCATGCCAAAGGCTATCCTTTTAGGCGAGCTGAAAACTGTAACAGAGATGCCACCCATAAGGGCTGTAAATGTCAAATCAGGTGCTTTTTTGCGATCTCAAGCAAATAGGAAGTAGCTGAGAGCAGATGGCCTCCTAAAGAGACAGACTGAGACAGTGGCGTTGCTAGGGTATATGATGCCCAGTGCGGCAGCTCCTCGTGATGCCCTACCCTTAAAAAAAAAACTAAATAAAACAATAAAATGACTTTTTTTTTCGACCTAATGTGTACTTATTGTTAAAGTACTGCTAATTTGCAAAAAAATAATATTTTAACAACAAGATACTACAAAATCTGAGCTGCTTTCTGGCTGACAAAATTGAAATCTATTTTCCCCCAACAATTGACAAATTAGAGAGTCGCACATGTTTTCAGCGTTGATTGCCATTAAGTAATGATCAGCTTTAGTCTGAACAAAACTTTGCTCGCACAGAACCTCACTTACCACAAGTGTCAGAAATATGGAGAAAAAAAAGACAATATTTACAGCTGAATCATCTAGCCAACATCTTTTAAAAAAAAATTAAAACTTAAGATCTCAAGCAGTTTCTTGTTGCAGAAGTTCAAATAATAAATCCAGAGGAACCGTTAAAGTCTCTCTCGCACTAGACGAAATTATTCGTTTTTGTCAAAGTCGCTATAAACACTATCGAGATTGATTTCGACCTGAGGATTCAATAGTTGTGATGGTGACACTAATTCCTATTTACCTACCACATCATGATATTTGCTCATATCAGGTTATTATTCCTTGGATTTTCTCGTCGAAGGAAAAATAAATTTTCTTCCTTATCTTTTTCTTGTGTGTTGATACAGAATCTTCACCTGGCATCTTGTGGCTAACACGTGTTTCCCCAAATCTGAGTACATGCGTTCTTGAATGCATTCTTTAAATGTAACACTGGCTTCAGCGAGGTTCTCCCAACTAGTAGCTAAGAATGTTTTTAATCTTCTTCCTTGAAGTGCGCAGTCTCGAACTGGCAAGCTCTTGTTTTTTGAAGATAGACTTACGCTTCTTTAATTCAGTTAATACAGGTTCCAAAAACCCAAGGCAGTTGAAAAAAATGAAGCCTGCATAGCAACCAACAATCCGCCTGCTTTAAAAGTTTACATCTGTTGTAGTCAATGTCTCTAGAGTTTCTATAATTGTTTTAAAATGAATCCATAACTTTTCGAGCTATCTCCTCTGACGTTTAACCAAGCGCTTTAAGCCTTAAAGTTAGTTGCAGGTCTATTGTTGAGGACGTCCTAGCGATGTGCGATACTCAAAAAGCGTTTTTTTAGCATTCTTCACTGCAGAAACGCATTTACAGCTCATTATTTATTAGTGGGGTTCGGGGAAAGGCCCTGACGCGTAAAATAACATAATACATAATGATAATGAAACTAAAGCAAACATCCTAAACAAATACTTTGCATCAGCATTCTCAGCCCCAGGAGACAAAGACATAATTCTTAATTTGAACCAAGTAGACAACATAGAAGATTTAGTAGTACAAGAAAATGGAATTCAAAAACTATTATCCAACACCAAACCAAATAAAGCGTCTGGACCTGATGGTATTCAAGCTAGATTACTCAAAGAACTAAGCAATGAGCTAGCCCCAGTGTTCAAAATACTCTTTTAGGCATCGCTTAACCAGGGCAGAGTACCAAAGGACTGGAAAGAAGCTAATGTCACCCCCCTATTTAAAAAAGGAGAAAAATCTGATTCAGGAATCTACAGACCAGTATCACTTACCAGCATCACATGTAAAATCCTAGAACACATAATATGTAGCAACATCATAAACCACTTTGACAAACATAATGTCCTCACCCCATACCAACATGGCTTTAGGAAATATAGATCATGTGAAACAAACTAATAGGACTAATTGATGATTTTTCAAAAGGTTTAGATAATAGTGAACAAATAGATGCTATCTTACTAGATTTTTCCAAGGCTTTTGACAAAGTTCACCACCATAGTTTGCTTAAAAAACTAAAATATTTCGGCATTAATGGTCCACTGCATCAGTGAATTAAAGATTTTCTGATAGGGAGAGAACAAACTGTAATAATAAATGGCTCTAAATCAACACCGATAACAGTAAATTCAGGTGTACCTCAAGGAACAGTCTTGGGTCCACTACTATTTTTAATTTACATAAATGATTTACCAAATTGCATTACTTCAGGAACAAAAGTCAGATTATTTGCAGACGATTGCATAATATATAGAACAATAAAAACAACACAAGACACATATTTTACAAAGAGAATTAGATGAATTACAGAAATGGGAATCAAATTGGAGCATGTCTTTCCACCCAGAAAAATGTCAGTTGTTAAGAGTAACAAAAAAACTAAAACAAATTAATTCCACTTATCTTATTCATGGCAAACCAGTAACACAGACTAAAAACGCAAAATACCTAGGTGTTATAATAAATGAAAAACTGTCATGGAATCCACATATTGATGAAACTAAAAAAAAAATCCAACAAAGCATTAGGGTTTATTAAAAGAAATTTCTATAAATCAAATAAGAACATAAAACTAAAATGTTATTTAACCTTGGTTAGGCCAATAATAGAATATGCATCCACCGTGTGGGACCCCTCAACTCAAGAAAACATTAAGAAACTGGAACAAACACAAAATAGAGCAGTGAGACTCATAACAAACGCATATTCACATTTGACTAGAGTAACACCATTAGTAAAATCACTAAATTTAGAAAGCCTTCAGGACAGAAGACTCAAAAGTAAAGTAGCAATTATACATAAAACACTGAACCATTATCTTCAAATACAAAAACAAAATTTAATAAAATACTCTGAAAGACACAAAAATAAAGGCACATTCCTCGTCCCATATGCTAGGACAAATTTGTACAAATACTCCTTCTTCCCTAGTGCTATTAGAGCATGGAATGGGTTGCCTGAGCTAGCCAGAAAAACCAGTGACTTGGCAGAATTTAAGTCATTGGTTAATATGCATGACTAAATGCATGACGCGTAGGACGTAATCATCTTCTTTTTTGAAGTAACGTCTGTATTGTATAAGATGTGCTGAAGTCAATAAAAGGTGTGTAAGAAGTCTAGTGTACTGAAAAAGGTTTCTAAATAGATTTCAGCATCAGCCTGAATTCCAGCTAAACTCAGAGAATGGTTCGAGCAAATAATGAATTCAGATGATGTCAATGAAAGACTAACAAATCTCTACCCGTCATTATCCATGACAACGTAACCACAACATTTGGACAAGTTGATCCAGTTTTGTGATGTCATGTGAACTAAAGAAATTAAAAAACTATTTGTCTCATTATGACCCAATAGGTTCGTTTTGTATTTGTGGAGACATGTACGTGTTTGGTCTGGAACTAAGCTTAGTTCTCAGCACATGTTTTATAGGGAGAGAATTGAACTTGGATAGTAATTTTCACAAACCCCTAGAAAATACCTAGACTTTGTATTTGTCATTCTTCTTCAACTTGTTCGATCTGCCAGATTCTGCTAGTTTAGAGTCTAAGGCACTTATTTATAAGCTCTAGTCATAAATGAAACCAGCGTACTGAAAAAATGGAGAAATAAAATGTGCCCCAGAAGAAAATGTGCGTGTAAAAGTGCATTGCCTTCAGAGATTTAAACAAATCTAGTAAACATGATTCAACCTGGTCAACAGTTTACGTTTAATTTAAGTAGGAACATAGGAGATTAACAAAAATAGCAAAGTAAATTAATTTCTAGTCAACATATCAAATTCATTAGTTGGTCTTTGTATGTACAATGCGTTGATTTTATTTAGAAAATGTATCCTAGCCCCGACGCCAAAAGCGTATTCTAACATTTTTACTGCTGAAACGCATTCTCCTGTCATCTACAGTTCAATATTTATCAGTTGGGATCGGGGCGAAGCCCCGAGGCCATAAGCGTTTTTTAGCATTCCTCACTGCAGAAACGCAAACTCATGACATTTACAGCTCATTATTTATCAGTGGGATTCGGGGGAAGGCCCCGACGACGAAAGCTTTTTCTTGCATTTTTCACTGTTGAAACGCATTCTCCTGTCATCTACAGTTCATTATTTATAAGTGGGGATCGGGGCAAAGTTAAAGCGTTTTTTAGCATTCTTCACCGCAGAAATGCATTCTTCTGACATTTACAGCTCATTATTTATCAGTGGGATTCGGGGCAAGGCCCCGACGCCAAAAGCGTTTTCTTGCATTTTTCACTGCTGAAACGCATTCTCCTGTCATCTACAGTTCATTGTTTATCAAGTGGGGATCGGGGCGGAGCCCCGAAGCAAAAAGCGTTTTTTTAGCATTCTTCACTGCAGAAACGCATTTACAGCTCATTATTTATTAGTGGGGTTCGGGGAAAGGCCCTGACGCGTAAAAGCGTTTTCTTGCATTTTTCACTGCTGAAACGCATTCTCCTGACATCTACAGTTCATTATTAATCCTATTAAAAATGACCTTTTCAATAATGTTTTTTGAAAAAATATTCTAATATGAATTAGAAAGGCCCTTACTACATTGTAAGTAAAACGATTTGAAGATACCCCACATATTTAGATTTAGGATTTGAAGATCGCCGACGAAAAAAAAAATTAGAATAATAATATTTTTTTAGAAAAGATAGAAAAGCTCATTTGTAAGTGGTACATTTTGTTCAATAAGCAAGTTTGTAACTTTGTTTTGTTACAGAACTATAATTCAAAGCTCTAACGAAAAGCGGGAGGAGAAATTGAGTGGACCAATTAGATTTTACTTTAAATTTGTTTGCATTTTTAGGATTGAAGCATAAATTATGAGCTATGGTCCCAAATTTATTTAACTAGAAAAATAGCAGATTGAGTAAAGGTTGGAAAAGGGCGACTAGGAAAAGAATAATTGGGTTCAGAACTCATCTCAATCGTTTCTCTTATCCTGAAAAATTTCGTATGAATTCTAAATTTTCCAAAGCAAAGTCTTTCTTTAAAAAATTATGATTATGAAATGACATGAACTCTGTCGCCATATTTGACTATTTTTTTTTAAAAACATCGTGTTTTCGTCTGGAAATGGGAGGGGCGGTAGAATGAAAACGATTAATCCTCGCTCCTTTTTTATAATTTCTATTAATGATTGCATTTGGCATTAAAGAATAGGGGTTGTGCGACTCGATATAAGAATTAAATTTATAGCACATATAAAGTATATTAGTGACAGATTTTTCTTATAATTTTGTAATTTCTTAACTATAATTCAAAAAGAAAAAGTATTGGTTTGTCCGATGGGAGGATGGCGCCCCTCCCACCTGGTACAACCCTTTTTCATTTTATATTTACTAATGATAAAATTTGAGATTAGAGTGTGTGTGCGACATAATATAGAAATGGGTTCACATATCAATACGTAGCTTATATTTTATAGATATTCAACGAATTAAGTTTGTTCACAAACTTATATTTCCCCATAAAATTAGGACCCCCCCCCCCACTCAAAGGGTTTAGGTGGGAATGGCAGTAGATGTATTCGCCCCCCCCCCCCACTCAAAGGGTTTAGGTGGGAATGGCAGTAGATGTATTGGCCCTCCCACACACTCAAAGGGTTTAGGTGGGAATGGCAGTAGATGTATTCGCCCCCCCCCCCACACTCAAAGAGTTTAGGTGGGAATGCCAGTAGATGTATTCGCCCCCCCTCCCCAACTCAAAGGGTTTAGGTGGGAATGGCAGTAGATGTATTCGCCCCGTCCCCCCCCCCCCCACACTCAAAGGGTTTAGGTGGGAATGGCAGTAGATGTATTCGCCTCCCCCCACTCAAAGGGTTTAGATGGGAATGGCAGTAGATGTATTCGCCATCCCCCCCCCCCACTAAAAGGGTTTAGGTGGGAATGGCAATAGATGTATTCGCCCCCCCCCCCACACTCAAAGGGTTTAGATGGGGATGGCAGTAGATGTATTCGCCCCCCCCCCCCACACACTCAAATGGTTTAGGTGGGAATGGCAGTAGATGTATTCGCCCCCCCCCCCCCCACTCAAAGTGTTTAGGTGGGAATGGCAGTAGATGTATTCGCCCCCCCCACTCAAAGGGTTTAGGTGGGAATGGCAGTAGATGTATTGGCCCCCCCACACACTCAAAGGGTTTAGGTGGGAATGGCAGTAGATGTATTCGCCCCACCCCCACACTCAAAGAGTTTAGGTGGGAATGGCAGTAGATGTATTCGCCCCCCCCCCCCAAACTCAAAGGGTTTAGGTGGGAATGGCAGTAGATGTATTCGCCCCCCCCACACACACTCAAAGGGTTTAGGTGGGAATGGCAGTAGATGTATTCGCCTCCCCCCACACTCAAAGGGTTTAGGTAGGAATGGCAGTAGATGTATTCGCCCCCCCCCCCCACTCAAAGGGTTTAGGTGGGAATGGCAGTAGATGTATTCGCCATCCCGCCCCACACTAAAAGGGTTTAGGTGGGAATGGCAATAGATGTATTCGCCCCCCCCCACACTCAAAGGGTTTAGATGGGGATGGCAGTAGATGTATTCGCCCCCCTCCACACACTCAAATGGTTTAGGTGGGAATGGCAGTAGATTTTTTCGCCCCCCCCCCACACTCAAAGGGTTTAGGTGGGAATGGCAGTAGATGTATTCGCCCCCCCCCCCCACTCAAAGGGTTTAGGTGGGAATGGCAGTAGATGTATTCGCATTCACCCACTCAAAGGGTTTAGGTGGGAATGGCAGTAGATGTATTCGCCCCCCCCCCCCCACACTCAAAGGGTTTAGGTGGGAATGGCAGTAGATGTATTCGCCCCCCCCCCCACACACTCAAAGAGTTTAGGTGGGAATGGCAGTAGATGTATTCGCCCCCCCCCCCCACCCAATCGGAAAACAGGGGAACGGTTACAACACCAATAACACGTTTTAGTCCTAGAGATATTTCATGGATTCTGTTAGAAAGCTGTGATTTCTACAAATTTATTGGACCGCCCCCCCACACTCGAAAGTTTATGGGGTGGGGGGGGGGCGGGATTGATGCCCCCTCCCGACCCCACCAAATCGTCCAAAATGCCAGAGGGGGGGGGGGCGAAAAAATCTAAAAATAGGTTGAAATATAAATGATTAGCATATATTATTAACATAAGTTTTAAATTCGTATACAAATTTTGTGAATTCTATTCTAAAATTCGTCCACACTCCCCCCATGTTTGTTATATATATATATATATTAATTCGTCTCAATGCAGTAGCAATTTTTCATCTTTTTTTTTTTTTACAAAGCTTTTATCACTCACTCTGTCTGTCTGGTAAAAAAGTTTGTAAATATTATTTCTTCCACACCTATTCTCGGATCAAGTTGAAACGTTGCACAATTATTCATTGACGCAGACAAGACATGAATCAGTCTAAAAAATATGTAAATAATTTCACATTTTTTTTTTCCCAATTTCTCCGACAACCATTTTAGGATCAAGTTGAAACTTCAAATAATTTTTTTTTGTACCGAACAAGACATAAATTAATTAAAAAGAAACAACAACTAATTAATCAATTAATAATTGGTAATTAATTAATTTATTTGATACCGATAAGGGAAATAAGTTATAAATTCTTGAGGAGTCTATTCGTAAATGAGGATTTCTTCCCCTTAAAAAATGTTGTTTCTTTTTCAAAGAATTTGTTATCTTTCCTTTTTTATCCAAAAGGTTGCGTGTTTATTTACCGAGCCAAAGAATATGTCCAGTTTACAGACAAAAACGCTCCAAACTTTTGTCATGAGATATTGTACATGTTTGCCTTCTGGAGAACCAATCCGTCTTTTGTAATCGTTGGTGTACTCATTTGTTTTGCTTGTTGTATTGGTGGCATTGCTTTCTCTGGTAGAGGCGAGTGAGTGCAAAGACAAAAGGATACATGGAGGCGATCAACATTTAAATTTTTTTTAAATGCACTAATTTTAAATGTATTTGTATGCACAATTTATATGTATTTAGTAACGCATTTCTAGAAATAAATAGTTGAAGAGCGACCTGCAAAACGTACAATTCAGGTGTCTAGAAGACAGGAGCAGAAGACGAAAACTATATTAAAAAAAAAACAACAAAAAACAAAAAAAAACCCACCTAAACTAGACCCCGATGGACAACGGTTTTGTCTGCATCAGTTGAGGAAAAATATGGAGGTCGAAACTGGGTTTGAGTAGTCATGGGAAACACCAGTGGCGTAGCAAGGTACCCGTTGTCCCGGGTTCAAGAAAATGTCAATGCCACCCCTCCTTCCTCCAATAAGATGAATATGAAGTGAGACAAAACAATGAAATACTTTGAATGTCTCGGTACATTGACCAAACATTATTCCAATGTGAACCTTTTTTATAAGTAATTAGTAACAATGTAACTAGTTTTGATACAGTTAGTACTCAGACAAGAAATAGTGTTTTAAAAGTCAATGTTTGTACAACTTCTTCAAAGAATTAAACGACTTAAAGTTGTTTTAAATGAGTAAAAAAGTGTTTGATCTGTTCTACATTCTGCACATTTACATTCCTAAAACACTTCTAGGTGTGAAACCTTAAAATACTGATACAAACTATAATCTGATTATACTTTCATCTATTAACAGTAAATAGATCAAACATTTTTCTGGCTTTCTAAGTAGCAAAGTCAGTAAACAGTGCATTTATTTCTAAATTTTGGCTGTTTCTCGCTCAATGGAAAGTGAAGCCAACCTGCTTTGTCTCATAGAAATTTGTGAATAATTTTTGATCAGTCGAAATTTAGAAAATGGCGGCTATGCTAAACACATTGATACAGACGAAGTGAGAAATATGATGCATGCTGTGACATTGTTTAGAAACATGATAAAAGGAAGTTGTCTGTGATAGAAACATCAAAATCTCATGTAGCTGTTTATAATAAAAAGAAAATAAACATGAAAACGTCGTACACAGACTTGAGATGTTTTTAGGAAAGGTTTCTTTGAAGGATTGCATCCCTGAACAATATTCTATGGCAATAGCATCGGGATCAAATGAATGGTGCCATCATACGACACTTTGTCGTTCGCACATGAAATGAAACTGGACATTAACGACTCACATATGATGAAAATATTTTATGCCCAATAACTCTGTCAAGTAATTGTGAAACAATGGTAATAGGCTTGTCTTCGATTCCGAAGGTTAATGAGGAGTGCAGTATTTAGCGTGGCTACGCAGCCCCATCTGTGACCTACATATTTTGCCCAAATCAAGCGCAGGCATAACCATTGTCCTCCGGTGGTTAATTTAGATTTTCTTTTCACCGTCTACGTCTGTCCTCGGCAGCGGCTTCTCTTTTGTAGTACTTTGTTTTCCTGTCAGATTTCAATATTCATAGTAATTTGAAATAAATCCTGGTTAGTGATTTTTGTTTAAATATAATGGTATTAGCTTTCCTTAAAAACTATGAACCAAATAAGAATTGGTCAAAGTAGGTCACTATTCCATGATCATCCTCTCTATCTTCTAAATCGTTGTTATAAACCTGTTCTCCAAGTGGTTTCGCAATACATTGTAGTAGCACAAACACGATACCTATGTAACAAACTTTGATGTTTCTTTTGCTTGCTTAATATTTAATGATACTTTTTTTCTTTGTTAAGGTTTCATCATCTTTTTAAAAATTCTGCTGTAAACATTTTGTACACTGTACTGAAGACAACAAAACAATGTGATGTACACTTTCGCTTATATACGTTATCAACTTTGCTGAATGTGATAAAATGTTTGAAGTGGCATTCCAACTCAACTAGTAGAATTTTCTAAGAGTGGCAATAAAAGAGCAATTATTTAATATTTTAAATACAAAAATTAAATTTAAAAAATGAGCTTTACAAAAATTGAATAATTATCGTATGTTTCGAAATATTAATTCGCAACCGTCAGGACTAACCCTATAGACAAAATTATTATTGTTCCCCCATCCCTTTCCTTATTTTTCTGTACAACACATTTATATTTTCTAGACTCTAGATCAGTTTCTGTGGTCACGGTTAACGAGGGTGTCATGTGGCCAGTCAATGACCAGCTGTCTTTACTTTTCCCCAACTAATGTCAGGTATCCATTAGAGCTTAGTGAACACAGAGGCTCCCAAAGATCACAAAATTAAAAATACCAATTTTCATGAGGATTCGAACTCGGTACCTTCGGTTTGGAAGCCAAGCGCTTTATCGTTCAGCCACCGCGCCTCCAAGTCGTGAGACGATTACGTAATATGGGTGTCATCCGATTTATTTGTTCTCGCAAATAAGTAATTATTGTTATCATCGTGAATGTTTGTTTTCGTAGATTTAGAAATATTTGTGCAAGCAACACAGAGCAGAAATCCCTGATCTGGATCACTTGAAATTTGTCAAGCAATAATGTTTAGCTTCGTTAGTCAACCATTTCCAGTTGCAGCTCTGTCTGGGCACTTGAAACGTTGGCCGCAGATGGATTTTCGAAACCACGAACTTTGTTCAATCTGAACACGATCATCATCACATGGTTCAGACTTGCCACCTTGGCACATAGATTTAGTTGGTGAATAGTTCAATAAACCCACTGAGGCTCGGTTCCATTTTTCTAATAACTCTTTCTTTTAACCATACTTGTGACACCTTCAGTAGTCTCTTCCACTAATTTCTACAACTAAGAGAAAGATCCTCTGAGATGGTTGAAATTTCTTTGACAGGACTTTGCTAGTGGAGGTCCCATGTATGCTCCTCATAGCAACTAACGTCTCTGATTTCAAAACTGCTATTTTTTTTGGCGAATAAGTACCAGGATTTTGAGTGGTATCAGATATGTTGGTAGACTCGTCCGCAGCAATAGAAAACATTTCGAAATCTGGTTTATTTATTACATTTGAATGGAGATATCTACCCATATCGTTCTCTTGCCTGGTATTGTCAAGAGAAAGGTTGACAACATCAATAGAATTCTTCTTTTCAGAACACAGTTCTTCCATCTCTGCTAGCAAACAATTTTTTATGCAATCGCCGTCTGAAAATGGTTCTTTTTGGTAAATATTCTCATCAATCCTCCTTTCTAGGTGAATTCTAGCAATCGCGTCTCAAACAAAAATGCCGATTCATTTATTTATGTGTTTGGTTTGAGAAAGCTGTTTATGTTCTTTAAAAGAGCGGCCATGTATTAATAAAACAAAATATGGTGGCTTTTTATCGGTACCAATCCATTTACCCTAAAGTAGAGAAAGATTTTTTTTCTAACTTTTTTTTTAATGATAGGGGATTTTCTACACTTTTTGCTAACGTTTTGGCGTGCTGGATGGAGTCATGAGCCGGATGTGGCCCGCGGGCCGTTTATTGGGCATCACTGCTCTAGACCAAAGTCTACCCCCCCCCCCCCTCAGTTAATACTTATACTATCATTGGTTTATGGAAAAAACAAGAATATAGCGATCTAGCAACAATAGTCCCTTTGCACGTGCACTTAGGTCTAAGCACCATTACAATAAGCCTGAATGAGAACAGCTCCTTACGTTTCAATAATCCAAGCCGCTGGTATGTTAACTCTAGCTTAAAACACGGGTTAATGTTTTAAAACTAATATAAAGTTTCATGAAACGTTTAGTATATTTTGAGTGAGCTTTTTTCAGATCATAATGCAGCACACTATCGCTATACGAAAGTACAATTATTATTTTCCCTAAGTGTCATCATTAAGTTCCCAACTGGTCAAGATTTATGGGCCCAAGTGCAATCAGCCAACGTTGGACGCCACAAGCTGTGGGCCCCAAATGGTCGTGAGCCCGGGTTCATTGAAACCCTTTGCGTCATGGATGCTACACCAATGGGAAACACCACACTCATAGTCAATCTTCGAAAACAATGGAATTGTCATTATTATTATTATTATAACATCTAATACTCATAATCTTAAATTAGTACATGTAATGTCTGATTTAAAATATATTAGTAATAACACATAGTCTAGAATTTGTAACTAAAACTTAGAAATAGAATTTTTAAATAATTTGAATTAAGAAGCACACTTTTATCTAGCTGATTCTAGCATAAAGAATTTTACTTACTTTTGTTATCATTGTAATAAATTTTATTTATTAAACAAGTAGAAACAGAATTGTACACAAGCTTATTTCAACTCGCTTTGTCTGTCTGTCTGGTAAAATGTTTTTACATGTTATTTCTCCAAAACCCAAATCTCGGATCAAGTTAAAATTTTGCACAATCATTTCTTGTATCTGGCAGAACAAAAAATCAATAAAAAGGAAAAGTTCGTAGCTAGAAAGTTTAAAACTAACAATATATAGCCATAAAACCTTATATGTTGCCGCCTGGTTTGCGCGCTGAACTGTCCTTCAAATTTATCGATGGTCCCAGGTTCAAACCCTGCCCGCTCCTATCCCCGTCGTCCTGCGGGAGGTTTGGACTAGGAAGCAAACTATCTTCAACTCTGAAGGAACATCCGAAACATGTAAAAAAGTTTACATTTTTAGAACATGTTCATATACACTTCCCTGGTGCAGTGGTTGGTGTATTTAATAGAGGGGCTTGAACCCTTGAATTTGAATTCATTTTCTACAACTTTTATATTGTTTTTTTTTAATAATACACATATAAAAAGCTATCGCGGTAACATTCACTCGGATGCTCCCTTCTCCCCCCCCCCCCGCCCCCAGTATGTCACGTTGTAAGACATGTTCTTCAGCCTGCGCTCAGTATTTTTAAAGTGCTGTTTAGCTTGCGCAGTCCATTTTTACTCTTCAAAGTAGCACAGAAGTCGAAGAAGGCTGTGAACAACAAATAGTTGGGGCTTTATTTTTCGGAGTTTCCATCTTCTAGACTGGCTGTTGAGTACCCAACAGAGCTACAGAGCTCAGTCTGTCACAAAAATGTGGCAACATGCCCCAATCATAGGAATACCATCTAGGATTCCGCAAATGGCGTACATGCCAAAATAGAAATGTACATTTCCAAACCAGTAGTTCACCCTACCAAATACAAAGAAATACACCCAGGAAAGTCCAAAACCATTTAAGCACTTAACTTACAGGAAATACAGCAATCCTAAAAAAAAAAAAATAACGCAGCACAAAATGTAATAATAAGATACCTCGTACCGTACATTAGTCAAAATATTTACACCCCCAGTCTCCACCATACACCCAGAACGTGTCAGAATGATGTTTCTACACTTTTGATATTTTTCATTCTTCTTACTAAGTATTTCTGATAACTCTTTTTTAAGCAGAACCCTATAGTACGTTATAATTTCAGTGCTGTGTGTACGTCCCCAAGTCTGTCAAGTTTACTTCTATAAATCTTAAATTATTACTAAAAATCAATTCTACCATCGCAAGTATTGTGTTTAAAATAAACACAACTTCTACTTTTGGTTTTCTGAAATTGAGCCTTTTTGTTTTCAAAATGAAATCATTCAATATGTGCATTTTTGATTCATACACTAAGATTAAATCATTCAATATTCAATTTACACACTTTAGATTCATACACCTAGATTAATTCATACAATATACATACAGCTACACCAGGTTTGTTTGTAAACTTTTTTACATGTTTCGGATGTTCCTTCAGAGTTGAAGATAATTACTTCCTAGTACAAACCTCCCGAAGGACGACGGGGGATGGGAGCGGGCACGGTTTGAATCCTCGACCATCGATAAATTTGAACGACAGTCCAGCGCGCAAACCGCACGACCAGGCAGCCAGTTTATAATTTCGAAGTAAAGAATACTTTTTCTGGTGTAAGTAATCTCAAAAGTGAATCATTGAAAGGGAAATAGTTGAAAATAATGTGTCTCCTGAAGCTTGTCTCTCTCTTTCTCCATTTGATACTTGAAGCTCAGGAACTCATGATTGTAGATCTATTCATGTGTATTTACCACATTATTATGGTAATTTTTGTATTGCAAAGTTAGAATAGTTGTATTAAAATATACAATTTAAATAAAACCTTGAGGGGACATGTAGTTAAAATGAACACAAAATTATAACCATATATTTGTCTTTTCATACAAAACCTGGATAACCAATAAAACATATATGCATAGTTATAGACATCACATGTACACTATAAGAACCCAAAGAAAATGAAAATACTAAACTGACTTGTACTGCACTTCTTAATTAATGTAGTTTATTTCAAAAACGTTTAATAGTTTTTTTTTTCAAGAAAAGTTTGATAATGGGATGGAAGGAATAAACTTACTATAAACCACTTGATCCATCAACTAGGCTTGGAATGCCAGCTCGAGCTGCATTGTGTTTTCTGAGGCAGCGTGGAAACCTTCTCCCCCCCCCCCACCAGAAACCAGTTCAAGACCTTGTGTAGACCTTTTAACAAATAATATGTATTTGAGACAATTAACATGTATGCTGTAAGGGTTGGTAGCTGATTCCGAGTGGTCTAGGGTTCGAAACTATGTGATTGGGATTTTTGATTCGAGACATTTATGTCACCTCTAAGTCAACCATACTCAAACGGGAACCTCACATTAGTTGGGGAAAGTGAAGATTGTGCTGGTCCCATGACAACCTTGTTAACCGTCGGCTATAGAAACCATTTACATTTACATCATCTGCCCTAAAGATCGGTAGGTCTGGAAGGGGTACTTTATTTCTAATGTCTTCACATATTCATTCCTTAATAAATAATAATAATAAAAATGTTCCCCTTTCAGACATTGCGATCTTTGGCCAACGGTTAACAAGCAGGGTATCGTGTAGCCAACACAGTGATCAACAAACAGGGTATCGTGTAGCCAACACAGTGATCAACAAGCAGGGTATCGTGTAGCCAACACAGTGATCAACAAGCAGGGTATCGTGTAGCCAACACAGTGATCAACAAGCAGGGTATCGTGTAGCCAACACAGTGATCAACAAGCAGGGTATCGTGTAGCCAACACAGTGATCAACAAGCAGGGTATCGTGTAGCCAACACAGTGATCAGCCATCTTTACTTTCCCCAACAAAAGTCAAGTACCTATAAGAATTAGGTGAACTCAGGGCGCCCTAAAAATCCCTAAATTCAAAATCCCAGTCTTCACTGAGATTCCAACCCAGGACATCAGGTCAGAAGCCAAGCGCTTAACCATTCAGACACCACTCCCTATGTAATAATGATAATTTAATTTCTAGAGCGCTGTTAACAATCAAAATGTAGGCTTAAGGCGCTGTGATAACAATACAAACAAAAACACGAGAAATAAAATGATAAAATAATCTAAAGAGGTTTACTTTTTAACAATTTGTATAAATGATTGTCTTTAAATGTATCATCTTTGCTGTTGATCCATCGACGCAAGCCCTCACAATCTGTGTTATGGTATCAATCTTTTTTTTTAAATATTTTTTTTAATTAGAATTCAGTTGAGTGGGAAAATATGCAATCATTATTCTAGGCCAAAGTTTTAGTGGACTTTGCCTGAACATTATTCCAACTGTTACAGTGTAGACCAATCTTAAATCAGGTCCTCTCACCTAATACTTTCAAGGTGGTACTCAGGTCAAGGACGTAGTTAAATAAATGGAATATCAGTGAGACAGGGAGCAACACCAGAAGACTAAGTAAATTAATTGAAGTAAGTTAGTCTTATTTAGTCATTTGTCATAACACCTGTATGCCCATTTTGAATTTATGATTAGAGCACACCCTTTTTACGACATTTGGTTTATATACTTGCGTTTCTTGCGTATAGCTAGCTATATATATGTTTAAAAATATCTGATTAAAATATAAAAATAGCTAGCAACAGCTTTTGCTATGTGATATTATTATAATATTAATATAAATATATTTATAGTTAGTCGTGGTTCGATGATGACCACTTTTGTCATCCAGGGGGCTGGGGGCTTGAACGAATTATCTCCCTCTTTCAAAAGTCTTTTTTTTTCTTTGCGACGTGTTTTTTTTCAGATGACATTTTGGTTGTGATCAGGTGTCCTGCTGGATGTCAGTTTCAATTGAAATACAAAACAAAAGCATTGAAATAAAAGAACGTTGTTTAAAATTCCCCCCCCCCTACCTCTCAAAAGAAACCTTAATCCTCCATTGATTTTTTAAAAAATATTCATTAATGTTGTATTTTACAGCCTCATAATGAAGTACATCCTAAAATATAAAGTCGTTCCATTAAACAGAAGATAATTATGTCCGTCACGTATTCATGTGCTAGTCATGAAAGTTAATTAGAAACTGAATTCTAAGTCATTGATTTTCCAGAATCGTTCTTTTCGGAAATGCAAGTGCTTAGAAGTGCTTTATTACATCAAGATGCTTCCAATGGCCTAGGTCTCACATAGCTGGTTTTTAACTTCTGGCTTTGTAGTTGCGAGGATCTGACGGAGGAAACACAAGTAAAAAGCACAGGAGAAGAAGCGCGTAAATACCTAGTTAAGAGAAGAGCCTTTAATTGTAAAGTTATGCCAACTTTCTGTTAATACCAAACTTTCCAGTCAATCTATGCCAACTTTCTGTTAATACCAAACTTTCCAGTCAATCTATGCCAACTTTCTGTTAATACCAAACTTTCCAGTCAATCTATGCCGACTTTCTGTTAATACCAAACTTTCCAGTCAATCTATGCCGACTTTCTGTTAATACCAAACTTTCCAGTCAATCTATGCCAACTTTCTGTTAATACCAAACTTTCCAGTCAATCTATGCCGACTTTCTGTTAATACCAAACTTTCCAGTCAATCTATGCCGACTTTCTGTTAATACCAAACTTTCCAGTCAATCTATGCCGACTTTCTGTTAATACCAAACTTTCCAGTCAATCTATGCAAAAAGCAACAAACAAACTGTTTTCCTCCGTAATTATTTTCCAGGTTCCGATGGAATCATCCATTTTGCCCATTTGTATTTCACTACCTGTTATGGTTTAACATCAAAACGTTTTTGATTGTAAACCAAAAGAATTTTTTTTTATTTGTTATAGAATGAAAGGTAAAGGTATGCTTTTCTTATATAAAACAAATTACAGTTTTTAAAACCAAAATTTAAGTTAATTTTGGAATATTGAATTTAAAAATGAAAACCTCCAGACTGTGACAAGACCCATTAAGACTAGATCAAGACTAAATCTAGGTCAAATTTTATAATTAATAAAAAGTATTTTTTTGGATAGTTTGTATCGTAGTTTTTGGCTTAAGAATTGGTTTAAATCAACGATTAGAAGAGAAAGAGCTAGATATAATTACTAGTATACAGACATGTCTAGAGATGAAACAAACTATTAATTAATTACTCCCCAAAATAGCTCTTCGTTTTTTTATTTCAGCTAAATACAATAGTAAGATGAGACCTGCAAAACAAAAACAAATCATAGCTCTGCATCTGGAAGGATTAGCAAATGTCAACAAGAAACTGGAGACGCTTCAAAAGAGTATAACAGATGTAATTGTTCATGTAATTGTCCATGTAATTGTCCATGTAATTGTCCATGTCATTGTCCATGTCATTGTTCATGTCATTGTCCATGTCATTGTCCATGTAATTGTCCATGTAATTGTCCATGTCATTGTTCATGTAATTGTTCATGTCATTGTCCATGTCATTGTTCATGTAATTGTCCATGTAATTGTCCAAGTAATTGTTTATGTAATTGTCCAAGTAATTGTTTATGTAATTGTCCATGTAATTGTTCATGTAATTGTCCAAGTAATTGTTTATGTAATTGTCCGTGTAATTGTCAATGTAATTGTCCATGTAATTGTCAATGCAATTGTCCATGCAATTGTCCATGTAGTTGTCCATGTAATTGTCCATGTAATTGTCCATGTAATTGTTTATGAATTCCTTTTTTTTTATCGTACGTCTTGTCCATGTCATCCTAAAAGTTTACTTTGACACTCAATTCCATATTACCCACATCACATTGGAATTGTTGGAATGATCAAGACTTGAGATTCGTTTATTAATCCATGTGAATATTGTTTCGTTCAGAAAGAAATAAAGGGGGGGGGGGGGTTGTTTAAAAACTACGACTGTATTTGTGGTCATGGCACCGAGAAATGGCAAACAAAAAAAAGGGAGCGTGGTAAAGGAGAAAGAAGAGAGAGGGTTTAATCTATTTCAATCTGTCTGTCTGTCATTCTGTATGTCGATGAATCAAATTTCTTTTAAGTTTTTCCACAAACGTGTTATTTGAACTAGTTTTATAAAGCCTATAATGACATTAGGTTACACATTTGATTTGATTCCATTTAATTTACTTCAAAACTGTTGTACTATATTTACATTGTGACTGTAACTTTACATTCAGGCGAGAAAGAAAGGCGAGAAATGGCTGGAAGAAAAAGACGACGAAGGTGAAACATTTTTAGAAATGAATCAATTTTTAGCAAAGGAAAGTTGTCGTTGTCTTGAAATGTGTTTCAACATCGCAAGTAAATCACGTTTATTGTTTATAGACTCATCTAATTATGTTGTTGGCTATCTTATTACATTCATAAATATTATATAGAGTGCCCAGGGTCATGATGTGGCATATACTATTTGGCTACCTCAGAAGGGGATGGGGGTCTAGTTCGATCATTAATTTTAAATTGTTATTTGATTCGTGTTCGTGAATGGAGAAATGTGCTAAAGAAGGCCAGGACCCCATCCATGGGTGGTAGCGCCACTAGGATGGAATTGATTTATGTTGAGTTGTGTTTGTGTAGTGTCCAAAAGCCAGCACGAAAATCATTTTTCTACCATACGATCCCAAGAGATTGAACCGGAGCTTAATGAGCTTGCTATAGCGGTATACAAGGTCCATTAATACAACTAGAACAATTGATAAGACTAAGACTGCTTTATTGATCCATATGAAAATTTGTTGTGATGACAAGGACTCTTTTCTCATATAAAGACAACACTACATAAACATACACATAAATAGAATAGACACAACATAAAAAGTTCATTCAGCGACTACACACACACACACACTGCCATCTTGCTCCTGATGATGTTTCCTGATCAATGAGTGGCGTTGGTAGAGTCTGACCGAGTGAATTACGAACGAGTTTTTGTACCGCTCTGTTCTTGTTTTAATTGACAGCAGTCGCCCACTTCGCGACGACCTAAGGTAGTTATGAAGGCGCGGGTGGCCGTTGTCTTCCAAGATTTTTTTGATTAAATTAAATGTAAAATCTTTAAATGTTTTGGTGTAACTTATAGACATTTTATTTAATAATCCGAAGTCTTGCCATCCAAGTGGACGAATGTCACACTCAAGAAGAGTTAGAGAAAGAAAACTAAATATCCTGTTTGGCATACCTGACAGCCAATGTCACCTTTATTGGCTTACCTGACAGCCAATGTCACCTTTATTGGCTTACCTGACAGCCAATGTCACCTTTATTGGCTTACCTGACAGCCAATGTCACCTTTATTGGCTTACCTTACAGCCATTGTCACCTTTATTGGCTAGATGACAGCCAATGTCACCTTTATTGGCTTACCTGAAAGCCAATGTCACCTTTATTGGCTAACCTGACAGCCAATATCACCTTTATTGGCTTACCTGACAGCCAATGTCACCTTTATTGGCTTACCTGACAGCCAATGTCACCTTTATTGGCTTACCTTACAGCCATTGTCACCTTTATTGGCTTACCTGACAGCCATTGTCACCTTTATTGGCTTACCTTACAGCCATTGTCACCTTTATTGGCTTACCTGACAGCCAATGTCACCTTTATGTCTCAATGTTATTGAACATAACGACAACGACCATCACCTTCTATATGTAATATGTAAACATAGCTAGACTTGTAATAAATATTCTGGTACTGAGAAGTTTTAATAGTATTCAAAGAAAAACAAACTTGTCATTGTAATTTCCAATACAGTTTTCAAAGTAAACAAATAAAAATAAAATACGTGTAAGAGAGACTACTTTAAATGTTTAAATGTGAATTTTTCCAGTTCTTCTGAAAGAGTTTTTCAAATAATTATCAATTCTATTTACAGCAGAAAACGTTAACAGTACTACATACATCTGTACTAATTATGATAATGAGAATAACACAAATTGGCATTACATGCTAAATGTCTGTATACTCTGTTTGATCGAGTACAGATGACAATGAAGAAATGAATATCTCAGATGAGGCCAGGAAGTGTTCTTCAGAAAGTGAAGCGAGGCATATTCTTAGCATAAGGGTCAAAGGTAAGGGCATAGTCTTAGCATAAGGGTCAAAGGTGAGTGCATAGTCTTAGCATAAGGGTCAAAGGTGAGGGCATAGTCTTAGCATAAGGGTCAAAGGTGAGGGCATAGTCTTAGCACCAGGGTTAAAGGTAAGAAGTTTTATGCTGTATCATGAGACTGTATACAATAAACACAAAGGGCTTCACAACATAGCCATAATGACTTGCTTCATAGAGATCAATAACACTAAATGACATCGAAATCTGTATAGCAATTTATAAAACATAATTTTAGATTTGAAACTGTTTATACTAGTTAACCTTTCTCTGATCGGTAAAAACCTTTATGTTTGAAACTGTTAACACCACAGATTGTTGCACTAGATGTTTGGAACTGTTTACACAAAAGTTTGTTGCACTAGACAAGTGGAACTGTTAACACCACAAATTGTTGCACTAGATGTGTGGGACTGTTAACAAGACAGTTTGTTGCACTAGATGTGTGGAATTGTAAACATGACAGATTGTTGCACTAGATGTGTGGAACTGTTAACACCACAAATTGTTGCACTAGATGTTTGGAACTGTTAACATCACAGTTTGTTACACTAGATGTGCGGAACTGTTAGCATAACAGATTGTTGCACTAGATGTGTGGAACTGTTAACATCACAGATTGTTGCACTAGATGTGTGGAACTGTTAACACCACAGATTGTTGCACTAGATGTGTGGAACTGTAGACATGACATTTTGTTGCACTAGATGTTTGGACCTTTTAACATGCCATGTTGTTGCACTAGATGTGTGCAACTGTTAGCATGACATATTGTTGCACTAGATGTTTAGAACTGTTAACATTACAGTTTGTTGCACTAGATGTGTGGAACTGTTAACATGACAGATTGTTGCACTAGATGTGTGGAACTGTTAACATGACAGTTTGTTGCACTAGATGTTTGGAACTGTTAACACCACATATTGTTGCACTAGATTTGTGGAACTGTTAACAACAGAGATTATTGCACAAGATGTTTGGAACTGTAGACATTACATTTTGTTGCACTAGATGTTTGGAACTGTAAACATGACATGTTGTTGCACTAGATGTGTGCAACTGTTAGCATGACATATTGTTGCACTAGATGTTTAGAACTGTTAACATTACAGTTTGTTGCACTAGATGTGTGGAACTGTTAACATGACAGATTGTTGCACTAGATGTGTGGAACTGTTAACATGACAGTTTGTTGCACTAGATGTGGGGAACTGTTAACATGACAGTTTGTTGCACTAGATGTGTGGAACTGTTAACACCACAGATTGTTGCATTAGATGTTTGGAACTGTTAACACCACATATTGTTGCACTAGATTTGTGGAACTGTTAACAACAGAGATTATTGCACAAGATGTTTGGAACTGTAGACATTACATTTTGTTGCACTAGATGTTTGGAACTGTAAACATGACATTTTGTTGCAATAGATGGTTGGAACTGTAAACATGACATTTAGTTGCACTAGTTGTTTGGAACTGTAAACATGACATTTTGTTGCACTAGATGTGTGCAACTGTTAGCATGACATATTGTTGCACTAGATGTTTGTAACTGTTAACATGCCATTTTGTTGCACTAGATGTGTGCAACTGTTAACATGACATTTTGTTGGACTTGATGTTTGGAACTGTTAACACCACAGATTATTGCACTAGATGTGTGGAACTGTTAACATGACAGATTGTTGCACTAGATGTGTGGAACTGTTAACACCACAAATTGTTGCACTAGATGTTTGGAACTGTTAACACCACAGTTTGTTGCACTAGATGTGTGGAACTGTTAACATGAGAGATTGTTGCACTAGATGTGTGGAACTGTTAACATCACAGATTGTTACACTAAATTTTTGGAACTGTTAATACCACAGATTGTTGCACTAGATGTTTGGAACTGTTAACACCACAGATTGTTGCACTAGATGTTTGGAACTGTAAACATGACAGATTGTTGCACTAGATGTGTGGAACGGTAAACATGACATTTTGTTGCACTAGATGTTTGGAACTGTTTACACAAAAGTTTGATGCACTAGATAAGTGGAACTGTTAACACCACAAATTGTTGCACTAGATGTTTGGTCCTGTTAACATGACATATTGTTGCACTAGATGTTTGGAACTGTAAACATGCCATTTTGTTGCACTAGATGTGTGGAACTGTTAACATGACATTTTGTTGCACTTGATGTGTGGAACTGTTAACACCACAGATTATTGCACTAGATGTGTGCAACTGTTAACACCACAGATTATTGCACTAGATGTGTGGAACTGTTAACACCACAGATTGTTGCATTAGATGTTTGGAACTGTTAACACCACAGATTATTGCGATGAACGTACTTGTAAGTTAATCTGTAACAATATATATATATTAATTTTTTTCTTTCATATATATTTTAAATATTAATTCCTAAACTTCTTTGCTAATACACATTTATTAAATTAGATTTACTGTCCGTTTCGTCTATCTAGACAGCTTGTTTTCGTTTGTGACTTGACCTGCATTGCTTACGAAACAGATTACATACAGGTGAACATTTCAAGGACTAGATATGAGTTTAAAAAAAATATTTTCTAAATGTGTTTTTCTATTGCTTATTTTTACAAAGCTTATCTAAACTGACTCTGTCTAGTACAAAGCTTATATAAAATGACTGTCTAGTACAAAGCATATATAAACTGACTCTGTCTAGTACAAAGCATATATAAACTGACTCTGTCTAGTACAAAGCTTATACAAACTGACTCTGTCTAGTACAAAGCTTATATAAACTGACTCTGTCTAGTACAAAGCTTATATAAACTGACTCTGTCTAGTACAAAGCTTATATAAACTGACTCTGTCTAGTACAAAGCTTATATAAACTGACTCTGTCTAGTACAAAGCTTATATAAACTGACTCTGTCTAGTACAAAGCTTATATAAACTGACTCTGTCTAGTACAAAGCTTATATAAACTGACTCTGTCTAGTACAAAGCATGTATTCGTTATTTATCACACTTTCAATTTTAGGATAAAGTTTAAACTTTGCACATTTATTCATTTTCGAAGACGATACATGATGCAATACAAAAATTAACCAACTACTTAATGCGTTTATTGTAATTAATATTTTTTATACAAAAAGTGAGAAGCATCTTGTAATATTGAGAAATTTTACTTTATTTTTAAACGTTTTAAAAAATGGTTTACTTGTTGTTTTATTTTACAGATGATACTAACGAATGTGAACTGAGCTCTATGCTATTCAATGAATCCAATCAACGCTCTAGTCAAGGGACCGAAGAGCGTATCTCTGAACTAAGTAAAAAATATGAAGATCTCACAACTTTAATGAAAACTTTTCTCCAGAAAATAGAAAGTCTTGAAAAAGATTGCATGGGGAAACAACAGATTGAAGAATTAGCCAGAAGTCAGGGAAATATCGATACCAAAATGAACTCCAGATTAAGCGATGTAACAAACGAAATTAACGCCACTAAAGAATATATAAAGTTACACACTGAAAGTTTATCGCAAAGAATTAAAACATGCGAAAAACAATTTGAAAATGCAGCGGTCCTTAAAATAGAAGATGAATCTGCATCAAACTTGCTCGATCTAGATTCCAGTAAAACTACTCAAGACTGGTTTGAACTAGATCTCAAAGAAATAGCATCCCACTGCGAAAAACGGTCATCTGCTGTACTAAGGAGACAGGAACAGTATGAGCAATCGATAAGCTCTAAAGTCGACGAAATTTCCAAACAGCTTAACTCACTGAAACATTTTGTTGAGAATTATCCAGAACAAATGTCATACTTTTTACCTGACCAACGGTCACGAGAGAACATTAGGAAAATTCTGGACATAAGTGACAGAATGCTTGAGAGAGCGGATCAGTTGAAAATGATTATCGAGAAGCAAAAAGAATTACAAGTCAAATTTGAAAAATTTTCGGAAGCGGTTAAATCTGATCAACTCAAGACTAATTTAAGTTTAGCGACCCTTATATCTGATCATCAAACTGCTTCTAGTAAAATATATCAAATTGAAATCTGCATAAGTGACTTATTACAACTCAAGAAAATGATCTTCTCAAATTGGAACCTGAATAAAGAAACCACTCAAACAATGCAGTCAAACATAGAAACATTAGATAGTAATGTAAGTATTTGATTGTGTGTTTAAATGTTTCAAGTACTTAAACCGACGATAGGGTTCAGGTCATTTACTCATTGCAACTACTCTTAGTAGAAATTTTAAGCTGGTGTAAGTAAGTATTGTAGCGACTCTCACTACACAGGCTCTCTGCAAACACCAGACAACACAACGAATTCAAAGAACTTGAAAAAAACAGCGCAGGAGTATAACATCCTAATACAAGCCTCCCACAGGATGGAGGCGGGAAGGGTTTGAACCTGAGGCTTTGGAGACCACATATGCAGAGTCCAAAGACAATAGCATACGACCAGGAAGCCATCCATAGTTCACACTATGTCCATTTATCAAAGTGAACATTTATTGCATGCGTATGTGTTTGTGTTTCACATCATCTTAAACAATTTTGGCTTGTGCCTGTTTGTTCATTAAAAGGCACATTTAAAAAAAATAATTGTGATTACGATGGCTTACAAACAACAAGATTACATACAAGGTGGCCCCCATCGAAGTCACCAATGGACCAGGAATATTTAAGCCATAGTCTTGTTTGATCGTTTAAATTGATACAATTGTAAAAAATCATTTGGCGTTTTTGTTTTCACATAAACGCAAACAGGACAACTAGGTCTAGATCTAGAATCTAGACTAGGTCTATCTTCATGTCAAATAGATAACGTACAATGTGTGATACCTAAACTTTTTGTCGACGTTTTAGCGGAACCTTTTCGCGGACCGAATGTGGCCCGCGGACCGTACTTTGTGAATCACAGAGTTAGACTAAAGTTATGAAAATAATGCCCAGCCTCTTTGTTAGTAAACCCATCTTACTGTTAAAAGTAAAGCTCTCTTATTATTCAGTTCTCAAATCAATGCCTTCATGCTAGAAGCCTTAGATGTACTCTATAAAGTTCATGTTTAATTCTCAGACGGAGACCTTACACAAACTTCATGAAGCTCAAAGACTTTACATGAGCTGGGCTGCCACATACAATATCTCGCGCTTACACGAAGTAACCCTTTCATTGTACAATTACCACATATTGAAATTAAACAATTTGATTTTTTTTAAACTTTGCAGAGCAAACACTTGGCAAAAAATATCAAGGAGAATAAAACATTCCTTATGGACATTTCGTTAGAGATACAAGATTTGAAAAAATACACGGAGACACTTTCAACAACCTTGACCCAGACGAGGACGTCCCACGACGAGGTCATGATGACATTGCAGAAGAAGTTTACTAGGGTTGATGTTAAAGTAAGACACACGATTTATATCTGTGGACACACTTTGTGTGTATCTAATCAAATTGAACTAAATAAGATCGTCAATGTCCAATTTTTACAAAGTTTATATCAGCTCACTTTTTCTGTCTGACTGTATGGCCAACTTAAATCTCGGAACAAGCTGAAACTTTGCGCGATTAGAGTAGTATAAGCTGAATTAGTCCCCTTTATAGATTGTCGAATGAGGCTTATTACAAATTTAATTACATGACTTATCCAAACTAATTGATAGACTTAATATAATCTTTTGTTTTATAACAAGTTTTTAATGTGTATTTTGCTTGTTATATTACTTTGTAAAATGACATAATGTCAAAAGTTGATGACCAAAATATCCTTAAGAACAAACAGAAATGAATCTTGAAGTTTTAGTGCCTTCATAACAAAGATATAAACGTACAATTAGCTACACTAGGGCAGAATTTGTACTGGGAGAAGAAGAGGAAGATAATATGGTTCAACATAATATATCTCCGACGAGTACTCGAACCACGGACCTCCGAACATCGCCTAGCAGCGCATAGGTTAACAGCTTACTTGACCTTCCAATACGATAACAGCGGATAACATATCATCGTCAGCAAGGGTTACGTTGTTACGAGACTCACCTATCTCGCACCTGTTTTACAAAGCTATATCAACTCACTCTGTCTGTCTGCCTGTCTGGTAAAAAGTTTGTACACGTTATCTCTCCGACACCCAATCTTAAATCAAGCTGAAATTTCGAACAATTATTTCTTTTACCTGACAACACAATAATCATAAAAAAACATTAATTCAAATATTTGTTGGTATCTCGAGCAAGGGAAAGAAATTGTACTTGACTGAGGTGGTGGTATAAGCTCAATTAGTCCCCTTTAAAGGTCGTCGCTTTAAAGTAAGTTTGAAACAGACAATACATTACTATACAATCTACTATTTTCATGGACACCTCATGAGCAAAGTGGTTAGAATGTCGGGTTGAGGCGGCTTGAGTCGTGATTTCGAATTTAGAAATGCTTTAAAAAAATGGATATACGGTAAAATTCCCCCAGATTTCCCTTTCTTTCTCCTCCTCCCATTTTCCCAAATGATCCAGACAAGTGCTAGGATCATAGCGTCTTAAGAAAGCTAAAAGCATGAACTAGTGCTAAACAAAAACAATTAGTAAAATATTTCTAGTCGTACAGATTTATTGTTGTTGGTCTAGATCAATAACAAACTTACTTGCATGACTGATCCAAACTAATTCATACATTTTACGCTTGATATCACTTTCGTTTTATATTTTTTTGAAGTACTTTTTTTTTGCTCTCACTCTGGAATAAAAAAAATTAACATAAAGACATTTTCACCTTTACGAAGCTCAACGACTGTAGTAGGGATCGTTTCTTTTCTATTCATAGGACACCATTAAAGGACATTAAAGGACATTAAAGGACATTAAACGAGAGTCTAGTTGGACCATAGGACGGGATCGATTCAGATTTTGAAGAAATTGGCAAAATGTTCTCGATCTTCTTGTAATTTTATTTATTTCACTCTCTAATGAAGACATGCAGGAATGCTCTCACTGTCGTGTGTGTGTTCAAGTTAAAAATATCGAGACCTCAATACCCAATTATAAACTAGTATACTGCAAACAAAATTATAACCGTTAAATCGTTTACTCCCTGCATGGTCATTTATATTTTTCTTCCTTAAAGATACATATAAACTGTGTAAATTCTAGGGAAAATCATCAGAGCCGTTTTCGAAATCTGTGTCCAGGTAGGTTCTCCCATTTTCATGAAGAATTCGCAAGCTGATAAGACGAGATGTAAAAATATACTTAATATTGACACAAGCCTGAGAGGTTTTATCCAAAAACAAAGACATGCGATTGTATGTTTATGTCGTGTTTACTCTACCCACCTCCCAGCCCCCCCCCCCCCCCGCGCAGAAAATAATGCAGCCAAAAAATGTACCAAACAAATAATAGAACTAAGTGTATTGTTTGAAGGTATAATTTTTTAATATTTTTTGTCACGACTTTTTTGTTGTCTCTGACACTTTCCTTCTGCCAGCGCTGTTCTCTCCTCTGTCTCTGACACTTTCCTTCTGCCAGCGCTGTTCTCTCCTTTGTCTCTGACACTTTCCTTCTGCCAGCGCTGTTCTCTCCTCTGTCTCTGACACTTTCCTTCTGCCAGCGCTGTTCTCTCCTCTGTCTCTGACACTTTCCTTCTGCCAGCGCTGTTCTCTCCTCTGTCTCTGACACTTTCCTTCTGCCAGCGCTGTTCTCTCCTCTGTCTCTGACACTTTCCTTCTGCCAGCGCTGTTCTCTCCTCTGTCTCTGACACTCTCCTTCTACCAGCGCTGTTCTCTCCTCTGTCTCTGACACTTTCCTTCTGCCAGCGCTGTTCTCTCCTCTGTCTCTGACACTTTCCTTCTGCCAGCGCTGTTCTCTCCTCTGTCTCTGACACTTTCCTTCTGCCAGCGCTGTTCTCTCCTCTGTCTCTGACACTTTCCTTCTGCCAGCGCTGTTCTCTCCTCTGTCTCTGACACTTTCCTTCTGCCAGCGCTGTTCTCTCCTCTGTCTCTGACACTTTCCTTCTGCCAGCGCTGTTCTCTCCTCTGTCTCTGAGACACTTTCCTTCTGCCAGCGCTGTTCTCTCCTCTGTCTCTGACACTTTCCTTCTGCCAGCGCTGTTCTCTCCTCTGTCTCTGACACTTTCCTTCTGCCAGCGCTGTTCTCTCCTCTGTCTCTGACACTTTCCTTCTGCCAGCGCTGTTCTCTCCTCTGTCTCTGACACTTTCCTTCTGCCAGCGCTGTTCTCTCCTCTGTCTCTGACACTTTCCTTCTGCCAGCGCTGTTCTCTCCTCTGTCTCTGACACTTTCCTTCTGCCAGCGCTGTTCTCTCCTCTGTCTCTGACACTTTCCTTCTGCCAGCGATGTTCTCTCCTCTGTCTCTGACACTTTCCTTCTGCCAGCGCTGTTCTCTCCTCTGTCTCTGAGACACTTTCCTTCTGCCAGCGATGTTCTCTCCTCTGTCTCTGAGACACTTTCCTTCTGCCAGCGCTGTTCTCTCCTCTGTCTCTGACACTTTCCTTCTGCCAGCGCTGTTCTCTCCTCTGTCTCTGACACTTTCCTTCTGCAAGCGCTGTTCTCTCCTCTGTCTCTGACACTTTCCTTCTGCCAGCGCTGTTCTCTCCTCTGTCTCTGACACTTTCCTTCTGCCAGCGCTGTTCTCTCCTCTGTCTCTGAGACACTTTCCTTCTGCCAGCGCTGTTCTCTCCTCTGTCTCTGACACTTTCCTTCCGCCAGCGCTGTTCTCTCCTCTGTCTCTGACACTTTCCTTCTGCCAGCGCTGTTCTCTCCTCTGTCTCTGACACTTTCCTTCTGCCAGCGCTGTTCTCTCCTCTGTCTCTGACACTTTCCTTCTGCCAGCGCTGTTCTCTCCTCTGTCTCTGACACTTTCCTTCTGCCAGCGCTGTTCTCTCCTCTGTCTCTGACACTTTCCTTCTGCCAGCGCTGTTCTCTCCTCTGTCTCTGACACTTTCCTTCTGCCAGCGCTGTTCTCTCCTCTGTCTCTGACACTTTCCTTCTGCCAGCGCTGTTCTCTCCTCTGTCTCTAACACTTTCCTTCTGCCAGCGCTGTTCTCTCCTCTGTCTCTGAGACACTTTCCTTCTGCCAGCGCTGTTCTCTCCTCTGTCTCTGAGACACTTTCCTTCTGCCAGCGCTGTTCTCTCCTCTGTCTCTGAGACACTTTCCTTCTGCCAGCGCTGTTCTCTCCTCTGTCTCTGAGACACTTTCCTTCTGCCAGCGCTGTTCTCTCCTCTGTCTCTGAGACACTTTCCTTCTGCCAGCGCTGTTCTCTCCTCTGTCTCTGACACTTTCCTTCTGCCAGCGCTGTTCTCTTCTCTGTCTCTGACACTTTCCTTCTGCCAGCGCTGTTCTCTCCTCTGTCTCTGACACTTTCCTTCTGCCAGCGCTGTTCTCTCCTCTGTCTCTGACACTTTCCTTCTGCCAGCGCTGTTCTCTCCTCTGTCTCTGACACTTTCCTTCTGCCAGCGCTGTTCTCTCCTCTGTCTCTGACACTTTCCTTCTGCCAGCGCTGTTCTCTCCTCTGTCTCTGAGAGACACTTTCCTTCTGCCAGCGCTGTTCTCTCCTCTGTCTCTGAGACACTTTCCTTCTGCCAGCGCTGTTCTGTTCTCTGTCTCTGACACTTTCCTTCTGCCAGCGCTGTTCTCTCCTCTGTCTCTGACACTTTCCTTCTGCCAGCGCTGTTTTCTCCTCTGTCTCTGACACTTTCCTTCTGCCAGCGCTGTTCTCTCCTCTGTCTCTGACACTTTCCTTCTGCCAGCGCTTTTCTCTCCTCTGTCTCTGAGACACTTTCCTTCTGCCAGCGCTGTTCTCTCCTCTGTCTCTGAGACACTTTCCTTCTGCCAGCGCTGTTCTCTCCTCTGTCTCTGAGACACTTTCCTTCTGCCAGCGCTGTTCTCTCCTCTGTCTCTGAGACACTTTCCTTCTGCCAGCGCTTTTCTCTCCTCTGTCTCTGACACTTTCCTTCTGCCAGCGCTGTTCTCTCCTCTGTCTCTGACACTTTCCTTCTGCCAGCGCTGTTCTCTCCTCTGTCTCTGACACTTTCCTTCTGCCAGCGCTGTTCTCTCCTCTGTCTCTGAGACACTTTCCTTCTGCCAGCGCTGTTCTCTCCTCTGTCTCTGACACTTTCCTTCTGCCAGCGCTGTTCTCTCCTCTGTCTCTGACACTTTCCTTCTGCCAGCGCTGTTCTCTCCTCTGTCTCTGACACTTTCCTTCTGCCAGCGCTGTTCTCTCCTCTGTCTCTGACACTTTCCTTCTGCCAGCGCTGTTCTCTCCTCTGTCTCTGACACTTTCCTTCTGCCAGCGCTGTTCTCTCCTCTGTCTCTGAGACACTTTCCTTCTGCCAGCGCTGTTCTCTCCTCTGTCTCTGAGACACTTTCCTTCTGCCAGCGCTGTTCTCTCCTCTGTCTCTGAGACACTTTCCTTCTGCCAGCGCTGTTCTCTCCTCTGTCTCTGACACTTTCCTTCTGCCAGCGCTGTTCTCTCCTCTGTCTCTGACACTTTCCTTCTGCCAGCGCTGTTCTCTCCTCTGTCTCTGACACTTTCCTTCTGCCAGCGCTGTTCTCTCCTCTGTCTCTGACACTTTCCTTCTGCCAGCGCTGTTCTCTCCTCTGTCTCTGACACTTTCCTTCTGCCAGCGCTGTTCTTTCCTCTGTCTCTGACACTTTCCTTCTGCCAGCGCTGTTCTCTCCTCTGTCTCTGACACTTTCCTTCTGCCAGCGCTGTTCTCTCCTCTGTCTCTGACACTTTCCTTCTGCCAGCGCTGTTCTCTCCTCTGTCTCTGACACTTTCCTTCTGCCAGCGCTGTTCTCTCCTCTGTCTCTGACACTTTCCTTCTGCCAGCGCTGTTCTCTCCTCTGTCTCTGACACTTTCCTTCTGCCAGCGCTGTTCTCTCCTCTGTCTCTGACACTTTCCTTCTGCCAGCGCTGTTCTCTCCTCTGTCTCTGACACTTTCCTTCTGCCAGCGCTGTTCTCTCCTCTGTCTCTGACACTTTCCTTCTGCCAGCGCTGTTCTCTCCTCTGTCTCTGACACTTTCCTTCTGCCAGCGCTGTTCTCTCCTCTGTCTCTGACACTTTCCTTCTGCCAGCGCTGTTCTCTCCTCTGTCTCTGACACTTTCCTTCTGCCAGCGCTGTTCTCTCCTCTGTCTCTGACACTTTCCTTCTGCCAGCGCTGTTCTCTCCTCTGTCTCTGACACTTTCCTTCTGCCAGCGCTGTTCTCTCCTCTGTCTCTGACACTTTCCTTCTGCCAGCGCTGTTCTCTCCTCTGTCTCTGACACTTTCCTTCTGCCAGCGCTGTTCTCTTTTCTGTCTCTGACACTTTCCTTCTGCCAGCGCTGTTCTCTCCTCTGTCTCTGACACTTTCCTTCTGCCAGCGCTGTTCTCTCCTCTGTCTCTGACACTTTCCTTCTGCCAGCGCTGTTCTCTCCTCTGTCTCTGACACTTTCCTTCTGCCAGCGCTGTTCTCTCCTCTGTCTCTGACACTTTCCTTCTGCCAGCGCTGTTCTCTCCTCTGTCTCTGAGACACTTTCCTTCTGCCAGCGCTGTTCTCTCCTCTGTCTCTGACACTTTCCTTCTGCCAGCGCTGTTCTCTCCTCTGTCTCTGAGACACTTTCCTTCTGCCAGCGCTGTTCTCTCCTCTGTCTCTGACACTTTCCTTCTGCCAGCGCTGTTCTCTCCTCTGTCTCTGACACTTTCCTTCTGCCAGCGCTGTTCTCTCCTCTGTCTCTGACACTTTCCTTCTGCCAGCGCTGTTCTCTCCTCTGTCTCTGACACTTTCCTTCTGCCAGCGCTGTTCTCTCCTCTGTCTCTGACACTTTCCTTCTGCCAGCGCTGTTCTCTCCTCTGTCTCTGACACTTTCCTTCTGCCAGCGCTGTTCTCTCCTCTGTCTCTGACACTTTCCTTCTGCCAGCGCTGTTCTCTCCTCTGTCTCTGACACTTTCCTTCTGCCAGCGCTGTTCTCTCCTCTGTCTCTGACACTTTCCTTCTGCCAGCGCTGTTCTCTCCTCTGTCTCTGACACTTTCCTTCTGCCAGCGCTGTTCTCTCCTCTGTCTCTGCATTCCTCTGCTACTTGAGACAAATAAAATGTCTAAATTATAGTTTCATTCCAAAATTACTGTTTTATTTTTTAGATATTCGAATTTGTAAATGATATCGAGACTATGTCAAAGGAAATCTATCAACTGAGTAAGTAAAGACGTTTCGACAGTCTGGGAATTGTTTTCCATTTCTTGAAGTCTAGTTTTTAAAAACAATTGTGCTATTGAACAAATACCTTATTTCCTATATCAAGTACAATTAATAGAGAGTTGCTGTAATCATTTGGCTATTTCTTAACCGTGAATACCAATGACTGTGATATATTTTAAGTTCATTTCGTGTTTTTGCACAGCTTATATCAACTCACTTTGTCTGTCTGTCTGTCTGTCTGGTACAAATTTTGAACACGCTATTTCTCTCACTCCCCATTCTCAGATTATGTTGTAACTATTCGCAATTACTCATTGTTCCTAGTGAAACACGAACCAATCAAATAGTTAACCAATTCATTATTGAAATAATGGTAACTAATTAATTGTGTTTGATATAAAAAAGGAAATTAATCTTACAGTAGAGAGATATATGGCTGTAAATTTGTAGTCCTTTCCCTTGTCTATGATGTGGTCTTTTTTTTTTAAAGAATTTTTTTTTTTTTATTAATTAGCTAATAAGCTTGTCTAAAAATGTTTTTGAAATATAGTTTAGAGTTTAGAGATTAGACAGATTCTTATTGAGACTTTACATGCTATAGAAATATTTTTTTTGTCATTATATAACAGGATTCAATAACGTCACTGAGGCTTTCTGTACTCAAGTAGGCCCCTATAAGCAGACAGACATCATTAAAGATGAAGTTATCAAACTGTTCAGCAATCCTGTCAACATTCACAGTACATTACCAATCAACTACAATGCCGAGACTGGGAAATACACAGCGCCCTGTGATGGTCTCTATCTTGTTTCTTTTGTGGCTGAAAACGTCAATGGCCTGAAAGTTCATTTTGGTGTCACTAAAGTCTCTGGCTATGGCTCGCAGGGTGGTCACACGATGGTTCATACTTATCACAATGACGTCACTTCCTGTTCTGTTGTGCCTCTGATATTGAGAAAAGATGACCAGTTGTTTATCAAATCTTTGCACGACTACTCAAGTTTAAAGTTGGCAGTAGACTCGTTCTTTTCTTGTATTTTGTTACGAAAATTTGTGACTTCAAACTAACGTGAGAGCATGGGAAATACGATTTTATAAACAATTTAACCTTTTTTTTTCTTTTCATTGTTGATTCGTTAAATAAAATCCCTTTTATACTGAACAGCCAATTTTAAAAAATATTTTAGACTGAGATGAAGATTCAATAATGGTAAATGTTTTTTTTTTTATCATTTAGGTTTTTTTTTTAAATTTTGTTTTGAACGATAATAAAATGTGGAGTTTGTTGCATGCTCTGCAAACATTATTGAAACATTACTATTTGACTATTATCATTATACAAATAATTGCCACTGTCTCCAACTAATCAGTTTAAACAGAAAAGACAATGGAGATCAGATTATGTGATTGCCTTTGTTTCTGTGTGCGTTCAGTTTTAATGTATGTTCTAAATAGTGTCTGTGTTTATAATCGATATGTATTTATAGAGAAATCTATTGAATTTTGTATGTACTTAGACAGTACTTTTTAGCTTCAGTATATTTATTTGAAATTCGAAAAAAAAAGAAAAAAAAAGCAAACCTTAGCCCCTTATTTTCCGTTGACATTGTGCAGTTATAACAACAAAAAAAAGCTCTTCACTGATAATGTATTTCTAGCTGACTATTCTTACGTGTGACTAATGTCATACCAAAACATTGTCTCTCTACTTGTCTGGAGATAAAGGAAGAGTGCAATAGTTCACACGGCTACGTCTGACCAAGCCTAAAACATAAAACAAAGAAATATCTGACTGGTTGTCTGTTTCAATTCAGTCGTGATGTGAAAGTAAAAAAGTTCCCCTTTCAGACCTTGTTGTCTCTAGGGCAGATGATGTAAAGGTCATCTGTTTCTGTGGCACACGATTAACGGGTGTGTCATGTCGTCAGCGCAAAGATCAACCGCCTTTACTTGACCTTAACAAATGTAAGGTACCCAAAAGAGCTAGGTGGACTGAAAGGCGCCCTAAAGATTCCGGATTTGAGCCCGGGACTTTCGGGTTGGAAGCCAAGCGCTTTACCACTCAGCCAATGGGCCTCCAGGAATGGCTTTAGGTTAAATATATCCATCATCTCCTTTAACTATCTCTTAATCTGTTGGAACGGTGGAGGCGCCACGCAAGATTTTATGATCGCTTTTCTCCATTCCTCTATGTCTGTTGCCTAAGATATACTCTGTCACAATGGCAGGCCTATCCATTCATAAATGTTGTCTTCCCAAGGCCGGTCTTACAGATTGCGGGGACCTATGCGAAACCGATTGCGCGGGGCACAGTCTGGGTAGGGATAAAGATAATAAGTGAAAATTAAGATTTTTTATTAGAAAGTAAATTTCTATTTGCATTTTATTCATACTTGACTAAGTACATTCACAATAGAAGGTAGTTTTCCAATAAAAAGCCGGTAAACATTCAGATCTGCCTTTTAGATTTACTATCGACTCGCGAAATATCGCTTTTGATTTGTTTTAAAGAGATCGAGATCGATATAGATCTTTATTTACATGCCAGTGACTATTGAAGTAAATTAAATATTGGAACTTCGTGTTTTGGTGACAATTCGCCTTATTATTACATTTGTATTAAATGAAAGCTGGCAATGCCTTTTTTATTATCGCGAGTAGGATTGGCGTTTTTCATATTGGGAATGACAATTTTGTCTGTTTTTCAGGAGTTTTGTATGAGTTTTCAGATTTTAATAATTTCAGGAGATTTTCATGACTTTTTCGTATATTTTGCCATTTCATGAGATTTTCCTGATCTCTAGAAAATCTCTAAGCCGCGGTAACCCTTTATTAATAAGTTAAAATGGTTTAATTTAATAATTTACACCTAGAGTTAGCGCGGGGGGCTACGACAGTGCGGGTCCACTGCGACCGCATAGGTTGCAGTAGCCTAACGCCGGCCCTAAAGATAGTATTGAAGAGAAAGCCATTTACCTCTCCAGTAGGTGGTCTGTAAACTCCGCTAGCATAGTCCGGGGTCCCTACAGCTAATAGTTTTCCTGTTTTTCTGAGCTTCAGAATCCCTTTCTTTCGACGTCTACAGCTCCTTCTTTTCTCGTAGTAATTAGAAAACATGTCGAACAAAAAAAGGCAATCACACCGCACTATTCATCATAGAAAAAAAATTAATTTAGAAGAAAAAAAGACACGCTTCTTCCCCGCTTGTTCCCATCCAATTTCCCTACGAGAGGACGTCGTGACACCGAGAGAGAGAGAGAGAGAGAGAGAGAGAGAGAGAGAGAGAGAGAGAGCACATCTGCTAGGTTTGAGAAACACTGCATTTTAACATTAAGATTTATAAGATGTATGGCATGAACATTTTTTTTATTATCGATGGTGTATTTATTCATTTATTCATTATGGATTTAGCTGGACTCACAGATTATCCAATGCAAATTTAATGTACATTAATCAATTAAGCCATTTAGCCCTCTGTATGGCAGACGAAATCAGCTAATAGAAGATTACCCCTGGAAGTGACAGTTAGAAAGCTCTTATGAAGTTTCATGTAGAAATTTTTGTAAATTGATAAATTTAGTTCTGTGCACCTGATGCACAAAAAAGTTAGCTTCTAGAGTAAAAGTATCAGTTAAATTAAACACCCATAGTTAAGTATATATCTGTGGTTTTTTTAAAACTTTCATGATATTTAAATGTGCTCCAATAATTAGTGGACAAATAGATTTCTCAAACTACAATTATCTTAAACTTTCCGCTGTGGTGTTTTAATTTCATTCATAGCTGTTGTACGATATATCGAAATAATGTTGTATAAGAAAACCCAATACTAGTTAAATTACCTATAGCTGTCTTATTTATGTAACCTTGCTAAACTAAGTTGTTATCCACAAAAGTTAGTTATTGTCAATGACACATGGAACATTATTACTATGTAATTTACAATTCTGTTAGCTGTTTAGAAATGTTAAAGTCATTTTCTCATGTCACAATGTTAACACATTCAAATCTATTTTCTTTTTTATTTTGCTTGCGCTCGGTATGTCTTAATTTTTAGCAAGTCTACTAAAGTTATAATTTTGAAATAGTTTATCATAGTTTGCCATATTTTATTTCTTGAGAGTTTTTAGCTTTGAAAATATGATAATTTCCATAATCCTTTGTTTCATTACAACTCTCTAGCTGCATGCGAGAAATATTTTCAGAACCTTGAATTGTTTGTTTTATATATATACCTAAGGTCCATCAAATGGAAAGAAATGCATTAAAAACCTTTTTTTTTCCTAATATTTCAATCGTAGCTTATCATCTTTGTTTTGCAATGTCGTTAAAGATAAATAAAATAACCCGGATTATTTTGACATTGTGTGGCATTCGTAGAATGAATTGTGAATAAGAGACTTATACAGATCAGAGAAGATGACATGCATCAAATATAAGGTCGCTCTAGGCACAAACATACACGTGAATTTTAGTAAAAATTTAGAGTCAAAACTTGTCCTAAATCTTAAGTTAGATACAGTCCAAGTGTTTTTGTGTAAAACCTTTTTATTATTTGTCTCCAACCTCCCTCCTCCTCCTCTCCCCTCTTTCTCTACGTCCTCCTGCTTTTTGTAACCTCACTTACCAGACCCAAACCATTTACCCTCCCATCTTTTCAATCGAATTAAAAAGCTTCTTCTACGTAGGTCTGAGGAGATGTATCTATTTAGTCATCAGCAGAGGTAGACTCAGACATTGTTTAGGTTAAGCAGCTTGATCTTTAGAAAAAAGTTAAATGAAATCCAAAGTTAATAATGATGTTTTTATTTTCATGTCCAGGATCTAATGATGACATCTAAGCATTCTGTGTTGAATGGGATAATTCAGTTGAGACAGACGTAAAGCGCGAGGAGATATGCTGTTTAACCACCTTTAAAACCTATATGATACGCAGCAGCTTCACTATAACACACAGACTGGTGTGTATACAGCACCATATGGTGGACTCTATTTAGTTTGTCTAATGATAGAAAACCGAACTGACTTGAAGGTGCAATTCAATTTATATTCTAAATATGATAGCAGTGAGGAGTTACAAGGTGTATAACGAGCCTGTCACAAAAACATGACTACATCCACTGTCATCCCGATAAAACATGACTACATCCACTGTCATCCCAATAAAACATGACTACATCCACTGTCATCGCAATAAAACATGACTACATCCACTGTCATCCCAATAATACTAGAAAAAGATCAAGAATTATATCTCAAATACCATAAAGATTATAAACGACTACATTTAGGTCCAAATTCAACATTTGCGTGTCTGTCTTCTTATAAAGAAACTAAATTTTTGACAAGTCAAATACATTTTAAGTAATAAGTCAAGTGATATATACCAATACCTTCCAAACGTTAAGCCATCAGTAGAGAATTAAGTATTAAGAATTTAAAAATAGCTAGAGTATACTGCAATAATTTAATGTTTATGTAAAATTATACCAATGACTGTAAATCTATTCATCAATTGAAATTAAAATTTGTAATGGATTTGTTAATTATCTTCGTCTAAATCAACATGTTCACAAATTTAATTACAATTTTTGGCTCACAATTTTATGATACTATTGGCAGAGGCTGAACTAAACAACTTGTTGGTCATCAAATTAATCTTTTAGAAAAGACATTCGACGGAAAATATATTAATTGTAATGTTTCAAGAATGTATGTATGTGATAAGATGTTTCAAGAAGAATGTATGTGATGAGATGTTTAAATATTTTTGGCTCGTTTATTAAAGTCTAGGTGAAATTTTATTAATTTATCCAGCTCACATATACAAGATTTTGAACAGGCACACCGCAACTAACAGTAAGGACAGACCAATATATTAAGTTTATAAATTAAAATGATTTAATGACTAAAAGTTGACACAAGATAATTTGATATAAATAAATAAAATCAAGAAGTGAAATGGGTGTTTTAATAACTAAAATAATTGCTCATCATGGATTGCTGATTGGTGAGTGATTGGAAGAGTATTCCTATGTCTGGCTACTTATATTCTTAGCTGTTAGCCCGTGGCTCGTCTTCTGGCAGTCTTAGGACTGGCACGCAGAAGGATGAATCATCCGGCTCTGTCTTAGGACGTCAGCTCGGGATGTCTTCTGTGCTGTAGGCAAACTGGCGCTAGGGTTAGGCCGCTGCCTGTTTAGCAGTTGAGATGGTCGGTGCTACTGACTAAGTTTGTAGTAGTAGTGGACCTCTTAGCTAGGGTTTTTAGCTTGTAGATGGCCTTGCTGACTCACACCAGTTTATTCCTGTAGCAATGATTGATCTAAGCAGTGGGCAGTACCTATTGGGCAGTAGACAGTTTGGACAGTAGGCACTGTGTACACTGGGCAATATTCTATGGCCAAGGACAGTAGGCAATAATTTTTTGCTAACAGATATGTAATTGGGGGGGGGGGTATCTGGTGTGGTCAGCTCCGGTCACAGCTTTGTGTGGAGATCTGGCCGTTACAGCAAGCAGTTACAGATACAGCAACCAGGCTGGGGATAAGACAGACAATTAGGAACCTCCTAAAGGCATTGAGTAGGGATTCCCTTATGCCTTGCAATCATTCAGATGAAGGCATTGGCATCAATCCCAATAGGGCATTTAAGACAATTAGGTATAAAAAATAAAATCTTAAAGCACGCATATAACTCAATAACAAACGTGATACAATTAAGATAACCACAATAATTGTGTTATCATACAGTTTAGGATGATACTAGTCAAGATTCATCAATTGAATTTGATTACGGCGATAAGTAATCAGTTATAGTATAATAAGGAATGAGCATAGTATATACTAAAGGATAGGATGAAAATAAAATACTAAGGGCTACTGTGATAAGAGTTTGATATAAATAATACAAATTATATTCATCCAAGGAACTATAAGCTCACAAAGGTCACTGAGGGTGTGAGACATAATAATATGTATAAAAGATATAATAGGAATGTAAAACAATTAATTTCACATGCGCTCTGTAAGTTTAGAGCAGGTGATCTAAATTCTTAGACAGTACTTAGATTCATGAAAGCTTTATCGTTCACAATAATTATTAAGACTCATATGTGAGCAAAAGAAAATAAATCATATACACTAATGGGCAGATAACTGCGGTTACAAATGTAGTCAACCGTAGTAGCATTAGTGATACTACATGAAGATGTAGCATTGATATAAAATAGTACAATGTACAAACATAATAACGTCCTAATGTAATGACGGGGAACGTGGTTGTGTATACACAAAATGCAAGACAGTACAGTGGACTACGTTGTGATAGATTTGGGAGAATCAGCCGTTAGTAGCTCTAAGTCTAGTTAGATCCGAATGTGATACTTTGGATCGCTTGAAGCTTACTGGCACAACACCAAGTAATGATTAAGTGTTGAAGGTAATGAACAGATCACGATTAACTACAGCGGGATGGAAAGATAGCTAGACTCAAATAAAATAGTGTATGTCTCTATGAAATATGTCAAAAACTGTATTATGTATAGGTGTTTTCTTGCATTCGTCACTGAAGAAACGCATTCTCCTGACCTAAAGCTCCCTTTTAAAAAAGGACCTTTTGAATAGTGTAAACTATTCTAATATGAACTTATAGGCCCTTAATACATTGCTAATAAAACCGATTTGTTCCTTGAAAAGATAAGATACCCCACATATTTAGATTAAAGATTGAGGATCGCCGCCGAAGAAAAAATTATTCGATAAATAATATTCAATATAATTCAAGCGTAAATTGTTAGCTATAGTCCCAAATTTATGTAATTAGAAGATATCAGATTGAGCAAAGGTTGGAAAACGCGACAAGGAAATTATTATTTTGGTTTAGAACTCATCTCAATCGTGACTCTTGTACTGAAAAATATCGTTTGAATTCTAATTTTTCCAAAGCAAAGTCTTTCTTAAAATAATTATGATAAATTCATGTGAAATTACATAAACTCTGTCGGGGTGGGGCGATAGAGTAAAAACGAATAATCCTCGCTCCTTTTTATAATTTCTGCTAATGATTGCATTTGGCATTTAAGAATAGGGGTGGGGCGACTCGATATAAGAATTTAATTTATGGCATATATAATTAAATTAAATTATATCAGTGACAGATTGTCTTTATTTTGTAATTTCTTAACTATAATACAAAAAGAAAAAGTATTTGTTTGTCAATGGGAGGGAAGGCGATTGCATGTATCGCCCCTCCCACCTGGTACAACCCTTTTTTCATTTTATATTTAATAATCATAAAATTTGAGATTAGAGTGTGGTGCGACATAATATGCAATGGATTCACATATCAATACGATGTTTATATTATATAGATATTCAACTAATTGTGTTCACAAACTTTGACTTCTACATAAAAATAGGACCGCCCCCCCCACTAAGAGGGCTAGAGTGGGGAGGGCAGTACAGGCCATAGCATACCCCCCTACCCCACCGAATCGGCCAAAATACCAGAAGGGGAGCGACCTAATATAAAATGTATGTATTAATTCAACAAATTTTGTTCACAAACTATGATTTCTCCATAAAACTAGGACCGCCCCCCCCACTCAAAGAGTTTAGGTGGGAAGGGCAGTAGAGGTATTCGCCCCCCCCCCCCCCAAATCTGTCAACATAGGAACGACATAATATAAAGTTCGGTTAAAATATCAATAACAAGTTTTAATCCTATAGATATTTAATTGATTCTGTTAGCAAGCTGTGATTTCTACAAATAAATTGGACCGCCCCCACCCACTCAAAAGTTTATTGTGGGGGGGGGGGCGGATTGATGTCATTGCCCCCTCCCGAACCCACCAAATCGGCAAACATACTAGAGGGGGGGCGAAATAATCTAAAAATATGTTAAAAATATAAATAATTAGTATATATTATTGACATAAGTAATATATTCGTATACAAACTGTGTGAATTCTAATCTAAAATTCGTCCGCCCCTCCCCCTTCAGGGGGGGGGCGGACGAGTGGGGGGGGGGATCGCCCCTACCGCCCCCCCCCCCCTTGGATCCGCCAGTGTTGTAGACACATGTAGATATTAACTTCCAAGATATTAATCTTTCATTAATATCTGTTGTAGAATGTATTGTTGCTTATATTTAAAACAAATGCTTAAAAATATGACCTATATGAAAAATGCACCAAACATCTTTTATTGTACAGACAAAGCGTGTTAATATTGTTGTAACCCTATTCGCGACGCAATAGGGTTAACTGTGTGTGATCAGCTGACATATGTGACACAGGCTAGTAATACAGTTTAGCGTGCAATATCGAAGGGCAAGGGACAGTACTGGCATGGACTTTGCACGTGAATAGGACCCGGGTTATGGTCATCTGATCATAAGCCAGCGTGGACCAGAGACACAGGTTGTGTAAGGCAGGACAGCGAGTAGACCCGGACTGTAAGTCTGCCATAAAGTCAATCCTGGTGGAGTCTTGAAATGAATGTACGAGTCCAGGAAGAGATACAGTGATGTACAGTATATTATTTTTAGTATTGATGTATTGCCAATGGTGTCATATTGGCTGTTTTAATTGACCATTAGTAAAGCACCAGATTAATTGTAGCTCTTGTTGTCAGGTTCTTGATGTGTTAGATGTGCTGTGTTGTGTTTAGCAGTGTTTACAGAAGGCCTGATTTGGAGAAAACGTAACAATATAAATAGAAATGAAACTTGACATTATAAATGCGCATTACAACCAGAGCAGCAATAACTGGCACATTTTTTTCATTTTGTCTTGAACGTTGAGTGGGTTATATTCCTTGACTAGTCCATCACATTGAGTTTATTGATAGATAGGTGACCACAAGGCAGATACTACAAACGTAGGTTTAACACTTTTTCTCCGTAATTATTTGTCCACGATCTAACAGAATCTTTTATTTTTCACATCTGTACATTCTACCTTGTTATGAATGATTAAACTTTAATAACATTTTTGTTTATAATCATAAAACGTTACTTTTGGTATAGAATTAGAAGAAAATGCATGCTCTTTTTATATAACACAAATATGAGTTTATAAAACCAAACATTAATTTAATTTAATGAGGTCCAAATCAAGGATGATATCGTTAATTACGAGGAAAAGAGTTAATGTCGGCATATTGACACCATCCAGAGGTCACACTTTACGAGGGAACTGAGTTTTTTTACTTGGTAGTAAAACTTTAGTAGTGGGCTGGACTTAGAGCGTGACCTCCGTGACCCCAGGCGTAAGACTGATTCGTGACGTAGTAGGTCAGCGACCATTGTTTTTTATCGTAACCAGAGCCTGACGGCGTGTTAGCATTAGCGCTTAGGCGAAGTGTTGTAAAATGTAACACAACCAACGTGTAGTTGTTGTCCTCATTACTAGGTCTAGACTTTATGTATTTACTTAATATACACACTAAGTGATTGAAGACTGCTTTGTGTGTGTTGTAAACTGTAGTGTGATGTAAACTGAACTGTAGCACACCTGGCTGAATGTTTGCATTAGTGCTTAGGCTAAGTGGTATAGTCTGTAACTCATTAATGTGTAGTCATGTATGTTATGACTGTGTGTGTTGTAAACTGTAGTGTGTTGTAAACTGAACTGTAGCACACCTGGCTGAATGTTTGCATTAGTGCTTAGGCTAAGTGGTATAGTCTGTAACTCATTAATGTGTAGTCATGTATGTTATGACTGTGTGTGTTGTAAACTGTAGTGTGTTGTAAACTGAACTGTAGCACACCTGGCTGGAGTTTTTTTACTTGGTAGTAAAACTTTAGTAGTGGGCTGGACTTAGAGCGTGACCTCCGTGACCCCAGGCGTAAGACTGATTCGTGACGTAGTAGGTCAGCGACCATTGTTTTTTATCGTAACCAGAGCCTGACGGCGTGTTAGCATTAGCGCTTAGGCGAAGTGTTGTAAAATGTAACACAACCAACGTGTAGTTGTTGTCCTCATTACTAGGTCTAGACTTTATGTATTTACTTAATATACACACTAAGTGATTGAAGACTGCTTTGTGTGTGTTGTAAACTGTAGTGTGATGTAAACTGAACTGTAGCACACCTGGCTGAATGTTTGCATTAGTGCTTAGGCTAAGTGGTATAGTCTGTAACTCATTAATGTGTAGTCATGTATGTTATGACTGTGTGTGTTGTAAACTGTAGTGTGTTGTAAACTGAACTGTAGCACACCTGGCTGAATGTTTGCATTAGTGCTTAGGCTAAGTGGTATAGTCTGTAACTCATTAATGTGTAGTCATGTATGTTATGACTGTGTGTGTTGAAACTGTAGTGTGTTGTAAACTGAACTGTAGCACACCTGGCTGAATGTTTGCATTAGTGCTTAGGCTAAGTGGTATAGTCTGTAACTCATTAACGTGTAGTCATGTATGTAATGACTTTTCTATAAACAGTATTACACCTACACATGTTATTAGAATATAAAATTGATAAGTTGCTTTACAACTTAATGTACACACTAATGATAACAAGCATCACAACAGAAATAACACATGAAAACAAATGTGTGGTGTTATATAGCAATTTTATTTGCAGACAAAAGATACCACTTTAATGAGTTAAGTTTTTATTGCAATTGCTTAATGAACATATGGAAAAAAAAATATATTCCAATAATTTACAATACACATTTTAAAAATACAATGATTACATATAATGTTAATGTTATTTAAATTATATATGAATATATATATATATTAGGGGTGCACCGGATAGTACTTTTTGATATCCGGCCGGGGCCGGATATGACCGGATAGTAAAATTTGATATTCGGCCGGAGCCGGATACCTAAGTGTCATTTTACGAAACTGTTAAATAACATACCTATATTGGTTGGTTTTATTTTTTTTTCCTTTTATATACCTTATTGTTTTAAACTCTGTTACTGATTGATTTATTCAAGCTTAACAGTATTTCTAAAAATCTGTATAGCATGAGTGTGACTGTATGTATGTACGATGCCACCAACTGTAAAGGATGTGTGTAGGAAGGTCAATGTAAAATATGTTAGTATATATATAACTAGATACTAGACTCAGACTAAGAGTTTGGGAAAACCATAAGCTAACCACGGTGACCAAAATGGAAGTCTACAAGGCATGCGTTATGAGTACACTGCTATATGGCAGTGAATTATGGACCACCTACGCAAAGCAAGAGAGAAAACTAAACTCATTCCATTTGAGATGTCTCCGTAGGATCTTGAATGTCACATGGAAAGAAAAAGTGTGCAATACTGAGATCCTTGCGCGATCAGGTATTCCCAGCATTTTTACTGCACTCAGACAACGCCGTTTGCGCTGGCTTGGACATGTTCGCCGGATGGAGGACAAGCGCATCCCGAAAGTCATTCTCTATGGTTAACTCGCGACTGGCACAAGAAAAACTGGTCGCCCCCACCTCCGTTACATAGATGTAATAAGACGCGACCTCAAATCAGTGAACATCAATACTGACAATTGGGAAGACATAGCTCTAGACCGCAACAGGTGGAGAGAGACAGTGACAAAGAAAGCTATGGACAGTGAAAGTACATGGGTCTCAGCCCAGGAAGAAAAACGCACAAACCGAAAAACGGCCAGCTCCTCTACCACCGAAGCCAAATCCAAGGGGACCCTTACTTGCGCTATCTGTGGACGGGAGTGTCTCTCCAAAATAGGGCTCCACAGCCACATGAGGAAGTGTGCTCCGAGATGAACCATAGTCGTCCTACGACTGAAGGAGGCCAATGAATACTAATGTAAATCTCATAAGTAAAGTGCTATCTGCCTTGTATAGTGGTCAGATGTATGTGTTCATGAATTTCAGACCAACAACCTGGTCAGATAGACCTAGTCAGCCTACACATGTAGTCCTAGTGTAGTGTGTATAGTTGTTTGTGTTAACCATCAAGCATTGTTTTTTCATTGAGCATACGCACGCAATAGAGTTGGGTGTCAGTCAAAAAAGATAACACATTAGCATGGTCAGTCAAGCATATAGATAAATTATACCCGTCCACTAGTTAGAGGTCAAGGGTTGTTGTTTTTTTTACACTCCAGCATATTGTTTCTTTATTTGCTATATCTAACTGCGGTACTATTATTCAATTCATTTTATGCGATTTTAAAATTTACTGTAAGGATTTCGTTATTTATTAAGTCAAAAGAATTAAACAATGAAATTAGCTTTCTTTCTAAAGATTTTAATACAAGGCAAAAAAATACACACACGCAAACATGCACATCTTTGTTTTATTTTATTGTGCAAAGAACGTACATAAGAAACATTAAATGCAAAGAACGTATGCTAGAAACATCTTCCTTAATTATTACTTTTTACTGATTTTATTCGTGGTTTCAGTAACTGTTACAAAAGGGAACGATAGTAAGCCTATGGATGTCAGGTGTGTAAAAGTCGTCCTAGCCTGATACACAGTGGTTAAGTACGCATCTTAAGTAAAAAAAAAAGTAATAACAAGGAGTTAATTGACTCACACATTATTAAGAATATTGTTATCAGATCAAGACAATTAACTGCTGACACTTAACTCAAGTTAACACGTTAGAAAACATATTTAACCGTAATATTTATTGACAGTTTAATATCCTTTGTTAGCACGTTGTGTTTTTTCATTCTGGCTTAAAAAATGGTCAATGTCTATCAATAAATTGGGTGTCAAGGACCAAAGAAATAAAATAAAGAGTAGGGGGTGTTTAGCTCTCAATTTAAAGATAGCCCTGGTCGAGTCTTCTACAAAATAATTAGTTACTGGCTTAATGGGCTATATAATCTCGCGGTTTGTGTTCTGTGTAGCTAAAGGTCACTCGTTTAGGTGTGTGTGATCTTTAGTCCAGCTTACTAATTGAGATTTATGTTGAAGTAACTCGGCACACTAGCCTAACCACGTGATTAAGATTTTTCTCCAAATAAGCAAACTCTTTGTCCGGATACCCGTGTATATGTTTGACTTGAAGTCCAGCCCCCCCCCCCCCAATTAAGATTAACTACTAAGTAAACAAACATAGTTACCTCGTGTGATCTCTAGAGAGTGCTTACGTCCATCGTATCTGACTTGGGGTCACCTGTCAATCAATGAACTCAATGTGATGAACTAAACAAATAAAAGGGGGAGGGAGTTGTTCATCTGGAAATATACCTAGTTACCTTAGAGGTGTGGCTCTTGTAGTCCAGCCCCCCTAATAAAGATTAACTATTAAGTAAACAAACTCAGTCCCCTCGAAAGGTGTGACCTCTAGAGAGTGTCAATACGTTGACATTAAACCTACGTCCATCGTATTTAACTTGTGGTCACCTGCCTATAAAAAAAACTCAATGTGATGGACTAAACAAACAAAAGGGGTGGGAGTTGTTAATCTCTACCTCTGGAGATATACCCGCACAGCTAGACAGACGTCTGGTCAGCATGACGTAGTCAAGGAATGTAGCATTTTAACATGCTAACTAACCTACTCAAAGGTCAAGACAAATTGAAAAAAAGTGTCAGCCATTGCTGCTCTGTATGTAAAGCGCATTTATGATGTAAAGTTTCATCTCTATTTATATTAAGTTATTAACATGCCTTGTCTTTATAATAAACGATGTTTGGTGCATATTCATAATGGCTCTATTTTTAAGCACATTATTTTGTTTTAATATAAACATTAATACATTCTAAAACAGACATTAATGGAATGAGATCCACTTTATGCATATTAAATAGGTGTATTTTTTACTTTCCGGTTTACTATCCGGTAGTGATATCCGATCGGAGCCGAATAGCACCGGATAGTAAAAAATGCCGGATATTCGGCAGAAGCCGGAGCCGGAGCGACAATCCGGTGCACCCCTAATATATATGGATGGCTGCCTGGTCAAGCGGTTTGCTCATATAATGTTAATGTTATTTAAATTATATATATATGGATGGCTGCCTGGTTGGTCGCTTGCGCTCCGGACTGTCGCTTAGATTTATCGATTGTCCCAAGTTCAAACCCTGGCCGCTCCCATCCCCAGTCATGCAGTTATTACATTTCTTTAGAACCACATGAACACAATAACCAGCTACATATCTTATCTTATAGAGTACACAAGTTACTTCAAAAAACAAGATAATTACCCATAACATAAAATCTAACAGTTAGACTTACAGAGAACCTTTATGATGTTTTGATGAATCATTAAAATTAGGAAAGATAAAAGAAATATTTCTATCTTTTTGATTTGTCCCACTGTATCTTAAACATTTAAATATATGTAGTGTAAATGGTCAATAGCTTATATATAATCTGTAGGATGTGGGTAGAAAATACTTACTTTAGATAGTCCATAAAAAGTGACATGGTCTTCTTATTAATGGCCTTATTACATACATAACATTTAGTCCTGTTTGGTTTAAGTCAATTAAATATATTTATTTCATTGTCATTTTTTGTATTTGTGTACTTAGTGTTTTAGAATATTGTTCTATGAGTTCTAACAAATTAGTAATTTCATAAATGTAGGATACAGTTTTAAGAAGTAGCTTTTCAATTAACCAAATACTTTTGTTTGTTTAAAAAAAACATCAAAGAGATGTACCAAGAACAACAGAATATATAAATACTACCTTAACTGGACCAGAACCTTTACAATGTACATAAATCATACACTCCTCTTGACAAAACCAAAACGAAGACACATTTATATTTCTTACACTATCTTGAAATTCACTGAAATCACTGATATGTTTTTTTTACTATTATATCCTTATACGTTTGACATGTTTCGGATGTTCCTTCAGAGTTGAAGATAGTTTACTTCCTAGTCCAAGCCTCCCGCAGGACGACAGGGGATGGGAGCGGGCAAGGTTTGAACCAGAGACATCGATAAATCCAAACGACAGTCCAGAGCGAGAACCACAAGACCATGCTGCCATCCTGCGACTTCCTGCACTCTCTACTCTTTCATGTGTAGTAGCTAGTCCACAATACTTCATCGTCTTCAAAATGTTAACGGCAGATCTGAAAGTTAAATAAAGTTTACTATTAATATTTTTTTAGATGAAATGCAAACTGTAAATAAATATATAATATAATAATATGAAACATTTACTAGAATATCTATTGATAGACTCGTGATTAAATTAATAGATTGACATAGTTCTAGCCTGAAGTAGTATTGACTTCCGAGCAATAGCCTCTTTTTATAGTCTTGTTGATCATAAAAAGCATACAAAATTTAAATTATTTATAATACTAATATTATATATTAGAAGCTAGTAATAATTATTACTTACTTTAGAGTATTCCTTTATAGTAAGTAATCCTTCAATACTGTCCATGATACTTCGTCTTGAAAATGTTAATGGCAGATCTGAAAGTTTAATAAAGATGTTTGGAACTGTTGCCATGACAGTTTGTTGCACTAGATGTGTGTAACTGTTAACATCACAGTTTGTTGCACTAGATGTGTGGAACTGTTAACATGAAAGTTTGTTGCACTAGATGTGTGTAACTGTTAACATGACAGTTTGTTGCACTAGATGTTTGGAACTGTTAACATGACAGTTTGTTGCACTAGATGTGTGTAACTGTTAACATCACAGTTTGTTGCACTAGATGTTTGGAACTGTTGACATGACAGATTGTTGCACTAGATGTGTGGAACTTTTAACATGACAGTTTGTTGCACTAGATGTGTGAAACTGTTAACATGACAGTTTGTTGCACTAGATGTGTGGAACTGTTAACATGACAGTTTGTTGCACTAGATGTGTGGAACTTTAACATGACAGTTTGTTGCACTAGATGTTTGGAGCTGTTAACATGACAGTTTGTTGCACTAGATGTGTGGAACTGTTAACACCACATATTGTTGCACTAGATGTGTGAAACTTTAACATGACAGATTGTTGCACTAGATGTGTAGAACTGTTAACACCACAGATTTTTGCACTAGATGTTTGGAACTATTAACACCACAGATTGTTGCACTAGATGTTTGGAACTGTTAACACCACAGATTGTTGCACTAGATGTTTGGAACTGTAAACATGACAGATTGTTGTATTAGATGTTTGAAACTGTTAACATGACAGTTTGTTGCACTAGATTTGTGGAACTGTTAATACTAGATGTTTGGAACTGTAAACATGACAGATTGTTGCATTAGATGTTTGGAACTGTTAACACCACAGATTATTTCACTAGATGTGTGGAACTGTTAAAACCACAGATTATTGCGATGAATAGAGAAGCTAATTACCATAATAATATTTATTAGATTATTATAGAGTGCTTGAACGTACTTGTAAGTTAATCTGCAACAATATATTTATTTTTTTCTTTCATATATATTTTAAATATTAATTCCTAAACTTCTTTGCTAATACACATTTATTAAATTAGATTTACTGTCCGTTTCGTCTATCTATACAGCTTGTTATCGTTTGTCACTTGACCTACATTGCTTACGAAACAGATGACATACTGGTGAACGTTTCAAAGACTATATATGAGTACAGCTTCTGTATTCTTCTTTTTTGAAGTAACGTCTGTATTATATAAGATAAGATAAGAGTTAAAAAAAAATATTTTCTAAATGTGTTGTTCTAATGCTTATTTTTACAAAGCTTATATAAACTGACTCTGTCTAGTACAAAGCTTATATAAACTGACTCTGTCTAGTACAAAGCTTATATAAACTGACTGTCTAGTACAAAGCTTATATAAACTGACTCTGTCTAGTACAAAGCTTATATAAACTGACTCTGTCTAGTACAAAGCTTATATAAACTGACTGTCTAGTACAAAGCTTATATAAACTGACTGTCTAGTACAAAGCTTTCATAGGCCCCGCGCGAATTTTTTTAAAATATACCATTTTTATTTATTATTAAAGGGTCTCTGCAATTCTCCGGAAATTGTAAAATATACGAAACCGTCATCAATATCTCATGAAATTATTAAAACTGATGCAAACCTCCTTAAAAACAGACAAAATTGCCATTTTTCGGTGTCATTTAATATGGAAAACGCAAATCCTACCAGCTATTAAAAAAAACGGCATTTTCAGATTTCATTGAATAAAAATGTAACAATAAGGAGAAATTTTAACCAAAACAAGAAGTTGAAATTGTAATTAACTTTTATAGTCACTGGCATACAAATATAGATCTTGACCTCTTAAAAAAGCACAATTAAAATTATTTTCTGAAAAAATAACAATAGCATCAGAATAATTTGAATTTAAGCCTTTAGTTGTATCAGTCGCCTACGAAAATGTTAATAATATAACCTAAATTTTTTCAACCAAGTTCCGAAATTAAAAAAAAACAACTATTGTTAAGACTTTGGCATTAATATTTTCATTAAAATTGCTTTTTCAGTTTTGTAAATTTTTCTTTTTAATTTTATCTTCAGAAGAAAGAACTAAATGCCACACTGACAATTCACAATTAGAGGTGGTGTACAAAACAATACCAATAACTACAGAAAATTGCTTTTTTGCACTGAAGGATAACTTAACAAGTTTGATAAAATCTCTTTCAAAGAAAATTAAATCTTTACAGAAGACAAATACAGAACAAGAGAATAAGATTTAAGAAATAGAGTGGAAACTAACACAGGCTGAAAATACAAATAAAGATCAAGAAAAGTACATGGATAAAATCATTGCCGAAGTCCAGTCCGTGGCAGAGAGTAAAACCAACTCCAAATTAAATGAATTTATTGTTGAGCTCCATAAGGCCAGTGAATTTATAAAACGCACTACTATTGCGTTATCAGAGAAAGTTAAAAATTGTGAAGGCTGTAACGAAACAATCTTGAAATACAAGAAAATATTGAAAATAATTTTAGAGTCAACATTGATAGTATTACGAAAAAACTAGAGAGTTGTTTTGATTTGGTAGCAGAAAAGAATATGACAGCGATTGGTCAGCTTCAAGAAATGTCTGATCAATTGGTGAATCAAAAAGAAAGAAATTAAGGAAACAAAAGAATTTCACTGTTTTCAAAAATCTGAGAATGTTATTTTCTCAACTGAATTAAATAAAATTAGTGAAACTATTCATCGTGTTTCCGAAGATGTTGAAAAGATCAAAATGGACTTTGCAAGTAGTTCAGCTTCTGTATTCCAGACGGAATCCTCTAAAGAAACGATCATGGAAAAGTTGCTACATAAAGTGACAGATGTTGATGACGGGGTGAGTTTGATGACATATAGATAACTATTGTAAAGAATTTGAGTTTCATAAGCTAATTATCGCTTCAGTGTCATGAACGTAAAAGTCTTCAAACAAATAAGACGCACATTCTAACATTGCTTCCTTGATATAATCATCGTTACTTAAAGGTTTTCCATGCTTAGCTATAAATTCTGAAACTTCAAAACTTGCAGCCACTAAGTTAGAAGAACTTTTAACAAAGTTTACAAAAGAACTGGCTTGTGAAATCGCTTTTTTTAACTCACGCGACGTGATTGGACTCATAATGACGTTTTACTGATGATGTCCGACAAACAACACTTTACAAACACATGGCACATAAGGCCTTGTTTTCTCTGAATTATTCCATATCTTTTTAGTCCACCACTCTTAAAAAGGTCTGCCACTTCCTTCTTCTTCATTAAGTTTTATTTTTTTTATTTTTGAGAATGACATGCTATGGTAATTATTTCTGATAAAAATTTATTGATGACAACGCTAGCAATCGATGTATGACCGACATGTTTTCAGTATCAACAAAATGGCGGAAGCTAAGGAGATCTCGTTCAAATACGAGATTTGTCTTGAAAAAAAATTATTATGCCCTATGCTCCCCAAATGAAACACAGTCATATGAAAAAATTATATGGAATATGATCCACTAGCGCTTCTTCCATATTATTTACAGTTCTCGGAAATAATTGAACGTTATTAATTATGGTAATTTGAGATATCCGTGATTTTTCCAAAAAAATCATTTCTTAATATTGTTACGAATCTCACTATCCAGGCTCTCTGCAAACTGCACCATACACCACCAACTTAAAGAACTTGACAACTCAGGGTTCCAAAGTAACGTAACACTTTAATAGTTGAATAAATAACAGCCAATACTGTACAATTGGCAACACGTACACTGTACATATATCTCTCCGATAACACCGTTCCGCTGTATCAACTCTTGCACTGGCCTCTCCGTCTCGTTCCGGGCTTGCACTGGGTTTAACAGTTCAGGACTGACTTCACACACTAGGCTCGTTGTGTCAGACTCGATCGCAGACCAAGATCAAGACGCCGTTCATCTCAACTGTACTTGATAGTACTCCGCACTGAACCGTCGTAATGCTCCGTACAGAACCACACCGCTGAACTGTGCTGTAGTCGACCGTGTTCTGAACTCTTGTTGTGGACCTCCTTTCTGAACCTTGCTGCATTGAGCCCCTGTTCTCGACCGTCTTGACTGCGACACCTCCGCTCTTTTATAGGGTCCCTGCTGGCCTTCTCGAACCGGACAGAACGCCGCTCGACGTTTCTAGGTGGTCAGATGACTACAACTCTCGTGACGCTTCTGAGCTCTGTTCACGACGTCGATCCTTCCCAAACCACCATGTTGACACTCGTCTCGGCCGACCGTCGTAACTCGTCACGGTTGACCGCTCGTCTAGCGCTGGCCTGGGGCGATTTGCGTCGGCTGACTACACTCACACCACTACCCCCATCTGTGCCACCACCAGGTTTATAACAATATCATCGTCGTCGCGTGCCACACAAAATCGTTTCGCGTGCAATCTTGGGCACGCGTACCATAGGTTCGCCAGCCCTGGTCTAATACATGCCTAACGGCTGTCTGTGTCGGCTCTATAGAAGTTGTCAGTGAACGGATACTGCGGTGGTGGGGGAGGGGCTAGCTTGTCTGAAACAATCTAATCCTTCAAAATTAAAGTTCAAATTTGTAAAAGAAAATAGAAAAAAACAGTATCAATATTTACATGTTGCCAATCTTATCCGATCACTATGAACCTGACAAAGAGATAAAAGTGATAGTTTTTGTGAAAAAACATTTGTGCATGCATGCGCAGGAAATTTCATCCTACTTTCCAAATGTACCAGACACACTGTTTGGGCTGCCAAAAGTCCATTCACAGTCGAAGTTGAAGATTTTCCGAAGACATATCAGAAAGTATTGAACTCATTAATAGCGATGCAGTAAAAAATGACTTTACTTTGATCTTGATCAAGTGTTTACAGTCATATTCCGATATGTGTCTGTATCAGCGATTTTTTCTCCATTTTAAATAATTATTTCGCAAAACATAGTTTTCCAGCTTTTAAGCCATAAAGTCTAAATAAAGAAAAAAAAAGACTTGATACAGAAAATGACAGTAGTTGTGAGTTTGCAAAGACTCTTTCGAGTGTCGCTAGTATGATAAAGCAAAAACTCAGACAGACGCAAAACTAGTGTATCAATTGTAGCTTTACTTTTGTCCTGATAACATTACTGGCTCAGACATGCTATTCAAAGTGTTCATCTAAATCTGCAACATGGATTTAGGGAATAAAAAATAGAAAAGTAAATAGGTTCCCTATAGGAAAGATTTTAAAATTAATTTATTGGTGATGTAATAAGAAGAAGACATATGTCTTTAAGAATATCATTTCAAAATGTTCCGTGATTCAACATTGAGCTTTGGCAATACATATCTTAATACTTTAGGAGATTTCCATTTTATAACAGTTATGGACGATAATAGCTTTGTTGTTGAAAAAAAAGCGGGGGTCGCTGCGGAGTGGGAAATAGTAATAAGGAGTTGCCGAGCTAAAAAGTTTGAGAACCGCTGCACAACACTATCTGATAAAGCTGGGCTCTCCACCAACCGACAAAACATTCAACGTTTTCATCCCCTTCCACCTTGGTGTCACCCAACGACCCCAGACATACGCGTGAAACTAGTAGACCCTAATGCCACTAAGCTAAGTCATTTATCTAACGACCTTCAAATTTTAGAACTGGAGATTATTAATACCTTCATTGACTCTCAACTCGGTGAGGGACATTTGAGGGCAACACAGATTGTTGTGGTGACTGACTCAAAATCTGTACTACAGGCTTTGCAAAGCCCTGGACCATGGCCTCCCAATATCAACACAGTCATTATGGCTTCAAACAACATAAAGCAACGTTATGGCATCCCTGTAATAATGCAGTGGGTACCGAGTCACATAGGTGTGACTGGCAACACAATTGCAGACTCTTTGGCCCACCAGGAGGGGCAAATTCCACCCACTGAACAGGCTGTAAGTTGTCATCATGCTCTGGCTATAATATAAAAAAAAAACAGAAATGGAAAATGGTTTGAGTGCTGGGACAATCCTAAAAATTCTGCGGAGCCTGGAAGGGCATGAGGCGCCCTGACCACTATTCCCCGTGGTGGAGGATTCCAGGTCTGAGCAAGCTATTATAGCACAGTTCAGGACAGACCAATGTCCTGTTGTCTCATATTTCTCACGGCTATGACAAAACTTCGATTCACGTTGCCTCCACCGTGGGGCAGAAAAGAAAACCGTGCCTAATATTCTGTTTGACTGCCCAGACTTGCTGATCTCCGTCTCGACAGGTCTGGGAAACCTAAAATTCTCGACCTGTATGTTGACATTTATGCACTACGCAAGACATCAGGGTTTTTTGTCCAGGGCTTTTGCAAGAGAGATTTTGAGCCTCTCAAGCCCTGACTCTAATGGAGTTTGATGATGATGATGTAAAAACAAACCACCAGCTATCTCGTCCTGAAGCCGCCTGCAGTCAGATACCTCTTTCTATGTCAGTTAAAGCATGTTGGTTCCTAAGCTGGTATTTAAAGCATTTCTGTGGGACAGCTCTTTTATGTCTACCACTTTTTAGCTCACAAAAAAGACATTACTTTTTTTTTGTACAATTCAATTATAATAGAATGAAATGGAAATAGACTTACTTTTCATATTTACCTTTTTTTCAGTTGCTTTTTTCTCTGCAAGAGTTGGAGCCCTTCAAGTGACTTTGACTGTTTCATTGGAAAATAAAGATGAACACGTAAATGCTAATGTTTCTTGCTGCTGGGTCCCTATTGATGATGAAGTACCTACATGGGTAGGATTCTTCAAAGACAACCAGCTACTAAAAGAATGTGCCCTCGAGAGTTATGATGTTCGCTTTTGTTCTGAAAGCGACCCATTAAAGAGAATATCGATCACTTCTCAGCAGACAACCATGTGGATGCACATAAGGGAAATTGAAGAGTCGGACATGGCTGAATATGCTTGTGTTGTTGAACTGATAGATGAAACTAAATGGATAAAGGCGTTGATTCTATCGGAAGACTTGATAGGTAATTTAATTTACAAATATATATATATATATATATATATATATATTATATATATATATATATGTATGTATGTATGTGTGTGTGTGTGTGTATGTGTGTGTTGGGTTTCGCACAGAAAACTAAATTCTAAATGATGAAAGGAACATGCAGGCCGATTTCAATCTCTTTATTCTACACTAAAGACCTGCCAAAGGCAAACATAAAACATAACTACACATGGGCATAAACTAAACATATATAATTATTAGGCCTAAATGTTTAGACCAAGTTGTACACACAACATCAGGTCTAAATACTAGATCTAACAAAAAGAAAATCTAATAATGTAAGTCAATTATCTTTTATCAAAACATAAGGGGGGATATGATACATCAGAAACATTAAAAAAAAATGACAACGTAAACATAAATCAACTAGTTGTTCTACATAAAACTAACATTCAGTACATTGTTTGAAGAGTTTTGCTCTTTCCTATCCTTACAAAAAAACTATAAAAATTAAATAGAACAAATCTATACACTGTTTCTTAAAAGCCAGTATCTACACACTCGTCGTAAAAATACATTTACAAGATGGACAATTAACATTCTATACAGAAACTATTTCGTCTAGTATACTACAGGTACGCTATTCAATAAATGAATTCATTTACATGCTGGCTTCTAAAAATAAGGATAGTCCAACAACATGAACGAAAACCGAGGTAGCGATATTCTATACAAATTACTAAATACAAATATAATCTAATCTAATAAAAGTATATATGTAATTACTGTCAAAATTACAAACATTTTCTTGAAAAACATGGTACTACATATGTTGTAGACCCCATAGGATGACAATAATCATAAAAAATTTGTTTAAAGATCTATTTCAAAATGTTCGCAATATGTTTGTGGCGGGGATTAGAAAAAAATGCCTCCAAGCCCCCTCTCAGAAAAAAAAACAACCACGCCCATTATTAATTCATACATAATTTCATCAGGCTTAACTTCATTTGTTAAATCATTAATGTTTAAATCGAATGTTTGCACAAGTCCCATTACATTTATTTTGAACAGGATTTTGTAAAAAATCCTAAGGGAAAAAAAGTTTCACTATAATTAGAATAACTGTATCCAATTCTAAATAATAATAATCAGTAATATACATTTAGAAAAACATTAATACAAAAAAAAATTATAATAAAAAAGAAAGAAACTCGGATTAATCCCGATCTCTAGCAATTTTTTTGTTTTTGCAAATAAAAGCTACACAAATTTTAATGTAAACAAACTAAACACGAGACTAGAATATATAATATTAACAATATGTTACTATCCAGTGAACGATTTGTCTGTGAACAATTTTTCTGTGAATGATATGTCGGGTTAGTGATATGTTGGGTGAACGAAATGTCGGCTGAACGAAATGTCTGGTGCAGTGATGGAAATTTTACAAAAATTTTATGAATTCCGAAAATTCTTTTGATACGATTTTCTAACAAAAAAATTCGAAAGTTGCCCGACATAAAAAAAAAAATCCAATTTTTTTTTTAAATTTAAATTTTCAAATGAAAGAAAATAAAATCGAATTTATTATTTTTTCCATTTTCGGAAGATTGCGAAATAAGTTTTGATTTGTTTTGGACATGCTCACATCTGGTCTATTCAAACTGAAGGTAATTATAATTAATCTAGTTTTTCTCTAGACTTATTAGAATATAATAGTAAGTTACTGGTCAATTAGATCTAGATTATGAAATAATAAACATATATTATATATATAGCTAATTTTCAGACATTTTTTACTTTTAAAACATTGCTCTACCCAAGCCTAGATTATAGATCTAGATTATTCTAGATATATTATTATTAAATATATACAAAGAATTAGAATACCTTTTCGGATCGTCTTCGACTTCTTCATCGTTCTCATGCATTGTTTATTGTTATGTTCATAATGAGATTAATGTCAATGTTGGAGTGTTCATATGACTAGAGTCTAGACCAGGGGTGGGCAACCTTTTCCTATCGAGGGCCGCATTAAAACTTTTTTAGGAATGGGGGGGGGGGGGGCTGCATATATATAATATGTATTGACAATTTAGAAAATACACATGTATTAAACATTTACAACTTTTTTTACACTACCACTTGAGGAATAACAACAAGATTTAGCGATTTCTAAAACTAATTTTACCAATATTTTATAAAATTTTGTTATTGCTTTTTTACATCACGACAATACATCATAACAGGTTCCGTTTACTTTTGTACTTAATGTAAAATGTTTAATTTTACACTCTGGCATAAGGTAAGGGAACAGTGGTGGAACTAGCTAACTTGTTGTTATCCTTTTGACTGCTGTCAAATTACAGTCTGTCAGCATCGAGTTGTACTTACACTTGTTTTTTTTTTCAAACCAAAAAAAACAAATGTTTGTTCACGATTTATGTGGACCCAAACAATGTAAAAATTTAGCATCACTTTTTTAAATTGTGGAAATACAGCTTCTGGCACCCATAAAACTCTCGTGAAAGATTTAATTTGCTTTGAGGCATTACGAATCAGCTTCTGTACTAAATGGTGAAGTGAGTATATTGAGAACTGGTTTCAAGATCTTTGTGTCTTGTTTTTGTACTTTTCAACCATTTTACTAGAAACCTTTCAGCAAAGGAAAATGATTAAATCTGTTTTCACTTGCTTGCCTATAGAGAAATGGAAAAGTTTTCTTTTGAAAGATGTATATACATTTCATGTGCGAGCAACCCATTTCGATTATCACAATGAAAAACATGAAGCCTGTCTTCACTATTCATTAGAAATATTAGTAACAAAGTCACAGTCTTTGTACCTTAAAGAGCATAACAATGTCTTCCTTAAGATCCTATATTCTTCTCAATACCATGCCTACGCTAACTCAGCGGACACTGTGGTACCGAACATCGGAATGTTTTGTTTTCACACCTTTCAAGTACTTCTCGGAACTGCCTGTGGTTAAGTCCCCTAGCTCTGATAAGTTAGATCGCTGATAATTGGGTCAATAACATGCTTGATATTCAATGCAGTTTTGTGCAAACTTTCCCGTGTAGAGTTTATAGTTGGGATATTGTTCTTTAATTCATAAAAAAAAAACTGTTTTACTCAGTCAAAGCACGGGTCGCACGGGCTCAGTCAGTTGTTACACTTGCCATCTTGTTTCAAGCTAACTCAACACTTTCAACACAGTCCTTCATAGCATTTAATAAATACTGGCCGAGTTTATGTCTTTGACTAAATGTTTAAAAATATTGCAAACAAGCATAAGCTTCATTTGCTTTAAACTTTTTAGAATGACATGCAGAGACAATGTTTCCAACTTCATCATAAGACATAAGAAGATATTTAACATTATTTATTTTGTTTTTATATGTTTAATCTGTGGGCACATCTGAATTTTGTATGTGTTTGCGGGTCGCATAAGACACTGTGGCGGGCCGCATGTGGCTGGACTAGACCAATACATGAGATGAACTGGGGCCAATGTCTTATACGGGCCTCTTGGTAAAGAGAGCAGTTTTGGAGGACGTGGTCGGCATTCTCTGGTGATACTCCACATTAGTTAATTAACTATTGGTAATTAATAACTTTCTTTTGTATCTCGAACAAGGGAAAGAAATTATCTTTACTTGACTGATGAGGTGGTATAGATTGAGTTAGTCCCCTTTTTTGTTTGTAGAAAGAAAGCCTATTTTCTTAAGCAGCTCTCTGCAACAGTGGTTACCGTATTGGCTAGAGGAGGGTGAGGAAGTTTTAGCCCACGAGTACGAATTCAAGTCGTTCACTTAAAAAAAACAACATTTAAAAGCGGCCATTTAGATAACCCCCCTTACTTTCTCCCCCTTTCCAATTGGTCCAGTCTAGTGATTGCATAGCGTATTGAGAAGGCTTAAAATTAAAGGTAAAAATATTTCTAATCGCAAACATTTACTATTGTTAGTCTAGATCTATTAAAATGTAATTATATGACTGATCCAAACTAATTAATACAACTACTCTTAATATAAGGTTGTTGATTTTTTAAAGTTTGTATTGGCCTATTATCTCCATTATTGATTTTTGGATGGCTGCCTGGTCTTGCGGTTTGTGTGCTGGACTGTCGTTAAGATTTATCGATGGTCCAGGGTTCAAACCCTGCTCGCTCCCCTCTTCCGTCGTCCTGCGGGAGGTTAGGACTAGGAAGTAAATTATCTTCAACTCTGAAGGAACATCCGAAACATGTCAAACATTTTACAAGAATTTAAGCTTTAACAAAAATTGGATTTAGGTCGATTAGCTATTATTACCTCCATTCAAAATATGTTTATATTAAAAAATACTCCTTTTTTGTTTTTAGCAGGGTCCAGGAAAATGCCCCATGATTAATTTTTTTTTTTACGCTAGAGATCATGCCTTGCTATAATTCTACCAAGTTTTATCGCGATATCTTTGTCGCATCGCTCAAAAACTTGAAAATATGGTTAGCCTTGTGGGCTATGGGATTTACAGTTTTTGTGAGTTTTTGATAAGGAAATTTTGTCCTTGACGTATAACCACTTGAGGCCATGTAAGACCTAATATTCTGGATATATTCAAATAGTTTTTTGAGTATTAATCGTCGTCGCATGAATTTTGAAGCGCATTTGAAAAAAAATTGTTTCAGACTATTTTGATCCCACTTTTTAAATATTTTGTCATTATCTGCCATCACAATGCCGCCATTTTGTCCACACCCCTCTGACATTTCTTGTAGCTCTAGACCCGATAATTTGTTTATTTCATCAATATTTACATTCTAAACAAGTGAAGTTCATAAATATAAATTTGGAAATTCTGCAGGATTTCAAGGGGCAGCCATCTTTGTTACTATTTTGTTATTGTTTATGTTCCAAAGAAACCCCAAGATAGTGTCTTAAAAAATAACAAGATTAACATTACTTCTGTGTTTTCAAAGCAGTGCTATTTTTTCTTTTAATTTTGACTTGGTGTCAATACAATATGTTTCGTATTGTTCTGTCTTCTTTTTAATTGTTAAATATTGTCTATATCTATTCCGAATTATTCTATTTTTTTAATCACTATATAAGTATTTTTATCGTCCATTATATATGTCTTTTGAAATGACCCATAATACCAAAATGTATGGATCTTAAATTTAGATCTAGATCTATAAATCTTATGCTAAAAGAGGGGGAGTCTTCTGGGAGCACTGTTACCTCCCCCATTGGGAGTCTAGCATTAACCTGTTTTGGTGTCTACTCTGCTATTAAAAAAGTGTAGGTCAAATATCAAATGGCTGTTATTCACTACACTTAATTAATAGAGAATATAAAGTTAACTAGGTCTACAATAAATATCAGCACAGTTTATTACCAAAATTAATTGACCTTTAAGAACCTTGTCATATTAATATATTAATTAGTTATTGCAGTTAGATTATGAGTCTAATTAATAGACTTATTAGAACTAGATGATACCGGTATAGCTAGATTTAGCATATTTTTTAGCTACAAAAATAAAAACAAACAAAAACCCAAATCTGAGAGAAAACCCAAGATATAAGATAAGATGGCTGCCCATTGAACTCCTGCAGAATTACCGAAATAAGATTTGTGAGCTAGAAATTTACTACTAATACTAGATCTACTATTAATTTTCATTTTTTATAAGCTGATCTATCATCTAGGAAACTCAATTCCAACTTTTTAACTTTTTGAGCGGGTGGGGGGGGGGGGGGTTGTCTCGCCGGCTCAGCGAGCGAGACGCTCTCATCTTACTTTCTCCATGTCAACCAATGTTAAGCCAAAACGACACAAAAAAAAATCATAACTTTCTAACTATTCAACATACAGTCATAATTTAAACACCATTGGAAAGTTCTTTCAAAGTATTTTGGCAATATCCGCATTTAGCATTGGTATTTACACTCCTGGCCATTTTTCTGCGTTGTCAAGGAGCAGGATCAAGACCAAAAGCATTATCGAAAGGAGGAATAACCTAGTTGTTTTTTAAATACCGACTTTAATCACGGATAGGAAGAGAGAAAATAAACTAATAGAAATAATAGAGTTGTAGAGCTCACAGACCTATGTAAAATACCAACCGTAAATACGGATAGCTATGTAGATTGAATAAACAACTAGGAATATACACTATTACTAGAAGTAGTTTTGAATAGGGGGAGGAGAGAATAGTATATTATTATATAATTAATAAATATAATCTTATTAATTACATCTAAATTACAATAATTGCAGAAAAAATAGTGGATCTAGATGTGGCATGATAGTGCCCAGAATTGCCCTTTAAGGACCCCTATTTGAACAATGATGATCCCCTGAAATGGGGGCCATGTTTTTAGCCCTTTCAGGCCCTTCAATGTTCGACGCTCTTACTGGGTTTTATCCGGAATTCATCCGATCCCTTTCAGGGCACCCTGGAATGGTTCACTTTGACAATGAAAATTATGGTGCATGTGCATGTCAAATTTAGATCTAGATATCTAAAGACGTAGCTAAGAGGAAAAAATGTAACTTTAAATTGTATTCTTTCTAGAGATTGTGTTGGAACCTTGCCAAATGTTTTTGTTTGTTTTACGTCCCAGTCATTTTAAATTATAAATATTTTAATGAAAATTTATTTCAGCGATTGGAAAGTCTAATCAAGGATAATGCAACTCCAGTACTTGTACCTGCTGAGAGTGATTTAACTAGCGATAGTGTCTCAGAGGTAGCTACTGTGGCTGATCCAGTGGAACGACCAATATAAATATATCATATATATATATATATATATATACATATGTGTAAATCGATACAGACAGACACATTTGAAACCGGACACAAAAATGTGCAGTGCAATATACAATCCCATATAAGAAGTAAATGTAGACAGATGTAGCTATTAACATATTTGTTAACTAGACTCCACATTGCACCCATGTACTACAATGAAAATTGTGGAGAGGAAACTGATGACACAGACGAGTAAGGAAATGTATGATGTAGTATCATTTTTCCAAAATACAAAAAAAGAGAGACTACAGTATCAAAAAAACAAAAGAAATCTCCAAGACAAGGTTAAAATGTATTTTTTTTTTTTTTTTAAACTAACACAACAGTCTTGTAACATAAATATTTGTATCTTAATTACATAGCAAATGTCTTATTAGCAAGGTCTGTGTAACTGAAATTATATTTACAGATTATGTTATATAATGTTAATTGCTCGTACATATTTTTTAGGTACCAGTATTTACCAAAAAAAAATTTTTTTTTTTCAGTTTATGTCCATAGACTAATTTACTATTTGTTTGATGAGGGGCCTTCTTATGAAGCAGGACAGTTTTAACTATGTTTTTTTTTCTGCTTTTTCTTCTTTTTTCAGAAATCAACAAATCTAAATTGCATGTAGGTCATTTATCTGTACATATGATTTCTCCTAAACTAAATGTTTGATTTTAATGAAATATGAAACATCTATTCTAGACATGATATACCTTACTTGTGTAATGAATTTTTGTGAAACTTTTAAATACTTTTTTCTAAGTTTTCAAATCTATACTTTAAATTCATTTTTCTCAAAATGTTAGTTTTTGCACATACATGTCATTATGCCTTACTAAGAATTTCTCCTAAACTACTTTATAAATTTTTATGAAATTTGAAACACTTCATTCTGCATGCCAGCTTTTGAAAAGTATCAGAGTTGAGAGCTTAATAATGCCCGGACGCTTTTTTGCTCTGTTGTTACGATGGCCCCTAGATTTTTCTAATTTAAACCCTGCCTGCCGACTTCCATGAGTTCAAATGGGATTAGATTTAGACATCTAGATCTATTATAAGATCTAGATCTAGTATAGAAATAACCTAAAAAAAGGATGTATAAAAGTGGGTATAAGTAGAATATAATAGATAATAAAAGTATTATATTGGATCTAGAGTTATTAGAGATCTACATCCAAGTTGTAAGAATTAGATTTAAGTAGATCTAGATTATAGTATTATAGATAGATCTAGATCTATAGTGAGAAATATATATATTAAAGGTTTTTCTATTTAACTAATAACTAATCATTACTAGTCTTATCTTATATAATGCCGACGTTACTTCAAAAAAGAAGATGATTATGTTCTATTCATCATGCATTTAGTCATGCATATTAACCAATGACTTAAATTCTGCCAAGTGGTTTACCTGGCTAGCTCAGGCAACCCATTCCATGCTCTAATACCACTAGGGAAGAAGGAGTATTTGTACAAATTTGTCCTAGCATATGGGACGAGGAATGTGCCTTTATCTTTGTGTCTTTCAGAGTATTTTATTAAATTTTGTTTTTGTATTTAAAAATTGAGGTTCAGTGTTTTATGTATAGTTGCTACTTAACTTTTGAGTCTTCTGTCCTGAAGGCTTTCTAAATTTAGTGATTTTACTAAAGGTGTTACTCTAGTCAAATGTGAATATACGTTTGTTATAAATCTCATTGCTCTACTTTGTGTCTGTTCCAGTTTCTTAATGTATTCTTGAGTTGAGGGGTCCCAAACGGAGGATGCATATTCTATTATTGGCCTAACCAAGGTTAAATAACATTTAAATTTTATGTTCTTATTTGATTTATAGAAATTTCTTTTAATAAACCCTAATGCTTTGTCAATGGGTATGGATATGCATATCCACAAAACTGAAAGTCTACAGTGCTGTAAGTCTCCCATTTATTTTGTATGCATCAGAGTACTAGACCCTATATTCCTGCAATGTCAAAAGTTTTTCAGATTTTATATTTAGCGTTCATGTTCTTTTAAAAATTCTAGTGCACTGATGAATGAAAGTACTACTGACAAAAGATCTACAGGTAAAAAAAAATATTTAAATAATTATAATTTACAAAAAATTATTGGAACAAAATAAACTTATCATTAATATTAAATTACAAACCATTGAAAAATAAATGCTTTAGCAATAAATTCAATCTAGATTTATTTACAATTTCTAAATTAAACAAACCATTTAGTATTCAGGATCTTTTTAAAATTAAATGCAATATATAACTTTTTATTTTATTTTAAACAGCTTCTAGTGCATCCATGAATGAAAGTACTTCTGATATGAGACCTAAAGGTAAAATAAAATATTTAAATAATTAAAATAATCTTTTATATTCACATACAAACCATAAATAGATTAATGTTTTCAGCATTAAATTGAAACCAGATTTATTTACAATTGCGAGGTCAAACATACCATTTAGCATTCAGGATGTTTTTAAAAATAAATGCAATATAAAACTTTTGTTTTCTATTATATTTTAAACAGCTTCTAGTGCACCCATGAATGAAAGTACCTCTGATTTGAGATCTACAGGTATTATAAAATATTCAAATAATTAAAAATTATTATTGATATTTACATACAACCCATTGATAAATTTAATGTTTTTTGGGCAATAAGTTGAATCCAGACTTATTTAAAATTTCTGGATTTAACAAATCAATGTTACTGTTATTGGATTAATTCAAGTATTATTTACAATGACTAGATTTGACAAAGAAATGATACTGTCAATGGGTATGAATATGCATATCCACAAAACTAAAAGTCTACAGTGCTGTAGTTCTCCCATCACTCTTATATGCATTAGAGTCCTGGACCCTATATTCCTGCCTCACCAAAAAAATTAAAAACTCTTTTTACCTATGCTGTCAAAAAATATCCATTAGTCTGAACAAATAGTAGATACAGAAATCTTAAAGCTGTCTAATATGAACAGTATTAATGCAACAGTGAACATCAATTCTGACAATTGGGAAGACATAGCTCTAGACCGCAACAAATAGAGAGACAGTGACCAAGAAAGCTATGGACAGTGAAAGTACATGGGTCTCAGCTCAGGAAGAAAAACGTGCAATCCGAAAAAATGGCCAGGTCCTGTACCACTGAAGCAAAAGCCACATTAACCTGCATTATCTCTGGACAGGAGTGTCTCTCTAAAAAAGAGCTCCACAGCCACATGAGGAAGTGTGCTCTGAGAAGAACCATAGTCGTTCTACGACTGAAGGAGGCCAATGAATGCAACAGTAAAAAGGTCCCAACATCAATGAATGGTACATGTAGTCCACATGCCAGATAATCACCTCCCCAAACAACTTCTGATTGGGAAGTTGTGTACAGGAAAGCGTTCCCAGGCAGGTCAATAACAAGCACTATAAAGACACTCTGAAGAGCTCCTACAAGGAATGTGATATTGACATTCACGGATGGGAAGCACTAGCTCTTATTTGGTCCTTATGGCATGAAGCTGTTAGTCTCAGAATCTCAAGATTCAAATCAAAAAGATTAACAAAGGAGGAGCTTTTCTTTCAATGGGTTAAATCCAGTATTATTTACAATGCTTAGATTTAGTATAAATTGCTATCAGGCAAAGTAGAAAAAAAATCTCTTTTTTTTCTTTTATGCAATGGCTTTTTATCTAAAGCTTTAAACTGCTTTTGATAATTATTTCATTCTGAATTTCATGAGTGTAAAATAAAAATATTTTTTTTTTACAATATTTCTGTTACCTATTTGTAAGTAATAGTTTTTATTGTAATTTTAACAACAGTTTAATACAGTGCAAGAATTTAGATATTTTTGTTAAATTACTGAAGAAGAATAAAACATATATAAAACTACATGTCCTATTAGGTAATTGGATGAAAGAACAGTATGATATATGGCAGAATACTAGATTAGTGATAAAATGTTTTGTTCTGATAATTACAAAAAAACATTAGCAAGTTAATTTTTATATAAAATAAGGTTTTAGGGCCATCCATTTTATGTCTAAAATATTTAAAACATACGAAGCAATAGCCCAAAAATTATAATATAAAACACTTTTTAATAGCGTGTACACATTATACACCAACAATAATTTTCATTGTTAAATTAAACTTCAAAAACAATCTTCTTAGAACTTTGTTCAATATTAGAAATGTGATTTTTAAAAATGTGTTTTCTGATTTTTTATTTAGCATTCAGGTTCTTTTGAAAATAAAATGCAATATATAACTTGTGTTTTTTTTAAATTGTATTTTAAACAGCTTCTAGTGCACTAATGAATGAAAGTACTAATGACATGAGATCTACAGGTAAAAGTAAAATATTGAAATAATTATTATTACAAACATTTATTGGAAGAAAATAAACTCATCAGTGATATTCACATACAAACCATTGATAAATAAATGTTTTTAGCAATAAATTCAATCTAGATTTATTTACAATTTCTAGAATAAACAAACCATTTAGTATTCAGGATATTTTTAAAATTAAATGCAATATATAAATTTTGTTTTTTTTATTTTATTTTAAACAGCTTCTAGTGCATCTATGAATGAAAGTACTTCTTATACGAGACCTACAGGTACAATAAATATTTAAATAATTAAAATAATCTTTTATATTCACATACAATCCATAAATAGATTAATGTTTTCAGCATTAAATTGAAACCAGATTCATTTACAATTTCGAGGTCAAACATGCCATTTAGCATTCAGGATGTTTTAAAAAATAAATGCAATATAAAACTTTTGTTTTCTATTATATTTAAAACAGCTTCTAGTGCACCCATAAATGAAAGTACTTCTGATATGAGATCTACAGGTATAAAAAATATTCAAATAATTAAAAATTATCATTGATATTTACATACAAACCATTGATAAATTAATGTTTTTTGGGCAATAAGTTCAATCCAGATTTTTTAAAAATTTCTGGATTTAACAAATCAATGTTACTGTTATTGGATTAATTCAAGTTTTATTTACAATGACTAGATTTGACAAAGAAATGATACTGTCAATGGGTATGAATATGCATATCCACAAAACTAAATTAAACTCCTTTTACCTACGCTCTCTAAAGAGTATCCATTAGTCTGACCAAATAGCAGATACAGAAATCTTAAAGCTGTCAAATATGAACAGTGTCAATGCAACAGTTAAAATGTCTTAACATCAATGAGGGTACATGAATAGGGAGTTGTGTGCAGGAAAGCGTCCCAGGAAGGTCAATACAATCAATACAATCACTATAAAGACACTCTTAAGAGCTCTTACAAGGAATGTGATATCGACATTCACATATGGAAAGCACTAGCTTTTAATTGGTCTTCATGGCATGAAGCTGTGATTCAAAGCAAAAAGAGTGGCCTTAGTGAACCATTAAAAAGCTGAGAGAAGAAGCAGGCCTTTCTTTTTTTGACCAAACTTACCTAATGCCATGTATGCTTTGGCTTTTATAGCAAGGACTAAACTTTACAGTCATCTTCGATTCCATAGGAAATGAGAAATGTGTGTATCTTTGATAACAAAGGAAGAGCTATTCTAACAATGGGTTAAATCCAGTATTATATATTACAATGCTTATATTTAGTATAAATTGCTTTTTACATAAAGCTTTAAACTGCTTTTGATAAGTATTTCATATTGAATTTCTTGAATTTAAAATAAAAATAAATTTTACTTATAATAATTCTGTTACTATTTTTAAAATTAGTTTGTATCTATTTTTAACATCAGTTTGAGAATGTTTACAGTGCATGAAATTAGATATTTTAGTTAAATTATGGAAAATGAATAAAACATATATATCTAACATGTCCTATTAGGTTATTGGATGAAAGAACAGTATGATATATGGCAGAATATTAGATAGGTGATAAAATGTTTTAATTAAATTATGAAAATAAATAAAACATATATATTCTACATGCCCTATTAGGTAATTGGATGAATGAACAGTATGATATATGGCAGAATACTATATTAGTGTTAGATCTTGACATAATCACATGTTTTGTTCTAATGATTACAAAAACATTAGCAAGTTTCTAAAATAAGTTTTTAGGGCCATCCATTTTATGTCTAAAATATTGAAAACATATTAAGCAATAGTAAAAAAAATAAATAAAATAAGTCAATGTGTTTTCTGATTTTATGTCAAGCATTCAGAATTTTTATATATGACTTGTGTATTGTATTTTTTATATTTTAAACAGCTTCCAGTGAACCTATGAATAAAAGAACTATTATTACTACATCTACAAGTAAGAAAAAAACATTCAAACAATTATTATTACAAGTATTTAGTGAAAAAATAACATTAGTGTTTTTCACATACAAACCTTTGACAAATAAGTGTTATTTGCAATAAATTAAATTCAGATTATTTTCAATGCCCTCTTTTAGAATATAATAAATCAATGTCAATGAATTAATTCCATTGTTATTTGCAATGCTATTTATAAAAGCTTCAAACCACTTTATATGGATTTTTTTCACATTAGTTTAATAGTGTTTGCAGTGCATCAAATCTTATGATCTAATTATATTGTAGATTTAGAAGATGACATATTTACCCTACATGGCCTATTGTTTTAAAAATAAAAAAACAAAATGATATATTGCATAAGATTGGATTAGAAATAGATCTCCTTTTTTATGTAAAGGTTTGTACCTATTATTTACCTCCAAAATTTTTTTTAAAGGTTGATCTGTGAGTTTTGTTTTTAAAAAGTTGACACTTAGAAGTCTTTATTAGTGTTTTCTAAATAAATTCTTGTATTCTGGAATGTTTTCAAATTAAAAATAATTTTACATTACTTGTGTATTTTATTTGAAACAGATAATTGTACAGATAGAAAGAAACCTACTGTATCAGATAATTCTAAAGGTAATACAAAATTTCTCAAATCATTATTTTAATAAATGTTTCAAATTTATACAATTAAAATTATGAAGTTATATATTTTTTCTAAACTCTTTTATTTTATAATATATAAAAGTAATAATGAACACAATTTTTATTTAAAAATATACAGTCCTAATTAAAAAAAAATAATTTTTGATTACATTAAGCATATATATATATATTTAATGGCTATAGATATTACATAAATGCCTCAATATTTTAGGTTAAGTAGGAAAGAATTTCTCCATTTTCTACTTTGCCAAGGCATTGCATATCAAGCTTAGAACTGCTTTTGATAAAGTTTATAATACTTACTTTTTTAAATTTATAATTATCATTATTTTCTCTTTTTAAGAGTTTTTGCAGTACCATAACTTTAATATGTTTGTTACATTTTTTTTAAAGAAAAAAATTAAAAAAACATCCAAACTTTTAAATATGCCCTTTAATTTTATGTTTTAATTTTTAGAAATGTAAATTTTTGCTTGAGAATTGAGGCAAATTTTTTTTTTTAATTGTTCTAGAGATTTTCAGAATCTACAACCTTTAAATTGAATAAAATATCATTACACACCAAAAAATGTCAATGGTGTCTAGTCAGCAGGAATTACAGTTTTTTTTTTTAATGTAAATTTTCAATTCTATAGTTGGTAGTAAAATATAATTAAAAAATTATTTTTGGTAATTTGAACCTCTGCAGTTAGGATCTTGAAAATGCCCTAGTTTTCCTATAGGCTTCAGAATAGGTTAATTTTTTTTTTTTGCAATGCTAGCAAATCATCCAAGTACCCAACACAGTCAGATAGTCTTTCTAACTGATGCGAAAACAACCCTAAAAAGCTTGGAAAACTCTGATTTCTCTTATGTAAAATGATTCACTTACAAAGGTCAACAACAACAGCAAAAAAACTGTTATTTAATGGATACAAGCTCATTTAGAACTAAAAGGAAATGAGAAGGCTGACACACTCGCCAAGAGTGGGAGAACAAAGTCACAATTAAACATTGCACTCTATCCAGAATAAATGAAGAAACTAACTCAGAACCGAACACAACAGAATGAGACAACATATGTACAGGATGCTCAAAATTAGAATTAGTGAAATCTGCCCATGTGGAGTGTCACCATAGAATGCTGACTATTGGCTCCAAAGCTGTTCTCTTTACCAAGAGGTCTGTACCAGAGACGCCTTAAAACACCCCAATAGAAAGAAATCTTTATGGAGAGCTCTCTGATTTGGAAACCACTGCACAGTTCATCTCATATATTGGTCTAGTCATCTGGATGCTCCAACATAAATATGAGAACAAATAAGAAGAAAAATGTGTATGAAATATGTCCTCAATTTTTGCTTTTTTTTTTTTTATTTTGTAAATAAGACTATTATTTCATTTAAACACAGTTTTAACAATTTTTTGTTTCAAAATAATAAATTTGATTGCAGTTTGATTGCAGCTGCTTAGAAGTCAATAAATCAAACTTTGTTTCAGTTTATTTCACTTAACTAAAATTAAATAAGAATACTTCAGTAAAAATAAATTGGATTTGTTTTTTTCTTTAAAAAAAATATGCTGTAAAATTATACTAATTCTTAAAAATACCACATTAAAGTCCAGAATTAAAACATTTCTCTAGTCAATGTATATACACAATCAGCCCACAGAATGTTCCTACTTTATCTCACATTGCATTTAAAAAAAACTTTAATGTGGGTGTATGATAAGCTCCCATTGTCTATAAAATACTCATAAAGGCCTGTGTCTCAGATAGCCTCTGACAACTAAGCCCAGCACCTGGCCTGCGTGGCTTAGATATTAAGCCCAGCGAAACTGCTCTTACTAACAAGTGAAGGGGTGAAGTCGAATACCTGGCACCACAAAACCGGAAGCTTTGGGCAGATGGAGCATTCCTTTGGATCTCATCAGCAAGGTTGAGAGAGGAACCATGGCACATTGGCAGCCCATAACCCCTTTATCTAAGGCCTAGAAATGTGCCCCAGAGAGGAAACTCTGGTGATGCTGCTGCAAAGAGGCTAAAGCAACACAGTAGACAACAGTTAAAAGTCCAACTTGATAGGCGTAATGCATGAATGCCACAGGTTTTCTCTGATGGTTGGAAATGTCTTTGAGCCTCACTGATCAGCTATTGCCAGCGTAAACCCCCAGCCCACAGACAGTTAGTTATGATTTGCCACAGCCTGCCTGCTCTAATGGTTGCCTAGATCTTAGTTTAAAACGACAAGTAGGCTGAAAACTTGCACCAAGCAAAAAAAAAGAAGAAAAATGGAAAAGAAAATTTCTATTAGGTTACTGGCCATATGGACGTTTCTTGGTCTCACAGATGATCCAGAGCAGGTTGATGATGCAAGGAAGATGAAAGTCATAAACAACGAGCTGAAAAGAATATGCATTGACATTGCAGCACTCTAAGAAACCCAACTGGCCGAAGACGGCATGCTCTGGAAAGCTGATTACACTTTCTTTTTTAAAGGTAAAGAACAGGATGAGACAATAATGCATGGTGTAGGCTTTGCGGTCAAGAACAGTCTACTTCCCATGACAATCCCTTCAGTTGAAGGCTATTAAGCATAAGTATGATGATTACATCTGGAAAATTCACTCTAATTAGTGCTTATGTCCCTACACTGTGTTCACTTCAGGCGGACAAAGAAAATTTCTACGAAAATCTCCAGGAAGCCATTGATATCATTTCTGAAAAAGAGCACATAATCTTTCTAGGTGACTTAAATGCAAGAGTATAGGATCATCAAACTCCATATGAGCGAGGGTTTGAGAGGCTCAAATCTTCTCTTGCAAAAGTCCTGGTCAGAGACCTTGCTGTATTGCGTATTGCATGCATGTCACCATACTGGTCGAGAATTTTTGGTTTTCCAGACCTGTCGAGACGGGCACTGTGAATCGAAATTTTGCCATAGCCATGACAAATAAGAACCAACAGGACAGTGGCCTGTCCTGCACTGTGCTATAATAGCTTGCTCAAACCCGGAATCCTCCACCATGGTAAATTGCAGTCAGGGCGCCTCATGCACTCCCAGGCTCCGCAGACTTTTTGAGACTTGTCCCAAAACTCAAACCTTTTTCCATTTCTTTTTTTTTTTAAATTATATCCAGAGCATGATAAAAACTTACAGCCTGTTGAGTGGGTGGAATTTGCCCTCCCTGGTGAGCCAAGGAGTCTTCAATAGTGTTGGCAGTCACACCTATGTGACTCGGTACCCACTGCATTATTACAGGGGTGCCATAGCATTGCTTTATATTGTGTGAAGAGATGATGACAGTGTTGACTGCTGCCTACTAAGATTATCACATAACATGCAAAAAGAAAACCACGCCTAAATACTGCAAGCACAAACAATCTTGATCTATGCATCGAATTTACAAACAGTTAGAGGAAGCTTTTAAAAACTTCTCAGTGACTGAGATAGAAAAAAAAAGATGGATGTTTATACATAATGCCATGTACCAAACATTTTACTGGTCTTTGGGAACAAAACAAAGAAAAATGAAGACTGGTTTAAAGCAAGTATGCTAGAAATGGAAACTGCCTTTAGAAACAAGAGAGTAGTGAGGCTAAAATACAAGAAGCATCCCACTTTAATCAACTTACAAGTGCACAGATCTACACGAAAAAATGCCAGAAGAATAGCGAGACAGTGTGCTATCAAATATTGGCAGGACCTATATGAAAACATCAAATCATGTGCTGACTGTGGTAACTTACAGAGGACTTTACGAGGGCATAAAAAGCCTTTGGACCTCACATCATCAACAAGTGTGCCCTACTCAAGTCAAAAGATGGTTTGATCATCAGTGATGGGGCACTGCTATTGGAGCAATGGGCAGAGCACTATGCAAAACTTTACCACATTGTAAATGCTATCTCACCAACTGCTTTGTCTAACTTCCCATCACTTTGAATGAATTAGACTAAACACCCTCGGTAAAGGAACTGACTACAGCCATTGACATGCTTGGACAGGGAAAAGGCACCTGGAGGAGATGATATTCCTGCAGAAGCCATTCAGGCTGGAAAAGCATGCCCTTGTCAAGCCACTCCATAAACTGCTGAGTCTGTGATGGATGCAAAGACTTTTTAGGTGCTGCAGTTACGTGCTTGAAGAGTGGATTGGGAGTCTTTAAAGACAACAATATCTGATGGTGATTGTATTCCTTCATATAATTTGTTTTTGACTGTAAAGCTTTGGTAATTGCCTCAATTTCAGCTTGGAAGTTTGATCTGAAGTCGCCACATGGTGCATTTTTTTCCATGTGTTTATTTTTGGGGAATACCAGGAAGGCACCAAGACCAGCATTGATGGTGGCTTTGAAGGCTGATCCGTCAGTATATATATGGATGGCTATTTTTGGATAGCTTTCAATTGTTTTGAACGTGCCTACCTTGAGCTGCAGTGGATTTGATAATTTTGTCAGAGTAGTATTATATTAGAGTATAATTCTGAGTCAAATGAGGTAGTGATTGCACAAAGGCATCTATATAAGGTTTTGTTCGGATGGCATTATGTTACAATATTCGACATCTATTATCCCATACAAAAACAAACAACCTAGCTTCTCGATGCCAATGATTGCACCCTGCTAGCTCACAATGAACATGATCTCCAGAACATGTTCAATAAATTTGCATACACTGCCTCCTTTTTGGTTTATCTATAAACCTTGGGAAAACAGAAGTCACCCAATAAAACTTACTCAGCCCCAAAATCACTGTAAATGGACAGCCCCTTAACGTGGTAGACCACTTTACGTATCTGAGTAGTATAATATTAAATGACACCTCACTTTCAAAGGAAATTTATAACCATCTTGCCAGGACCATTAGCGCTTTTAGATGCCTTTAGGTGAGTGTTTCGCTGAATAAATTGCTCTATCTGCCTACAAAAATCAATGTCTTCCAGGCTGTAGTTCTCTCAACGCTTCTATCTGGATCTGAGACATGGACACTACACAGAAAGCAACTAAGACTACTTGAGCTCTTTCACCAAAGATGACTGCGCTTCATCATGGACATATGGTGGCAAGACCGCACTAGAAACAGCAATGTCCTTGCGAATGCTGGAATGGACAGTATAGAGGAACTTCTTATGGTTTGACAGTTGCGCTGGGCAGGGCACATAATCTGTATGGGAGACGAACATATACCAAAAGCAGTCTTTTTGGGGAGCTAAAAGGTGGTCAACTTAATAGATGCGCCCCATGGAAAGGCTTCAAAGACTGGCTTAGGCGAAAACATGCATTAGCTGACATAGAAAAGAGCATCTGGCTGCATGTGGCCTCAGAACATGACAGCTGGAGGTCACTTACAAAGGTTGCGGGATATACCTTTGAGACCAAAAGAAAATCTGCTACAGAGAACAGACGCATACAGCAAAAAGAAAATCTAAATAGAAACCTGCTGACAATAGTTATGCTTGCACTGAGTGTGGCAAAATATGTAGGTCATGGGAAATATTGCATTGTTCTGTAATTTTTGGACTTGAAGACAAGCCTTATTATTAGAGGAAAAGTACACTTTAAAATTAAGGGCACAATATGTGTAGCTTCAGGACACACGAACCCAGCATTCCATACTTTGGTGACCAGTCTATGTGTAATATTAATACAGATCAAACAAATCCTTTACATTTTGGTGGCCGGTATACGAGTTTTTCATGGGTGCTCAAACTGTACACACTATAAGAATGCATAAAAAAATGAATTTTCCTATTCACAAAATAAGCTCTTTTTTTAAACTTAAATATTAAAAATGACATCTAAATAAAATAATCTAGAATAAATATAATAAGCAGTACTGGGTAGTGCATAAAAAAACATCTAATTTGCCTCTTTATGTATTATCAAGTATGTTGGAGCTGTTGTTCTAAAAAAAATTAATTTAAAAACAAATATTTTTTCTTAATTAAATAGCGATTGAGAAGTATGAAAGTAATTACAATTCGTGATGTTTACTTTACAGACACAGAATACTTTGCTATTGGCATCATTATTGTTATACTTATAACTATAACAATATGCTACATCATTAAAAAGGTATTTTTTCAATGTCAAAAATGATAGATAAATTACTAATTAGGATATTTCTGTTAATATTATAAGTAATATTTTTGGTTTAATTAATGTAACTCAAAATATTTTATGTGCCTTTTTAATTCCTATTTTTCATATTTTTTTACTATCAATTTCAGCCAGTTTCTGTTCAGAACTACAAAAGAAGCTACGTAGCTCCATATTTTTAGAAGAAAATGCATGGACACATTTCAGTAACAGCTGTAAATAAAGCTTTCAAAGATTAATTTTTTTTTTTGTAAATTTTAATCTGTCAAAAAGAATTTTAATGATGTTATAATTTTGTGAGTTTTACTTTTTATTTTTTTTGTTACCAAAACTAGTTAATTTGTTTGGAATTGCACAAAATATATACACTCCTTGTTTTGAATTTATATTGTAAGTAAACTGATAAATTATACTAAGAAATATACTGATGCAATAATTTATGTTTTCTGTTTGTCCGAAACCTGATAATGTGAATATTATTATTTGATCTGTTTTTTTATGACTAAATTTTGATTTTTTGGTAAATTGTGCATGATTTGTTTTATTTGTTTATATATTTTTTGATGAATATTACAGGGAACCAAAAAAAAATAAGTAGACTACATTTATCACAAATATTACATTTATTTCATATTAGTAACATTTGCATTTAAGAGATTGTCATCCTCATCTTTAGGCTTCTGCTACTTTCATGAAATATTCATTTCTTTTTAATGTAATTTTTGTGTGTTAATTCTTACATAAGTTATATATTTTTTTTTACTGTAAAAATATATAGAACTTCATTTTAGTTCTATACTTATAATACTATAAGATCAATATTCGAACCATTTATATATGATGTGTAGAGGGACCTCTAAATGTAATGTGCTAAGCAATGCTTAAGCCTTCAATATTATTACATAGCTCGTGTAGAGGTATGATTCAATTAGTGGGGTATAACTTAATGAACAAACAAGATGTTACCTATGATAATCATTTTATAGAAATCTAGTATGAACAATGTATATACTACAAAGAAACAATGAGTAATGATATGTCATAGATTTTTTACAAGACTATTTATCATTTGCAATATAAATGATATGTAAATGTTTAACAAAGCTGAGACATTACCCCAATATAACACATGAGAATATATCCCCACCAATCATTACTGGCCAAGATCAGATCAGCACACCAATCAGACTGACCACTAGAGTCACTTGTTAACCCTCTTGAAAAACCCATGATAAAAACAGTTTAAAACTCACAACTAATAAAACACACACCCAATTTCACATCTTCACACCACTGCTATTTGAGATCTCTCCCTTACTTCCCCTAGATTTTCCTGAAAATCTAAGTATAGATTACTCAGAATTTAAAAAATTATTCAATTAGTTTAATTGAATCTTGTTTTACAACATTGTAAAAAAATACTACTTCAAAATACACATTACATCTTACTAATTTTACATAAGGAATTGGTTTCAACAAACTACACCCATGTGCTTAAGCATTAAATTAATAAATACTCATTTGTTTCTATGCATCAAAACATAAATTATCCTTTCATTAAACTAACTAGTTCATCAATAATAATACAGATGAAATAATTAAAATAATAATTCTAAATTAATCTTCATCTGTTCCGCTTTTCTTATTGACGTCAGATTACAATATGGTGCTTGTTTGTAAATAAAGCTTAAGACTTGACCTTCAATGCTTCACAATTATGGATGAGACACTGCTTCTTGCAAAAAATAATTAGATGACAAAGAGATGAAATGTTCAGTCATTGTAATTTATTAAAATAAAAATAACCAAGGTTGAACATACATACTGGACTGCTGAGACATGCATGTTTGAAAACGTTACAATACCAGTGTAAAGGATTTTAATGTCAGAGGTTTATCGTGCCGTTCACCTTCTTGACCCAAGGTGAACATATAACAGGCAATGTCAAACTAGTCTGTGACATTACGCCATTTCTTCTAAAAGATTTTGCAAAAATCGTTCAAAATTTGCTCATGAATACAATTATTATATACATGTTCATATTTCTATTTAATTTAGAGAAAAAATTGTTTTGATATATAAATGATATGCTGTAATATCTTGTTCTTAATTAATGATGCCATCAAAAAATGTATAAGACTAATATATGGTCAGATTTGAGTTTACAATATTTGAAAAGATAATTGCATGTATATTTGTCTCTGTAGACATTATTCATGGTTGTCAACACTATTTAGAAAAACAAGTTTTTCTCCTGTACGCATACTGTTTGTAATAAATACTTACTTTATTAACATGATGCTTTCAGTATGCACTCAATTTATCAACAAAATTCTTATAGTGTGTACAGTTTGAGCACCCATGAAAAACTCGTATACCGGCCACCAAAATGTGAAGGATTTGTTTGATCTGTATTAATATTACACATAGACTGGTCACCAAAGTATGGAATGCTGGGTTCGTGTGTCCTGAAGCTACACTTAACACATAACAAACATAAATATTATAGATTGACTTGAATCCAACTGTAGCAGACACATAACATTTATTAAATGATAATAATATACTGCAACTTCATAGTATTCAGTTACAAGTCACTGGTTAGTTGAGAAATTGCATGTTATCCTTCACATTAGTTAATAAGTAATAATCCAAGATAAGTTCAGTTACATCAGCATTTCAGGGGGCACAGAATATTATAAGTCTTCTAGAATACAAAATAACGCCCACATTACAGCGGGTAACAAATCAGCTCTTGAGTATAACAACCTACTACTACTAAGCATATGTGTTCTGTCTCAAGTCCCAGAGACGACTCTTACTGATTTTAAATGACTACTGACTCAAAAATGAATTGAGTCATTTTGCTTCCTCTTTCTATGTCAGAGGTTTCTCGTGCCTTTTACCTTCTTGATCAAAGATAAACATATAACAGGCAATGTCAAACTAGACTGTGACAACCGGGTATGTCCTCGTCCCATATGCTAGGACAAATTTGTACAAATACTCCTTCTTCCCTAGTGCTATTAGAGCATGGAATGGGTTGCCTGAGCTAGCCAGGAAAACCAGTGACTTGGCAGAATTTAAGTCATTGGTTAATATGCATGACTAAATGCATGACGCGTAGGACGTAATCATCTTCTTTTTTGAAGTAACGTCTGTATTATATAAGATAAGAAGACAGAGACAATCATAACAGTTCAAATAGTCAGCCTAGACAATTGGTCAACGCAAAAGTTACGTGTACCTTTTATGAGCTAAATTTCAAAGTCAAGTCCGTGTGGTATAATACCCATCTAGCAATACGAGTGTTACGACACAAGACTCTTCAAAATAATAAGACTCTCACATTATAATCTGGAAATACGTTAATATTATGACAAATTACGTAGACATAATGATTTCATCTCTCTTCCTCTTAATCTGTTCCGGCTTCCAATTTTTAACCTCCTTTCCATTCAATACACAAATTTGCACCATTTTCCACTCACACCATGCTGCACCATGACCGTAAACTTCCCCTCACGTTTTCCAAGTTCGATGTACATCGAACGTATTTAAATATCAAATAAAATAGTAAACTACTGTACAATATAATTCATTAATTCTCATTCGGTTCAACCAGGTAAAAACCAACAACAACAACAACAAAATCCAAAAGCAAAATTACGTCCATATCACCATTCCCAACATTAGTATTTTTGGTTCTAAATTATTTGCAGCCATCCCAATATACAATGCCCATACTTCCCCAACGAACCAATTAGAGTGAATCTCATAATTCACAATTATAAATTATAGTTAACAATACTAATATATTTTAAATTTCTAACAATGGTTTCATCAAATTCTTAATACAACACCATATATTAATATCTCTACACCTTCGGCACGTAACAAAGCTTCGTTAATCCATATATTCCTCGATTACACTAACTTACACAAATTAACATATACGTGAGCATTTACATAATATTTCAATCTGTTATAGATGTCTATTCACTACACTGCTATTCATTATGTTCTCACCCAATAGATTTTACTGACATTATTATTTTGAATAACAAACTGTAACAAAATTGACGTGGACTAGCTCCTTTCCATACTTCAACCGTGATAATGTGTCAGCTATCACATTGTCTTTCTGGCATTGTCCTGACCTCAAAGTTATAGTCCATAAGTTGCAATGCCCACCTGTCTATTCTGTTGTTACCTAATTTTTTTTTTATTAATGAACGCCAAGGGAGCGTGATCTGTCCATAGTTCAAATTTAGCTCCCATTAGATCTGTGATTCCCTAAGTGGTCTATATAGACCCCCAGGGGTCTACGAAGACTTCCAAGGGGTCTACGAAAGTGAAAAATATAAATTGGGGGTCTATGAGATGTCCACGGGGGTCTACGGTAATCGATTTAATTTAAACAGGTCGTGACTTTAATTGTTATGTTCTATTAATTTAATTAAGATAAGATAAGATAATTTTTATTTATCCAATCTAATAAAAATTCAGTTTGACTACAATTGACAAGCTCGGCGAAACTACTGTACAAAAACAATATAGATGAAAAATTCGAACAACATTCACACACGAAAACACATACACATTCACAACCAGCGCTTTATGAATTTGACTTCTATGTACTTCTCGATGACGACAGCTGATCTTATAACACTCTGACCGAAAGTGGGTTAAAGGAGTTTTTAAATCTTTCTGTTTTAGTCCTAATGGAAAGGAGACGACCACTTCGTTCAGATCTTATGTAACAGTGATTTAATGGGTGCAGGTTGTCTTTAAGAATCGTGAGTGATTTGGAAAGGCATCTTTCTTGGAAAAGCTCCTCAAGAGATGGTAGCTATACTTGAGTGATATACGATGCTTTTTAATTAGTCTATTTATTCTAAGTCTTTGTGCCAGTGAAGTATTACCATACCAGTAGGTGATAGAAAAGTTAATAAGACTGCTGATGGTTGCTGTGTAGAAAAGTTTGATTATTGTTTTGTCTATGTTTAATTTTCTTAGCTTTCTGAGATAGAAGAATCGCTGGAGAATTTTCGTGTGTAGATTTTGACAATTTTCACTCCATTTCAGTTTGTTGTTGATAGTTGTGCCTAGATATTTATATTCTTGTACTTTTTCTATGATTTGGTTGTTTATCTGAATTTCTGCAATATGGTCTTTGTTTTTCTTAAAATCAATAATCATTTCTTTAGTTTTCTGAACATTTAAAATTAGAAAGTTACCATTCGTAAAAGGTGTTAATTGTTGAATGGTACATATTTTCGTCACATGCAAAAAGGCCAAATGATTGCTGTGTCGTCAGCAAATTTTATGATGGGAGTGTCAGCTTATAGGCTCTGAATGCCATTTGTGTATATGGTATACAATACTGGTGACAGGACGCCGGATAAGCACGTGCCCGCCCTGGAAGAGACAGCCCATCCCTCCCATAAATTTCACAATACACGGGTTGGAGGGGGCCACAAAACGACACACACACCCGGATTTACTAAGGAAAATGGTATTGGACACACTAAAGACCTACCCGCCCGATGCCGTTTATTGTTACACAAACGGGTCGGTCATGAAGGACCCCGTAAGAGCTGGGTATGGGGCCTATATCTGCTACCCAGACCACGAACCAGACAATCTGTCAGGCACGTGCGGCATTGCCGCATGTAGCTTTGATGGAGAATTAACGGCGATAACCAATACACTAAACTACCTGCTCCAAAAAACTGCGCGAAAAGATAACCGTTGCGACTACCGTTGTAATGGTTACCGATTCCCAGTTCTGACTCCAAGCCATGGCTGGCTTAAAGGGAAAGTCCGAATAGGTGGAAGAGACATTAGACGCCGCAAATAACATCCGCCTATTTATTGGAACTGTCATCTTTATGCAGTGGGTGCCCTCGCACTGTGTTGTGAGGAGCAATGCCGTGGCTGATGCTCTAGCACCAGAAAGAGCGCTGGCCGTGCCCACTTTCGAAACACCAAGTACGTTTCAACAGGCTACCACAGTTATACGAGAGTGGGTACATGAAAAATGGTTGAAATCCTGGGATGACTCCAACACTGCCAGGGGAGTCTAGCAGCACATGCGTCGCCCAAATCGATAGGACCCGTGGTGGAGGCTAAAAAGGTCGGAACAAACAACAATAGCGCGTACGGGACACTGCCCAATAAGTGCGTACTTCGCCCGGTTCCGGCCAAATTTTGATACCCGTTGCCGACACTGCGGGGAATCAGAAGAGAAGGTGGCGCACGTCTTGCAAGAGTGTCCGCGGCTCAGCGAGCTGCGGGAAGACGTATCCAGTGGTTCACTTTGTTTGTATGGAAGCTATGAGGCACTACGCCAAACAGCAGAGTTCCTTACCAGGGCACTACGGGAGACCTAGGTCTCCCTGCCTTGTCACCAATTGGAGTTCATCTGCGGCGCTAAAGTGCTAAACTCTCTCGTGCCTGACACATGTCCGTTCACTTTTACATATTGTGGGCGTTTGATGAGAAAGTTTAGAATCCAAGCTTGTATCCTTTTGCTAACGTTCAATTCAGATAATTTAATAATATATTATTTGTACCTTAGTTAATCATGTAACTATTTATCCTTGTATTCAAATGAAAAAATGTTGTATTTAATTCCAATAAATATTTAAAGAGCTTAATTTTGTCTACATGTAAAAAAAAAAAATATCAAAAAGAAATGTAGATTGTAAAGCGTTGATTAATTAAAATTGGGATTTGTAAAAAGGTTAAATGGTGTAATGTTGAAGAATGCGAATGTCGTAGAATGCTGGGTTCGTGCTTCCTGGAGTACTCTTGACACGTCACAAACATATATACTACAAACTGACTTAAGTCCGTTTCAGCAGACAAATACAAAGTTTATTTGACAACAATAAAAATAATACTGCACTTCTTGTTATTGCTACAAGTAAAGAAATAAACAATCCTATCCGCATAGCAGCGGTATCAAAATATCAAATACGTTAAACTCTCCAGAGTATTTTACAAATCACGTCCGCATCTCAGCGGGTAACACTATACAGAATAACCCAGAATAATAATATTTATCTCAAAAAGACCACTGGCATCAACTGCCTAAAAGATACTTCTTAACTTCAAAGTTACAACTCGACTAACAGAGTATGTGACCTAGAAATAGGATAGGTCATAAGACCAGTGACCTGTCCTGTACTGGCAAGTTAGTCCAGTGGTACTTTGTGGTCCCAATTATATTATGTAGGCTAATAACTATAGCCTCTAGATGTATAAAACTACCGAGACAAACAAATAATAATTCTGAGATTTCAGTTGCAACAAAAAAAAAAAGGAGTTTATTTACAAACAAAAGAAAAAGATCATGAAAAATATAAATGGCAATAAAGGCTCAACAAAAGCGAGGGTTTACAGTAGTTTACAATAATATCATACATGCATTAACAATGAAATGGCGTCATTCATGAGACACACTACTGTCTCGTGTCTAAACAAAAGATGTCTTTCAACAAAAAAAAACATACAGAAGAGGATAAGAGACTAAGTAGACCTATATCATTTACATAAATCAACTTAGTACTAACAAATCGATAAAGTCTACTTAGCTCATTATCGAAATACTCTTCCCACAACAGTGGCACACTCCTCTTGAGTAACACAACAATAGTACAACACAAGTATTAGTTAAACGATATATAGATTTAGTTCAAGCTACACTGGTCAGTTGAAAGACTCAAGAGAGAGTGGCAATTGTAAACAGTTGACAGGGACTTAAATCAAGTAATAAAAGGGGTCTAACTCTAATAAAAAAAACAAAAGTAAAGGTAGCCACCCTTAAGAATTATTTATTCCCCTTTAAACTTATTTATTTTAATGTATCAGGAGACCAAAAACATGTAGATATTTGTTCATTTCAATATGGTTTTTGTTGCTTATAAATGGATATTCAAATTAGGGCCTACTTCATAATATTAATAATGTTAGAACATAAAGCTATAATAAGTAGTATTAAAATTTCATCATCATCATATGTTGTAAAATTTGGCTTATTTTGTTTACACAATTATGCTTAGATCTCTAAGGTAAACAAACAACTGATTTTCCATTCATTATTTGGTGTAAAAATGATGGTTTCTTTATATAAACATAGAGTTGAAGCTAGGTGCTGAAACAAATGATACATACATATATTAGACATAAATGAATAACAGCACCAGGGACCAAGTTTTTAAGAGAGAAAGTAGTGAATTAAAATGCTACGAAAATAAGGGCATGCGCCGACCGAGGCTCGAACCTGTGACTCCGGATTCGACACCACCGCCTAGCGATAACGCACCAAGCGAAACTAACCTCTAGACCATCGGAATGTCCAAAAAAACATTCTTCTGATCCAGAGTCATTTCGCCCGTATGCAAATTACCACCCCAGTGGTCAAAGGTCACAAGCCCCAGCTAGCCCCTCCCCCACCCTCGCAGCATCCGTTCACTAACACAGACAGCCGTTAGGCATGTATTAGACAAACGATGGCTCTATCTAATTGTATATCTCTCACAAAGACAAGTGGACAACATAAACACATTACATATAGAAGCTTCAGTGGGTACGAGCAATAATGCTGTAAATGTAAACATAGAGTTGAAGCTAGGTGCTGATACAAATGATACATACATATATTAGACATAAATGAATAACCGCACCAGGGACCAAGTTTTTAAGAGAGAAAGTAGTGAATTAAAATGCTACGAAAATAAGGGCATGCGCCGACCGAGGCTCGAACCTGTGACTCCGGATTCGACACCACCGCCTAGCGATAACGCACCAAGCGAAACTAACCTCTAGACCATCGGAATGTCCAAAAAAACATTCTTCTGATCCAGAGTCATTTCGCCCGTATGCAAATTACCACCCCAGTGGTCAAAGGTCACAAGCCCCAGCTAGCCCCTCCCCCACCCTCGCAGCATCCGTTCACTAACAATTTCGATAGAGCCTACACAGACAGCCGTTAGGCATGTATTAGACAAACGATGGCTCTATCTAATTGTATATCTCTCACAAAGACAAGTGGACAACATAAACACATTACATATAGAAGCTTCAGTGGGGCTTGTGACCTTTGACCACTGGGGTGGTAATTTGCATACGGGCGAAATGACTCTGGATCAGAAGAATGTTTTTTTGGACATTCCGATGGTCTAGAGGTTAGTTTCGCTTGGTGCGTTATCGCTAGGCGGTGGTGTCGAATCCGGAGTCACAGGTTCGAGCCTCGGTCGGCGCATGCCCTTATTTTCGTAGCATTTTAATTCACTACTTTCTCTCTTAAAAACTTGGTCCCTGGTGCTGTTATTCATTTATGTCTAATATATGTATGTATCATTTCTTTATATAGTAAGTGAATTCAACGAAAGTCATTCTACTAACACTACCCTGCAACCAAGGAAGCCTCAGTTTACGGGACTTATTTAATTGAAAAAGATAGGCGTGGTGCGCACAGTTGGTAGTCCTGTACATATATAGTCTAAGGTGTATGGGACTTATTTAATTGAAAAATATAGTCCTGGTGCACACAGTTGGAAGTCCTGTATGCTATTTATATAGTCTATGTTTTTATGTAAAGTCTTTAGATTCTGGACTCAAGAGTAAGGCAATGGAAAGTAGTGCAGTGGAATTAATTTTGTCAAAGCTTTACGAAAAATAAATATTTTCTTAAATATATTTTGCAAAGTGTTAGATCTACAATTTTCTTGTACACAGCCTGACACAAAGAACTTTATTTTAAAGTTTAAAGGCAGTTACAGTTTGTGCAGTGGCAAGATCTAGATTTCTAGACTTCTAGCCTATATCATATATAGACGAAGTCTAGAAATTGTTATAGTTTTACATGTCCAATCTAGACTAAATCTAGAATTACAATTTAGTCTAGATATAGGCTAGCTCTAAATAAGATCTAGATTTCAAGACCTGTTCTAGTTCTGGATATAGATATAAACTAGATTTAGATTTCTAGACTTGTTCTAGATCTGGATCTAGATTTAAACTATGTCTAGAGAATCTAGACAAGGTTAAATTAGATCTAAATACAGTTAACTAAATCTAGATCTATTACTAAATCTAGAATCCAGACTAATATCTAGAATCTAGATACAGTTTGTAGATCTAGAATAGAATTCGTATGACACGATGTAGCCCTACGTTTAGGCCTCATCTTAAAATTACTACATCAAGATCCAGTGGCGTACCTAAGGTGGGGAGAATTTTAAAATCCCCCCCCCCCCCGGGAACCCAAATGGGTGTCCGAAATTTATTTGTAAATACATAAATTAATATATTTTTATTTCCATCTAATGCTTTTGCTTTCGCACAAAACATAAACAAAAAACAATGACGTAATATCATATAATATTAGCACATCCTTCCTTTTGAAGTTATTATCACATCCTTTCTTTTAAATTTCTTAAGAGTGATATCTACTACTACTAGGAACTTTAACAATTCGTCCACTTTTGGTTGTCTTGACTGGCACAAGTTCTCTAGACGTTGGTCTATAACTGTCAGTTTCGTTTGTTTAAACAGTTTGCAATTCATTGTCTTCATCGGTATCATAGTACCCAGAGATGTCTTCATCGAAACTCTTATTCAAAAAGGGTTGATTTCTACTGCATGTTTTTCCATCGTTTGTCTTTATGATGTAAGATCTGGGTGCTGAATGTTTTTTATGACGACTGCTTTCTGTCATGTTTTACCTAGACGAACTCTCCTCCGACAGAATAATCTTTAGGTAGTCTTGCATTTGCAGCGTATTTCACTTTTTGCTTTTCAGCTGTCGTTCGTCGAGTAATGTCTCTGCATTTTCAGCTACCGATCGTTTCAATAGTTTGGGATCAGCTGGAATGAGGTCCCTGAGTCTTCTACTCGTCAGCAGTTGTGATGGTGAATACGCCAGTCCACTTATCGGAGTATTTCTATACTCGAGCATAACGAGATATGGATCTTTACCACTTTTGTATGCTCTGAATCCTTTTGCTTTCACACAAAACATAAACAACCAACAATGACGTAATATCATATAATATTAGCACAGAATCTTCTTCATGCAGTGGAAAATTAAGATTTTTTTGCCTATCTGGAATTCTGGTCAAAGCTCCTGCGCCCAAATAATATAGTTCAGAAGAAACTACAAAAGTCTTGACTGCATATACGGGAAGCTGCTTAAGAAATTACTACCCTTTCATGCTTTCTGCAAAATGATGAGAAACTGACAAAAACCCAATCCATCGAAAAAGCAAAAGAAGGTAGTGAATACTATGGATTCCCTGTAATCAAAACAACCAAAAGAATGAAAAGAATTGATGGGAAGTCGAGTTCTAATGTAGGACTGTCAATAGAACTGCAATTCAAACGTGTTGCGACAGAAGAGATTTCATATGGAGATGAAGGGCAGATTCTAAAGGCTGGAAATAAATTGGATACCTTTGGGTTTCTTCTTGAACCAAGACACCTGTTAGTTGAAGACACGCTTATGACAAACTATGCTACTTTTCCTGTTTGTATGATGAAAGAAATGGAAAATCGCTTTTTCAATGATGTCATTGATGCACTAGCACTTTTCATCAACAAACCAGTAATACAATCACCAATAGACATATTAAGGAAACAGGCTTCATATGGGAATTACGTGTGTTCAAACCTTGCAACCTCCTCCGAATACAGCTAACTCAGGCCACTTTCATTACGTCATGTGAGAGATCATTCTCAAAGCTCAAGTTCATCAAAAACTATCTCAGGAGCACAATGACGCAAGAAATGCTTATCATGGCTTTAATATCAGTGAAGTCACAAATACTAGAAAGTATCGATGTAGTTGATGTTATAGATGTCTTAGCTGCACAGAATGCACGACGTGAAGCGATATCAATTCAGATTTGTACTTGTGCATTATTTGACAAATAAACAACGGTATTATTCATTAAAAGAGTCTTGATGATTACTTTTTGTTAAGTTTACTGATATACTGAACCAATTTCATTTGGGGGTTATATATTTTTGCGTACATTATATCATGCCATAGGTCCAATGTCAAAATGCAAGGGGTTCCCAAAGAGGTCAATCCCCCTGAGACCCCAAATTCCTAGTTACGCCCCTGTCAAGATCTGTGGCAATATTAAGATCAGATTTAGTAGGCCCATTACTGGGTTGTAGTGTACGTTACTATAATATGCAGTTCGGGAAGTGGGGTTGTCTACGAAGATCTTTTTTATGAATTCTGTAGACATGTACTATTTACATTAGATTTTTACCAAATTATTAAATTTTTACTACCTCTACTATTTTAGCTGTGAATAGACCTTGATTTTAATGATTTGACTGTATGGAATTTGGCCTTTGTTGTGTGGAGGGAGAGTGGCCCTTGAGGGACTGCAGGCACGACATGGCCTAAATTGTGCCGATGTGCCCAAAATCACAAATCACAAATCACAATCCAATACACTTCTTTATGTGATATTACTGTTTACATAATTAATATATCTGTACCCCTACGCTGTAAGAAAATAAGCTATTTCCTTAAAATCTATAAATTTTAATTATGCTTAAATTGTTTAATACATTTAAATCTAATTCTAGATGTAGGCCTCATCTTGCCTCTATTTTGTCTAATTTAGATTGTTGTCAAGTGTAAACCGCGTTATAACTTAGTGCCTAAAACTAAAGCGAAGTTCTATCAAAATGCTTTTTTAAAAATAACTTTGAAGCAGATTCCATTCCATGAGTTAGTTAATAAATGTAAAATATATTTTATAATGTTCCGTATATACTTTTTCCATTGTGACCTTAGATGCAGTTTTTTTTTAATGCACGAATCTTTTAATGAAGCTTGGTCTTGAATGAAGAAATGTGTAACCTTTTTTAAAAAAAAACAACTCCCCTTAAGTTTTCATTTCAAAGTGGTGTATTTTCTTTTTTTTAAAATCTGCTTGCATAGATAATTTTTAAAATAAAACGCTTCACTTAAAAAAAAAAAAGAAAAGAAAAGTAGCCGCTGCATCAGAACTTTGAAAAATATAAAATATTATGATGTCCAAATTTCCATTTTCTTTTCTAGTTTGTAATATCTAAATGGGACAGACTGCACAAAACTTATAACGTCTATTTTCTTAGAGAGGGGCGCCGCTAAAATCACGTATATATATATTAGGGGTGCACCGGATAGTACTTTTTGATATCCGGCCGGAGCCGGATATAACCGGATAGTAAAATTTGATATTCGGCCGGTGCCGGAGCCGGAGCCGAATACCTAAGTGTTTTATAAATAGCTTGTATTGCTGAGCATTTTACGAAACTGTTAAATAACATACCTACATTTGTTGGTATTATTTTTTTTTCCTTTTATATACCTTATTGTTTTAAACTCTTTTGCTGATTGATTTATTAAAGATTAACAGTATTTATAAACATAAATTAATCTGTGTAGCATGAGCGTGTCTGTGTGTATGTACGAGGCCACCAACTATAAAGGCTGTGTGTTGGAGGGTCAATGTAAAATATGTTAGTATATATTTAACTAGTTACTAATGTAAATCTCTCATCTGGCTTGTATGGAGATTAGATGTATGTGTTCAAAAATTTCTGACCAACAACTGGTCATCAGACTTGTAATTTTAAGTCCAAAGACTGCTTCTGGTTCTGGCTTCAAGGGCTTAATACTGATAGCTGTTAGTCAATAGTTGGAATCTGAAGCGTAGTAGGTCATATATTTATTAATCCATTTGCGGCAAACAATATTTTATTAACAGCAGGAACATCTATTATACCTACTCATAGCCTGAGCTTTAAATGTTGCGAAGCATAGATTTAATTGTAGTCTGTAAGCCCTTTTATTGTTATCAATGTTTAGATCTACTGTTATATAGATCTAAGAGAATTAGGAAAACCAACTATAAAAGAAACAAAATCACCCACACCCTCCCTACCAATTATTATAACACCTAGGTATTTTGCGTTTTTAGTCTGTGTTACTGGTTTGCCATGAATAAGATAAGTGGAATTAATTTGTTTTAGTTTTTTTGTTACTCTTAACAACTGACATTTTTCTGGGTGGAAAGACATGCTCCAATTTGATTCCCATTTCTATATTTCATCTAATTCTCTTTGTAAAAAATATGCGTCTTGTTTTGTTTTTATTGTTCTATATATTATGCAATCGTCTGCAAATAATCTGACTTTTGTTCTTGAAGTAATGCAATTTGGTAAATCATTTATGTAAATTAAAAATAGTAGTGGACCCAAGACTGTTCCTTGAGGTACACCTGAGTTTACTGTTATCTGTGTTGATTTAGAGCGATTTATTATTACAGTTTGTTCTCTCCCTATCAGAAAATCGTTAATTCACTGATGCAGTGGACCATTAATGCCGAAATATTTTAATTTTTTAAGCAAACTATGGTGGTGAACTTTGTCAAAAGCCTTGCAAAAAATCTAGTAAGATAGCATCTATTTGTTCACTATTATCTAAACCTGTTGAAAAACATCAATTAGTCCTATTAGTTGTGTTGCACATGATCTATATTTCCTAAAGCCATGTTGGTATGGGGTGAGGACATTAATGTTTGTCTAAGAGGTTTATGATGTTGCTACATATTATGTAGATCTAGACAGTTTATTGTAGTGTGTTAGTGTAGATCTAGGTCTAGTGTAGTAGTCGTAGTGATTTAGTTAGGTAGTTGGTTTGGTTAGTTTGTTAGTGTTTGGTAGTGGCGTAGATTTAGAGGTTTTTAGTTAGTTTCTGAGTTCAGTTGTAGTGGTTAGTGTGTGTATTATATTCTTATTATTGATTTATTTTTTTGTATGTTAATAAAGTTTTATTTTGTTTATTTATCCTAAACTAAAGTTTCGTTATCTTGCTCTCATTTAGGTTAGGTTAGTATGTCTGGTTTCTTAGGCGACTCTAGCCCCTTGGTCGTAGACTGAGGTGTCACAGATGAAACCCAACCAGTAGTGCTAACATCTGCCTACAGTTATAAAATTTAATGTTAAGCAGAGAAACGGTCCTCTTTCGCGCCTCCTGACCTGCTCATATATATATATATATATATATATATATATATATATATATATATATATATATATATATATATATATATATTTACTATAAAATAAGTATCATCTAAAGGCGACATTGATGACAAAGATAGATAGTTTACCCAAAACGGTGAATGATTGTGTACAGATCTAGATTCTAAAATCTAGACCTAGATCTACTTATAAACTAAATACGTTTTTTGTTTGTTTTTGTTTCCAATTATGTATGCTATACGTAGACACATCAAATAGTATCTACCAATAGAAGTTAAAATGTTTTCTGTATAATAGTGTTGATTTATAATTAGTAAAGATGTAGATCTAGTATAAATCTCGCTGTCTTGTTTACGTTTTATAAAAATGGAAGCATATTGTAGATCTATTTTTAGAATATGTATTCTTAATTAAAAGTATAGTCAAACGTATATTTAAGAGAGTAAATAATGAATTATATCAATGATCTAAATATAAAGCAAAATAGAGTTTATTCAATTTAATTTATCCTATACTCTTAAGCGAGCTATTCTTGTATGTATATATATATATATATATATATATATATATATATATATATATATATATATATATATATGTTATAAATTTATATAAATATATATATATCAATTTAATTTCGAAAACGGCTCTAACGATTTTCTTTAAAATTTCACGGTATGTGCATACTGGTGAGAAACAAATTATCATTTCATTTGACACATCAGGAAAAGTCGAAGTCGACCGTTATATCGGTTTGAAAATGGCTCATTATCGAAAAATTAATTTTGGCTAGAATGTTTTATGAATGAAATTTTCTATTTGACGTCAATAGGAAAAAAAAACTTGACACCGCTTACGTCACTAGGCTCACAGCAGTACACTAAAACATTTCTTCGCAAACAAGAACAAGTTTTAATGATTCAATTGGCGTAATTAAACATTTGCGCACCATCTTAATGTACATTGATCCATTATGAAAATATGGAAGAAAAATAATGAAATTAAATATCTTTGTGTATGATTAGTTATTGTGTTTTAAAGGCTTTATAAATTTACCCTTAGGTAGCTTTTACTTTGTTATTATTTTGCTGGTAAATTATTTCAATGTGTTTTAGCTTCGATGTCTACTGTCCCATACTAAAAAATAGGAAATGGTCATAACACAGCTTATCTATGCCTTACTTGCACAACCAGGGCCGGACCTAACATTTGAGGGGCCCTATGTGAAATGGATTGAGCGCGGACCAGTAAGGGTATGGATAAGGATAATAAGTGAAAATAAAGTGTAAAATAAATTCGTATTTGCATTACATTTTTATTAAATGAAAGCTGACAATGCCGTCTTTTATATCACGCGTAGGACTGGCGTTAACTATATTGATTGACACCCCAAAATGACAATTTTTGTCTTTTTAAGGACATTTTTATGAGTTTCAGGAGATTTCCAGGAGCTCCTTGAAAACAAGGAGACCACGGGAACCCTATTATAAATTATAAGGGTTAAATTTAATCATTTACACCAAGAATTAGCGCTTTTGAGCCTTTGGGGTCCACTGAGACAGCATAGACCTAAGGCTGGCCCTGATGATATCTAGCTCGCGGTCAACAAATTTTCATCACGCTGCTGCTTTTTTGGTTAACCTATAAACCTCATAGTCTAGAAGTCACCCAATAAAACGTACTCAGCCCAAAGATCACAGCGCATAGACATCCCTTAAAGTGGAAGTTAACTTCAGATTATCTGGGAAGCATAGTATCAAATGACGCATTGCTTTAAAGAGAGGTTGATATGCCTCACAATAATGCTTCTTTAGAACACTAACGTGATGTCTTTAAGTCTCTTAGAAAAAAAATGCGCTAATTTACTTTGTTACTAGGTGCACGTTTTACACTATAACGTAGAGATTTTGCATCACTTAATGATTCTTACTAAAGCCATAATAATAAGGCTAGTCTTCGAGTTCGAAGATTAGTGAGGAATGCAGTATTTTCCGTGGCTGCGCAGCCCTAGCTGTGACCTACATAATTTGCCACATCCAGGGCAAGCATAACCATTGACCGCAGGTGGTCGATTTAGATTTTATGTTCGCCGTCTGCGTTTGTCCTCGGCAGCAGATTTTCTTTTGGTCTCAAAATGTGTATCCGCGGCCTTCGTGAGTGACCTCCTACTGTCTCGTTCGGAGGCCGCATACAACCAGCTGCTCTCTCCTATGTCAGCCAAGGAAAGTTGACGCCTAAGCTGGTCTTTTAAGCGTTTCCGTGGGGCGCCTCTGTTTCGTCGAATACCTTTTAGCTTACAAAAAAAAAGACTGCCTTTGGCATCCGTTCGTCTCCCACACGGGATACGTGCCCTACCCAGTGCAACTGTCGTACCATAAGAAATCCCATTATACTGTCCATACCGGCGTTGGCAAGGACATCGCTGTCTGTAGTGCAGCCTTGCCACCGTATGTCCATGATGGAGCGCAAGCATCTTTGGTGAAAGCACTCAAGAAGTCTTAGTTGTTTTCTGTAAAGTATCCATGTCTCAGAGCCATAATGAATATATTAATTGCAATATTACATGTCAGAAATTAACCATTTTAGAACTTACACTGCTAAGACTTTCTTCCAAGCCTATAGGACCTAATAGCCCAATCGTTTTACGCGAAAGAAGCAATGTAAAACGTTAAGACGTGATCTATAGGCCTACTGCTGGGGGGACTTTCTATTCTATACGCCATGTACAATTACATTGAGAACTGACAGTACGAATAAGCAACACTTCGGATAAATAGTCTTTACCCGATCGTTCATTTTCGTAATTACAACAATAGTCCCAAAATGACTTCGGGTATATATCCTTCCTTAACAAATTATTTATCTGAGCGAGGCTCGGTCACCTGATATTGAGTCAAAAGCCAACATCTGTTTTTTTAAATTTTATTTAGAGCCGAAAGTTCTTGACCTCAATACACGTTGCCATGGTGAATACTGCAGGCGTGTAGGTGACAAAAAGAAATAAAATATATTTTATAATCAAATCGAACGCGTGAATGTAATTGTTTAAGTAGCATTCTTAGTTTAATTTTATGTAGCTCTTGATCTAGAATCTAAACGATTTGAATGCCACATTAGTCTACTCAATAAATAAAAACTTTGAGCCTATTATAGTAAAAAACTATAAACACTGTGATGTGAGCTTGTGTCGACCTAGGTGTAATGTGTTAACTTAGATAAATTAGGCGTGTTTCATTCATCATTTCTTATCGAAGTTGCTAAGAGGTCTAAATGAGCATAAGTAAATCTTAAAGAAAAAAGTAAATTAAAAATAAAGACATAAAATTGAACGGAATCGGTAACTGTAGGCTTAAAAGCTTAAAAAAAAAACACATTTGAAAGTAAATGTATTATGTAAGTAGATTATTAGTTTAATGATATGCCTTTATAATTCGCTATTTTATGACCTCTGACATTCATTTCATTTGTATCACTACGCGATATAATGGTATCGCAAGTTACGGAAAAGTATGACAAGACGGTTTAAAGCTATTTACAATTAGAGCGAACGATTTTTATCTATAAAATGTTTTGTTAAATCAAATTTGAAAGTGAATGTGCATCAAATAATGAAATAAATAGACACTTATTTCTTCTATGTTGATGTGTAAAGTAACAAAACTGTGTTTTCTTCAATGAGAGCAAATTTAGGTCTAGAGATTTTCATCTCTGCGCATGCGTGACCTCTCCGTCTTGTCTCATCATTAGACAAAGCATGTACAGAAGGCCTAGATTTATAAGTTTAAATACTTTTATAGAGTTGGGCAACTTTTTTTTGAGGGTCTTAAGTTTGGTTTAGGGCTACAATACATATACTAAGGTCTAAGTTACAACCCAAGGAACATTTCTACTACGTTTTATCAAGATCGTTGAAACGGTTTTGATTTCTATGCGGGGACACTTCATACATACTTACATACGCCTTAAATTCTAATTTATAATATATATATATATATATATATATATATATATATATATATATATATATATTCCGTTACGCGGAAAATTTAGATGCCAAGAACACCACCAACAAAGTATGTGTACTTCTGACATCATCATCGACATTGGCATAGACGAATGTCAATCAACCTAGGCTAAATCTGAGCTGGCAAGATGAAAACATCTTCAACTTGAACTTGAAAAGACCTATCTCCTGGACGTAAGACTGTTAGCTGAGGTTAACTGTGGTGCATTGAACTTCGTTTGCAATTTGGCTGCATGTGAACCTGAAACTTCCTCGGGAGGCGTCTTTCGAGAGGGTCTGCTGAAGCAGCGTGTCCGAGCAACGTCTGTGTTGGAGAAAACAGTGCTCGACACAATCTCTTTGTGTGTTGAACGGCCACGTCATCGTCGCAACAACAGCCTGGTCAACAGGAGAAAGAGAAAGCAACGGCCGCAGAAAACTGTGCGGATGGCAATGTTATAATCTTGCCATGCACACCGCAGTCCAGGATAGTGCAGAAGGTTTCCGCCCAAGTCTAGAGCTGATGAAGTTGCTGTGCTCAAGGCATGTGTCCTATGTGTTTGTTATGTCTCCGTGTAAATAAATGCCTACACTTCGTTGAGTTGCCTCCCTTCAGTTATTACAATATATATATTGTGTAGACTGGGATTTTGAATTTCGGGATTTTAGGGCGCCTCTGAGTCCACCCAACTCTAATGGGTACGTAACTTTAGTTGGGGAAAGTAAAGGCGGTTGGTCGTTGTGCTTGTCACATGACACCTTGCTCGTTAACCGTTGGCGAAAGAAACAGATGAACTTAACATCATCTGCCCTATAGATCGCAAGGTCTTGTTGATACAGAAGATCAAGTATATATCCTACATTGCTTTGTAGTTTTAAAATGAAAAAAAAACAACAAAATGATATATGGTATAAGACTTGATTAAAGTTATATCTTGTCTTGATAAAATGTTTTGTTGTGATGATTGTGAAAAAATACTAGCAATTTATTTTATCATGTAACACATGGTAATAGGGCTATCCATTTTTGGTCCGAAATATTTTTAAACCTTTTGCGGCATAATGTCTTTCTGAAAAAAACAACAACTAATATTAGCCTATCAAATATTTCAAAGAAGAAAAACTACATAATCATGAAGATTAGAATAACCTTGATATAAGAAAAAAATAACACCACTAACCTCAGAACATTATCTAAATGCATAGATCCTCGAAAAGAACTGGATTTATCCAGGAAGTGGTTTCTAACTGCTAGAATCGAGTGTGTTTATCTGTGGGAAAAGTATCTATACATATATTTAAAATAGGTTTTTATTTACTCTTGTTAACTTAAACCAGAATTTAAATATTTAAGTATAAATAAACTAATTTTAATGCTTAAATATTTGTCATCTGTATAACTTTTAGTGTCATGTTTTTACTAACAGGGTAGAGGAAGAGAACCCTAAAATATATATGGCCTAAAGGTGAACATGTGTCCATAAAAATGATTTTTTATTGACAAATTTAGCTAATTCAAGTTCATTTTTTAAAAATATGTCATAAAAATGACATCTAAATGAAACAGTTATAGAACAAATATAATAAGCAATAATACAGGGTAGACCAAAAGTAACAACTATTTTTTATTTTTTTTTATTTGTCTCCATATATTGTCGAATATGTTACACATCTGTTGTTCTGTGAAATATAACTGGAAGTAAAACTAATTTTGCAAAATAAATTGCAATGTAGAAATATAAAAACAAGTGCAATTAATGATGTTTTCTTTACAGACAAAGCTTACATTGCTACTGGCATTATTTGTGGAGTAGTTATTGATGTTATAATATGCTTCATTCTTGTGAAAAAAATGTCCAAACAAAAAGGTATTTTTAAGGTCAAAAATAGTAGTTGAATTATATATTAAAAATTTAGGATATATTTTATTTTAATTTACTTAACTTAAAATACAAATGTATCTTGACAATTCCTAATTTTTTCTTTGTTTCTTTACTATTACTTTCAGATAATACTCTTCAACACAACTAAAAAAAGAACCTACTTGCCTACATATTTTAGGAAGAAAGATCATGGATCATGAACTCTTCCAGATAAAGTTGTATATAAAGTTTTCCAAATTAGGGTAGCTTTTTTTTTTAAATTAAACTGTCAAGACAAATTCTGAATGATTATATAACTTTGTTTGTTTTACTTTTAGTTTAAAAAAAACAAACTTGCTAATTTTTTTGTACTGCACAAAATTGTTAACTCTTTAATTGGAATTTATTATTGTAAATTAAGTTGCACATATATTCTGATGCATTAATTTAGGTTTACTTTTCAGTTAAAAACTTAAAATTATACATCATTTGTTTTTATTTTTTGTTATATTTTTTAAATAAATATTACAGGAAATAGAAAATAGCATTAGACTGCATCTATCAAAAATTTTATATTTATTTCTTATTATTAAGGATTAAAACTGTAAAAATATATAGTTCTGTAACATTAGTGTAATGTTATTGTTTATCTTGGCAGTTGTGTTTAACAGATTGGCCGTCCACATTTCTTGCTATTATTTTTTTTTTTAAATTAACGCTTACAAAAGTTTTATATTTTTATTGTAAATAATGACTTGGACTGTTTCTATTTTTAGTTGTATATTTTTGAAAAACTGAAAAAAAAAATCTGTAATTCTTCTTTGTCATGAGTGGTATCAAATAGTTTATTTTTGGAGCTGTCTTAGTGCTGTTATATTATCTATTATGTTGTAATAACAACACTGATGTTTAAGTTACAACTCCATATTATTGACATGACAAGAAAATGAAAAACTAACATGAGACTTAAATGCACTCTAATTAACATACTTGAGAAAAACAAGTGAACACTTGAACATACTGAAAAGTAGAACAAGGGAGACAACACGAAAACAAACAAGCACACACACAACATACATAAACATAAATACACATATAAATGTAATAAGTGCAATTATTCCCACCTTTGTATAACAACTTAATAACTCCAAGTATAATTTATTTATGAACAATAATGATGAAATTACTTCACAACATTGATAATGGCACAACACCAAGTGTGAATGAGAATATATATGACATCTGGACCATGATATAGTCCCATAATCCTAACAGCTTATTAGAACTATATCAGATATATCCAATGGTAGATGTACCTGGTACTTTTCACTTATAAAATACTAAAACAGAGACAAAATCTCCTCTCCGCTTCCCAAACAAATCACCCACTGCCTAACTATGAGTTATAATCCATTCAAGCCTCTTCTCACTAAGCGAAATCAAACGAAAACAAAAGCAACCTTGAATTGAGCAACCTCAATCGCCCCCTTCTCCAATGTTAGCAGGAGACCCAAGAACTTAGTCCTGATATTTTTCAACCATCTAGTTTTGACTTTTTCTGGGTTTTTTTTTTTTTAGCAAGCTTCTTTTAGGGATTTTGAAAAATACAAATAATGCATATATCGACATTGACACAAAAAGTAGTCTTAGTGCTAACATGTATTTTACATTTTATTCAAAGGCAGTTAGTTGCAGATCTCCATTCGAGAAAGAGCAGAACAATACCATACACCATGGAATTAAAAAAAATACAAATATCAAATTGTAAATAAAAGTAGCCAACCCAAAAAAAACGTAAAGGTATGCAGACGCACCTTAGGTGATTGCAAGTAAAGGTCCAACTGTAACGACATTAATTAAAAGCGATATTGTACCTCTGTGGCATTTTACGTCTTGAGAGACGATCTTTTCCCTTTGCAACTTCTTGTGTGACTAAAGAGGCCAATCCTTGATACACAGCTGCGATCGCAGGTTGGGCATATATAATCACCAGGCGCCGTTGCATTTTCACCCTTCTTTCTGCTTCTGTTGTGTATGGCATCTGCAATCTTTGACCCTTCCTTTATGCTCTCTCTCCATGAGGATCTGTCCAGTGCCACCTCTTCCCAGTTGCCAGTGTCGATTTTGAAGAGCTTCATGTCGCGTTTGCATACATCCGTATAACGTAAAAGTGGACGACCAACGGCTCTCCTGCCTTCTATCAGATCGCCATACAGGATGTCCTGTGGAAGTCGACCTTCTGGCATTCTACGAACGTGGCCAAGCCAGCCAAGGCGTCTGCTGCTGATAACAGAGCGGATGTCCTGGCACCCTGCTCTTTGTAGCACTTCCTCATTGGTTATCTTATCTTGCCACCTTATTTTAAAGATCCGCCTTAGGCATCGGAGGTGGAAAACATTCAGCTTTTTTTCCTGCCATGAGTAGGTTGACCATGTTTCACTTCCGTACAGCAAGGTGCTCAACACACAGGTCCGGTAGACTAGGGCTTTAGTACTGTTAGTCAGCAATATGTTGTCCCAGACTCTTTTCTGCAGCCGTGACATGGTGGCCATTGCCTTGGCTATCCTGTTGTTTATGTCTTTATCCAGTAGAGTGTTGTTGGATATGATGGAGCCAAGGTAACAAAAGTGATCAACAATTTCTAGTGGTTGGCCATTAATGCTTACTTGAGGTGCAGTGTTTGTGTTTTGGACAAGTATCTTAGTCTTGCTTTGACTGATGTTTAAGCCGAACTTCTGGCAAGCAGCAGATAATTTGTCAACCAGGCACTGTAGCTGAATATCAGAATCAGCCACAATAGCTGCATCATCAGCATACAGGAGTTCCCTGACGAGTAGCTTCCTAACCTTGGTTTTTGCCCGCAGCCTTGAAACTTTAAATAGTTTTCCAGAGGATCTTGTATGGAGAAACACACCTTCGTTTATGTCGTTGTACGCATAATGCAGTAGACAGGAGAAGAATATGCCAAACAGAGTAGGTGCGAGCACACATCCCTGCTTGACACCACTGCAAACCTCAAAAGGTGCTGATTGGGCTCCATTGAATTTGACAGTGCATTTAGTTTCCTCGTGAAAACACTCAATGAACTGCAGTAGTTTGGGAGGGCAACCTATTTTCCTCAGGAGTTTGAAAAGGCCACTTCTGCTGACCATGTCAAAAGCTTTAGTCAGATCAACAAAAACGATGTAAAGGGGTCTGTCTCTCTCTCTGAATTTCTCCTGCGGTAGTCGTAGAGAAGATATCATGTCTACAGTGGATCTACCACTCCTGAATCCACACTGAGACTCTGGGTAGACTCTAGAAGCTATCACTTGCAGCCTGGATAGTGCCACTCTAGCAAAGATCTTGCCCACTATACTGAGGAGAGAGATACCCCTGTAATTGTTGCAGTCACTCCGATCCCCTTTGTTCTTGTATATTGTGACTATAGTTGCGTCACGCATGTCCTGTGGGACATGACCTGTTTCCCAACAGCGGCAGAGGAGAATATAGAGTTCAGGGAGCAGGAGTGATTCGTTGACTTTCACTACTTCCACTGGGATACCATCACTCCCAGGAGATTTTCTATTTTTTATGCAGTTAATTGCTTTTTTAAGGTCACTGAGGCTCGGAAGATCATCTAGGCATTCCAGTACTGGAAGATCTGGTAGAGAAGCCAGGGCGACATCGTCTACTGTGTTCTGTGTGGCATAGACTTCGAGGTAGTGTTCTGTCCAACGTTCTAGCTGCTTGGTTTGATCTGTAATTTTTTCTCCTGATTTGGATAGAAGGGGGGCAGGCTTAGACACTGTTGGACCCAGGGCCGCTTTAATGCCATCAAATAGAGCTTTGCTATTTCCTGAGTGGAGACTGTCTTGGATTCTGTTGCAGGTATCCCTCCAAAAGTTGTTAGCACATTTTCTAGCCATTTGTTTCGCCTCTTTATTAGCACTTTTGAAGGCCTCCAAAGATCTTGTACTTGGCTTTGTCTTGAGAGCGAGTTGTGCAGATCGCTTTTTCTCGATGCAAGGTTCCATTTGTGCTAGATTCGCCTCAAACCAGTCTACATTTTTGTGTTTTTTGAGGCCCAAAGGCGGTGATTGCCGAACTGTAGATTACATCTCTTAATTTCTCCCATCTGATAGAGATGTCTTCTTCATTACTTAACGAGGGGATTGAACTGTTCAGGAGCTCGCCAAAGAGTGCACACTTCTCTGGGTCACCTACATGGTTGACGTTAATTCGCCTAGTTCTGGGTTGAGTGGAAGTATAAGCCTTCTTGAGAAGTAGTTTGATTTTGCTTAGCACTAGTGAATGGTCTTAGTTGCAGTCCGCACTATGGTATGAACGGGTGTGGATGACACTTTTCAGATCCATCCTTCGGGTGATGCAGAGGTCAAGCTGGTGCCACCTTTTTGAGCGTGGGTGCTGCCAAGAGACTTTATTTCGTTCCTTGCCAGAGAAGAATGTATTTGTTACGCACAGTTCATGAGAGCTACAAAACTCGAGTAGCCTTTGGCCATTGTCATTGATTTTGCCAACACCATGAGGTCCCAAGCATTGTGGCCATGCATCATTTCCACCACCAACACGGGCATTAAAGTCTCCATTTATATAGAGGTGCTCGGATTTTGGAATACTTTTAATTACGTCCTCTAGAGCTTGATAGAATCTGTCTTTGTCCTCTTCCGGTGCAGCAAGGGTTGGTGAGTAAGCACAGATTATATTAACTTTGCCTTGCGGTGATGCAAATTTCATGTGTGATACTCTTTCATTGCCAATGGGAAACATCGCGATGCAGGGGATGAGACTGTTTCTTATTGCGAAGCCGACGCCATGTATTATAGGGCTTTGTTCTGGTTTTCCTTGCCAGTAGAATGTATAGTTGCTTTCTGTAAGAGATCCGCTGTCTGCCAGTCTGGTTTCTTGCAGGCAGGCCACATCAATGTTTAGTCTGCTGAGTTCTCTGTCGATGATAGCTGTTTGACGCATGTCTGTGACTAGTTCAGGGTCAGTATTGAAGCCAGGACACATTGTCCGTATGTTCCAGCTTGCTAAACGCATTAATGTTGAGGGTTTTCTTTTGATTGTACTTGCAGGTGCGGGTGAGCAGCTTGCTTTTTGATTATTTTGTCTTAGCACCAAGCACCCAGTGGTGCGGCAAGCTGTGGCGGGATAGCACTTTACTGTCCGAGGGCTGCTCGGCTTAAGGCAGGCAGTAGCTATCCAGTGAGGCTAAAAAGCCCCTCCTACCGTCAAGAGTGGTCCCTGGCGTTCCAGCTTACGCCAATCAGCTAGGAACTTATCACCGGTAACTACCACTCTCCGTGTTTTTCCAAAGACATTACTGTCAGAGATGGAGTGACCTCTCCATTGCTGGGGGAAAGCCTGGGCGGTAAATTTGCGAGTGCTGGGCTGCCCACACGTCAGCACACGCCTCTCTTCCATACTGACCGGGTCCAAAGGGATGGCGAGCCATCACAATTTGGGGACAGGTGGCTGCAGGAGTTTGCCAGAGAGCAGTAGTCTTACTACTGTCCCCCCGCCTACGGGGCTCCAGGACCGGATTTTCTGTTAGGGTTTACTCCCTTAGCCTTAGACCTTACAGGGACACACACACAAGGCAGTGCGGCTATTGACCTATAGCTAGGGGTTTGGTTTGTGGGCAACAGGGCGTGTCCGCACGCCGACGGGCCATGCCTGCCTCACATCTTGGGGCCAAACCTCCTCCGAGACCCTTGCAGTTTAGCCTGAGGCTTCGCAGCCTCAGTTTCCATCTGCCACCACGAGGAGGTACTGCATAGGACTTGCTGTGGAGAGGCTATGTAGGTTAGTTTTATTACACAAATATAGTGTGTATTGTCATGTACTAGTTTAGAGAGTAGGTTAGTTTTATTAGACAAATATAGTCTGTATTGTCATGTACTAGTTTAGAGAGTAGGTTAGTTTTATTACACAAATATAGTGTGTATTGTCATGTACTAGTTTAGAGAGTAGGCTAGTTTTATTAGACAAATATAGTGTGTATTGTCATGTACTAGTTTAGAGAGTAGGTTAGTTTTATTAGACAAATATAGTGTGTATTGTCATGTACTAGTTTAGAGAGTAGGTTAGTTTTATTACACAAATATAGTGTGTATTGTCATGTACTAGTTTAGAGAGTAGGTTAGTTTTATTAGACAAATATAGTGTGTATTGTCATGTACTAGTTTAGAGAGTAGGTTAGTTTTATTACACAAATATAGTGTGTATTGTCATGTACTAGTTTAGAGAGTAGGTTAGTTTTATTACACAAATATAGTGTGTATTGTCATGTACTAGTTTAGAGAGTAGGTTAGTTTTATTAGACAAATATAGTGTGTATTGTCATGTACTAGTTTAGAGAGTAGGTTAGTTTTATTAGACAAATATAGTGTGTATTGTCATGTACTAGTTTAGAGAGTAGGTTAGTTTTATTAGACAAATATAGTGTGTATTGTCATGTACTAGTTTAGAGAGTAGGTTAGTTTTATTACACAAATATAGTGTGTATTGTCATGTACTAGTTTAGAGAGTAGGCTAGTTTTATTAGACAAATATAGTGTGTATTGTCATGTACTAGTTTAGAGAGTAGGTTAGTTTTATTAGACAAATATAGTGTGTATTGTCATGTACTAGTTTAGAGAGTAGGTTAGTTTTATTACACAAATATAGTGTGTATTGTCATGTACTAGTTTACAGAGTAGGCTAGTTTTATTAGACAAATATAGTGTGTATTGTCATGTACTAGTTTAGAGAGTAGGTTAGTTTTATTAGACAAATATAGTGTGTATTGTCATGTACTAGTTTAGAGAGTAGGTTAGTTTTATTAGACAAATATAGTGTGTATTGTCATGTACTAGTTTAGAGAGTAGGTTAGTTTTATTACACAAATATAGTGTGTATTGTCATGTACTAGTTTAGAGAGTAGGTTTAGTTTTATTACACAAATATAGTGTGTATTGTCATGTACTAGTTTAGAGAGTAGGTTAGTTTTATTAGACAAATATAGTGTGTATTGTCATGTACTAGTTTAGAGAGTAGGTTAGTTTTATTAGACAAATATAGTGTGTATTGTCATGTACTAGTTTAGAGAGTAGGTTAGTTTTATTACACAAATATAGTGTGTATTGTCATGTACTAGTTTAGAGAGTAGGTTAGTTTTATTACACAAATATAGTGTGTATTGTCATGTACTAGTTTAGAGAGTAGGTTAGTTTTATTAGACAAATATAGTGTGTATTGTCATGTACTAGTTTAGAGAGTAGGTTAGTTTTATTACACAAATATAGTGTGTATTGTCATGTACTAGTTTAGAGAGTAGGTTAGTTTTATTAGACAAATATAGTGTGTATTGTCATGTACTAGTTTAGAGAGTAGGTTAGTTTTATTAGACAAATATAGTGTGTATTGTCATGTACTAGTTTAGAGAGTAGGTTAGTTTTATTAGACAAATATAGTGTGTATTGTCATGTACTAGTTTAGAGAGTAGGTTAGTTTTATTAGACAAATATAGTGTGTATTGTCATGTACTAGTTTAGAGAGTAGGTTAGTTTTATTAGACAAATATAGTGTGTATTGTCATGTACTAGTTTAGAGAGTAGGTTAGTTTTATTAGACAAATATAGTGTGTATTGTCATGTACTAGTTTAGAGAGTAGGTTAGTTTTATTAGACAAATATAGTGTGTATTGTCATGTACTAGTTTAGAGAGTAGGTTAGTTTTATTAGACAAATATAGTGTGTATTGTCATGTACTAGTTTAGAGAGTAGGTTAGTTTTATTAGACAAATATAGTGTGTATTGTCATGTACTAGTTTAGAGAGTAGGTTAGTTTTATTAGACAAATATAGTGTGTATTGTCATGTACTAGTTTAGAGAGTAGGTTAGTTTTATTACACAAATATAGTGTGTATTGTCATGTACTAGTTAAGAGAGTAGGTTAGTTTTATTACACAAATATAGTGTGTATTGTTTCTAGCGACGGTGAAAGTAGTGACGTCGTCAGACAGACGAATGACGTAGTAGACTAGGCTAACAGGAGAGCAACATGGCGATAGTATCGACTCAGTACAGAAGTAGCTTGTTTTGGATGATGGTTAGAGAAATAGCGACGTTTATGAAGACCATACGGAAACTTCCCAGTGATAAATAAAGGTGCCATTTATAACATATCCTACTATGTACACTTGCAGTGTACGTTTCTCAAAAACTTATATAAAACAAACTATTAAGGTTTTTTATATTTTTTTCTTTTGTTATCGATTAAGCACGTGTTTGTCTACATTTGGCCACGTGCCTGTTTGACTTTTACAATTGCGTTTTATTATTTTATTGCGCTTGAAAGTGACAACATTGTCAAAAATTGAAAAAAATGAAACCAATTTGAAAAATGTAAAATGTAAGTATTTATATAAATATTTTCAAATAAAACTACTTGATCTAGAAACATAAAGTATCCTAGTATTATAATTAATGAATAGATTTCACATTTATAGCAGCATGGTCTTTTCATATTGTAACTTTTTGTACCGTACACTCCCAGTGTACATGGCAGGATAGGCCACTGTAGAAACCAATTACTGGTATATGAATGGAAATAAATCGAGACTTTATTTAGAACATAGATTTGCTTGTTTTAACCAATATTATCATATATTATTGCTATACACTACACATATCCATATAATTGCAAATTATAGAACTAATTATGATGATTATAAGGTTATTATTTGAAAACATATCAACAATAATATAATAATTCCTTTTATATATTTTGTTTTATTTTGTTTTATTTTACTTCTTGCAGTTCTCCTAGAGGCTCTATAGTCTATTTGAACTGACTACTTAGAAAAATATGTCACATTAGCAAATTATAATATTATTGATGTATGGTTATGTGAAAAAAAATTATAATACAAATTATAGATATTTATAATATTTTTTTAGGGTCTCAAGTTAATATTAACAGTTCACAATGTCATCATTAAGAATAAAATGAGAACCTGATATCTAATAGTAAATAAATGAATTAGACAAAAGCATGATTGAGTTTCAGTGATATTAGAATCTTATAATTTGTTATTAGGTCCTTGTGTTATATCATAACTGTAAAAAAGTTTAATGGTGTAACGCTGCAGAATGCGAATGTCGTGTAATGCTGGGTTCTTGCCTCCTGAAGTACTCTTGACACGTGACAAGACAAATACTATAAACTGACTCAAGTCCGTTTCAGCAGACAAATATAAAGTTTATTTTACAACACAATAATAATAATATTGCGCTCCTTGTTAGTGCTACAAGTCAAGAAATAATAACAATCCTATCCACCTAACAGCGGTATCAAATATATCCAAATACGTAGAACTCTTCAGTATATTACAAATCACGTCCGCATCACAGAGGGTAACACTATGCAGAATAATCCATAATAACAATACATATCTCAAAGGGAACAAGGGAATTGAGTCTATAGACTTTATCAAAGCTAACAAAATTGAAAATGCCAAAATTATGACTGCAACCCAATGAAAAGAATTAGAAAAAAAAGGGAATTTATGATTATTACATAACTGATAAGCATATGAATATACGAATATACGAGCATATAAAATATGTTTGGTTCAACCGCACTTCAAATATTAAAATCTTTGCTTATGGACATGATCTTTGAATATCTCACTATTGTATTATTATTTGTTGTTGTAAAAATATATCTGGATAGTACTGGTTAGTACCAGATAATGTTGTACATTTGATGAATATTTTTTACTATAGATATTGTTATAATTTTTTAATAAAAAAGCATTAAAATATACTTTTTTTGCATTAAAATGCTTAATTTGTGTGTTTTTCAATGTTATTAACTAATCTGTTTTCACTTAAAGATTGTAAAAAAAAATATTTTTTTTTATATAATGTTCCTCACGGGGCCACTTCCTGCTACGAACTGCCAGTGTTACATCTCACAGAATCGTTACTATATGGAATTTTTCAAAAATTCTTTTTGTAGTGTCTTAGTTTTAGCAATAGAAAGTTCATATTTAATGCAGTAATAAAGTTTTGGGGGTTAATGGGATATTTCTAACTTGTAATGTTCTGTGGCTAATGTGAAGTAATAATTGAGATAGAAGTGAAGTCAGATTAGATTAGCCCACAACATATGTTGGCTACAGTCAATATCTGTGGAGTATCTGCTGCGCGAAAACTTCTCCGTGACTGTCTTTAGTCACATGGGTCTATTAGACTCGTGGGAGGCGTGGTCGGGTGGCTAAGTACGCTTGAACCTGGCTTAGTTTGATTACCTATGAAGGGGGCAGAGTTGTGTTTACTAAGCGTCTAAAGGCAGCACGGAAAAGCCTTCTCCCAGATACCCCCTTCCCCCAATGGTCCACAAATGAGATTGGACCATAGCGCTCTGAGCATGCTATAAGCATGAAATTAGCGCTATATAAAAGCTATAATTGAATTAATTTATTATTACAAAAGATTATGATATTCTTGAAAACCTGATGTACTGTATAATATTGAAGTCTCAATAGTATGTGTGTCTGTAGAACCTCCCGCGCCGTTCGGCTCATTGGGCGGCAAGCTGTTTCCACAAAAAATCTGTCACTTGCAATGTTTGAAGCCTCTTCCCACCTGCTCTGAGGACTTCTATGAAAGTGTGGCGTGAAGTTATACTAGGATGTTCCTGTTTGCGCTTCCTCGTAATGGCCTCCATGTCATTGCAACTCTTATTATGCGTAATTCATTTTGTCGGAATAAATGTCCCGCAAACCTCATGTGACGCTCTGTCACAACCTTACCAAGGTGTCGACTGCCAGTTCGGCATAGCATTTCTTTGATTGAGACCCATTCTCTATAACTGACTCCTAAAATCCGTCTTAGCCATTTTTGTTGAGCCACATTTAGTCTTTTTCAATTTTGTCAGATGACTATCCACTGCACTTTATTAATGGAGTCCAGCCACTGGTAGAAATTTTGTAACCTCTTTGGCTACGCTCTTGGAATTAGGTGACTATAGTTTCCTTTAGATTTTATGTTGTGGGTTTTAAACTAAAAAATCTCTGGACTATTTAGCTACGCTCATAGAATTTGATGAGTGTAGTTTGCTTTATAATAATATTGAAGAGGGGGCTTGCAACCTCAAAACTCTCTATAGGGGGATTTTAAACTAAAAAACATCTGGAATGGTTTTAAACTAAAAAAAAAGCCATCTGGAAGAGAGGATTTAAACTCAAAACTCCCCTTTGGCTTGGCTAAGCTCAAAGAATTTTAGTGTGTAATTTACATTTAATTTTTTTATATTGAAGAAAAATTTTTTAGCATTAAACCCCAATGAAAGGGGATTTAAACTCAAAACCCTCTTTGACTACGCTCATAGCATTTTGAGTGTGTAATTAGCTTCTTTTTATTTTTTCGCTTCCAACCCCGCTGACGGGCGGGGGGTTAAACTTAAATCCCCTTTTTGGTTACTCTCAAAGAGTTTTGCTTTTTTATATTGAAGATGTATTTTTTTAGCTTCAAACCCCACTGAAAGCGGTGGGGGTTAAACTCAAAACTCAAAAGCCCCTTTGGCTACACTCATAGAATTTGAAGTGTGTAATTTGTTTTTTTTTTATATTGAATATGTATTTTTTGGCTTTAAACCCCGCTAAAAAAGGGTTTAAGCTCAACTCCCTTTATCTACGCTCATAGCATTCTCAGTGTGTAATTTGTTTTTTTATATTGAAGAGTGGTTTTATAGTAAATTTCAGAGGGGGTTTTAAAATCGAAACCTTCCTTAACTATGCTCTTGAAATTTGGGGATTGCCATTTGCATTATTTTTAGTTTGTTTTGTTTTATAGAAGAGGGGATCTTGACTGCGAAACCCCCTGCTAGGGGTTTTAAACTCAAAGCCCCCTTGTCTGCGCTGGGGCAAATGATGGTTTAATATTAAAATCTCACCTAAAATAAACAAAATCAATGCAAAAAATCAGTCACTAAAGTGACTAACCCGCAGGGGGGGGGGTTCATTTCGGGGGGGGGGGGTTGCCCCCTGCCTACGCCCATGATATATATAAATATTTATACAGTGCTTTTTTGTAAAAAAACAACAACAAATAGGTGCCAATACTTAGTGATGGATTGCCTAACTTCTAGTAATAAATTAATAATAAACATTAAAATACAAGAAAAGTAATAATTTTTCCCCAAATTGAAAAAGGTGCCGGTACGCCGTACAGTCACAAAAAAGTACTATATATATATATACATCTTATATAATGCAGACGTTACTTCAAAAAAGTAGATGATCACTTCCTACACTTCAAGCATTTAGTCATGCATGTCAACCAATGACCTGCATCCTGCTTAGTCACTGGTTTTCGTGGCTAGCTCATGTAACTTATTCCATGCTCTAATAGCACTATGGAAAAAAAAGCATTTGTACAAGTTTGTCCTAGCATATGAAACGAGGAATGTGCCTTTATCTTTGTGTCTTTCTGGGTATTTTATTAGATTTTGTTTTTGTATTTGAAGATTAAGGTTCAGTGTTTTATGTATAATTGCTACTTTACTTTTGAGTCTTCTCTTCTGAAGGCTTCCTAAATTAACCCTTAAGTGATTTTACTAAAGGTGTTACTCTAGTCTAATGTGAGTATTCGTAGGTAATGACTCTCACTGCTCTATTTTGTTTCTGCTCCGATTTCTTCATGTTTTCTTGAGTTGCCCCTCAACAGAGGATGCATATTCTATTATTGGCCTAACCAAGGTTTAAATAACATATGTCTGCTAACTATACGTCTTTTCACTTGAATGCTCCTTAAAGCACAAATATCAATTAAAATAATATTATTAGATACTCTTTCATTTGTCATTATTTTATTTGTATATTCCAAAGGGTACAACAACATGGCTGAAGGTTTTTGTTTGACCGTAGGCTATATGACGCCCACTTTTATCAATAAAGAGGAGATTATACGACTGTTTCAACATACTGACTACAAGTCTAATCACTATAATAAACAAATAGGTCTATATACAGCACCTTTAGATGGCGTCTATGTATTCTCATTGATGAATACAAACCAAGGGGCTGTACTGTGCATGGATCTAAAAGACAAGAGTGACGAGGAAATATCAAAAGCTGTTTGTCGAATGAAGTACAGAAATGTTTCTGTATCTGCTGTATTTCCAATACCATTATACAAAGGTAAACTACTGTATATCAAATCACCCGATGACTGTGTATCTTTACAACTGCGTTGTGATTCTCATTTTTGGTGTATCTTTATCAAAAGATTTTAACAAGATTACATAATTTTCATAATGACAGAAACGTATTGGGATAATTAACAACAATACAGAAAGCATATATACATTAATTATTTTTTTTGTTAAAGCTGATATCAATCATCGTGATAGAACTATATCATAATTTATTTTGTATTAAATGTTTCAGTATTTGTTGTGTTGCAATATTGTGTTTATATTCTTTCTTTCAATTCAAATGTTGTACAAATTATATATAGTACAATATAAAATAATGTACTGTAACCCAGACTTGCGATCACAACAAATTTCCATAAGGATCAATAAAACAGTCTTAGTATTAGTCTTTGTTAGCATTAATTCTTTCAGTGTTAAAAGTCTTCTGTTAGTCGATTAAGGTAATGAAATAAATATCTTTTAATGAAATATGATAAACACGAGTTAGTTATCGACTGAACACATTATTTAGTATTTGATTTATTTAGATATTGTTAGTCTCACATATTGATAGATAAAGTTATGTTGTAGACTAAGCTAGATCTAGATCTAGATTGTATTTGTGTCAATGACTCTAAGCTAGATCTATAAACATCACCGGATTTGATGGAGGGCAGATGGGGCTACTTCTCAGGCTAGGCTGGGCTCTTATCATTTTCAATCATTATAACATTTGTTTTCACTAGCCATCATGAATCGCACAGGTAAACATCGAAACATCCTCTCTCTCACTCTCGTTCTGCCGTTGCATCCGTAACTTTAATACGTAATTAACCCAACAATTCAATATTATAATTAATATTACTTTACTATGGTACCTTCAAACACATACTTCCAATGTGACCATCTCGAATATTAACAAATATTTGTTTAAAAAGTTGATCCCTTTCACTCTCTCCCTTGTCCCATGACAACCCTCTCATAGCTTCATTCAGTCACTCCACCCCCTACACTTTAGAGTGTAGTTCAATTTTGAAATTCCACCCAGACCATTTGAGGGGGGCCCCAAATGAATGTCTGATATTTGTTTTTACATTAAATATTTCATGTCATGATGTCGAATGACAAAATGCAAGGCCCCTAAAGAGATCAAGCCCACAAATTCCTAGCTACGTCACTGATGTCAAAAATGTTAGTTTATTCAATCAAATCACAATCACTTTGACCTGCGAAAGCAATTATCTTTTCAAAAATTCTCAGCCCAGGCTGGAGGCTTTGCAGTATTGTATATCTATAGCTTATAAGTAAAAGGGAATATCCGATAAATTGGGAATACCCAAAACTACTTGTCAATGAGTTGTCAATATTTGTTCCTTTCAATGTCAGTCTTCTGTTTAGTAAATTAAGGTAAATAAAGAATTAATATACACGTCAGTGTATAAAATCATTATTTCATATTTGATAACAATATCCATCTTGATTTACTAAGTTCAGAAGCGGATTGAGGGTATCAAGATCGTCCCGGGCATCACCCTATAACCCGCCCACAAATGGTGTACCATACTATGTACATAGAATGGATAGGTGTGATTCTCTTAAAAATATGTCAAGTTTGATAATGCTTTGACAACTGGATGCATGCATGAAGGGCCGGACTTAGGCCACTGCAACCTATGCGGCCGCAGTGGACCCCGCACTTTCATAGGCGCCGCGCTAATTCTGTATGTAAATTTATTTAATAAAATTGTATAAATGGAAATCTCCTAAAGTTGCAAAATATACGAATAAGTCCTGTAAAACTCCTGGAATTATTGGGTTGTCATTTAATATGGAAAACGTCAATCCAACAGGCAATTTTAAAAAAGGCTTTGTCAGCTTTCATTTGACAACATTGTAAAAATAGGCCAAGTTTAACTTAAACCAGAAGTTCCAATATTTTATTTACTTTAATAACTTAGTAAAGAATGAATAAATGCAAAGACGAATTTATTTTCTAATGCAAAATTAAAATTTTCTCTTATTATCCTTATCCCTACCCAGACTGGGCTCCGCGCAATCTTATCCGCAATTGATAGGGCCGGCTCTGCATGCATGCGTAGGTATACGTAAGGTTTCTTTTTTCCTTCATCTAATTATTGACATTAAAAAGTAGCCAAAATGTTTTGGTATTACTAAAAGACTAGTACAAACATACGGCTTAGAGAGACACGAAACAGCTCTTGTTTCTGTATACATGAACATGTGATAGGAACAGTCAAGGAGTAAGGAGACCAGAACACTGCTGCCTGACACGTCATTTACCAGTGTGACCAAATCATTTTTTTTATTTTGGCCTAACGTCTTTAGTTACAATTTTCCAAGTCTCTTTGGGTCGTGGTGTTTCCTCATTTCATATTTTAACAATTTCAATGTGCAGAAATCTTTTTCTTAAGCTATTGGAGTACATGAAGAACTAGGCACATAGAAGACCTAGTACGACCATGAATGTGTAATTTGCTATAACAGAGCGACCTATCAGAAATACACATTTCGTTTGTCCTGTCTGTTGGGGTTTTTATATTTAAATCCTTGGCTCGTCTGGCCGGGCATATTAATTAATAAATGTTTATTGAGATGATGTGAGCAATGTATCATATTAGCTCTCATCGAAGGCAAATAATCAACATAATAACTTAACCATTTATTTAAATGAACACATATTAATTTTAAACTATTAGTAAATCATGAAGGCCCACTTTGATCACAATGATAGAGATACGCATCGGGCACCCACTGCCAAATACCAAGAGTTTTTTTTACATAAATTTTTTGGCCCATCGGCACAATTTAGGCCATGTCGTGTCCAAATATCAAGGGACTCTACTCCGTGGTTTACAGCCTAAATCCAGATCTAGTTTGACGGAGTCCAGACAAGACAAATATAAATTTCTATATTCTCGCTACTCCATAGAACTTAAAAGTGTAGAGCAGTAATAGAAGGATATAAATATATATTTGGATGTAGTAACAACACTGCTGTTGAAGTTACAACTCCATTTTATTGACATGACAAGAAAGTGAAAAAAACTAACAGGAGACTTGAATACACACTAATAACATACTTGAGAAAAACATGTGAACACGTGACCATACTGAACAGTAGAAAAAAGAGAGACTTCAAGTAAACAAACAAACACACACACAACATACATAAACATACATACAGTTACAAATGTAAGAATTATTATTACACTTACTCAATTATGGGAAACAATTAAAAAGGACACAAACAAACGAGAAAGAGACGGCAAGGGAAAGGCGCCAGAAGTCATGACGTTTACAGAGAGAGCACTGAAATACTTTGTTCCATGTGCAGAAGTGAATATCAGAGGGAAGAACTAGTTCACTATGCGCATGCGCACTATTAATGCCCTGTCTTAACATTTGCCGGTGCACATACAAATGTAGTTTTAAAACTTTTTCTTTCTGAGACGAGGATTTTTTTACACTTTTGCCAACGTTTCGGCGGGTCGGATAAAGCCATGTCGCGGGCCGGATGTGGCCCGCAGGACGTATTTTGGGCATCACTGGGCCAGACTAACACTGATCTATATCTTCAAAACATTAATTAATTGAATACTTTTGAAAACTAACAATGTTATACTACTACTTACAACGACAGTTAGTCGAACCCAAGCTTTGTTGTATTTTGAATGGACCTAAAAAAAATGTTACCTTTTTCTGGAAACAAATAAAATAATTTGTTTTACACTTCTACAACAGATGCGCCCGCTACAACAAAGACAGATCATTTCTTTAAATCTGGAAGTATTAGAGAACGTCAGACAGAAAGTGGCAAGTCTGGACAAATCAATCAAAGACGTAAGGAAACATTGGAAGATAAAGCTTTTATCAATTTACTCTGTCTGTTTGTATGTCTGGTAAAAATACATTTGTGTACACGTATTTCTCCCACACCAATTCTCGGATTAATTTACAACGTTAAGTGATTATGAATTTCACAGAAACTAAACATTTCTCAATTAAAAGTTAATTAATAATTAAACAATTGAAGCTTTACATTGCACACGATTATACGCCCCCCCCCCCCCAAAAAAAAAAAAAACATTGGGGGTAGCATAAAATGTTTGCTATAAAATTTAACGAGATAACAATGAATGAACAAGTTTAAACGAATTTAATAAGAACCACCCTTACAGTCTGACGGGGGCAAGGTGGCTGAGTGGTTAATTGCTCGGCTTCCGAACCTGGCGTCCTGGGTTTGAATCTCGTTAAAGACTAGGATTTCGAACATCAGGATTATTAGGGCGCCCTTGAGTTCACCCAACTCTAATGGGTAGCTGATTTTAATTGGGATAATAAAGGAAGTGTGTTGTTGTGCTGGCCACATGATACCCTGCTCGTTAATCGTTGGCCACAGAAAGAGATAACCTTTACACCATAGATCGCAAGGTCTGAAAGGGAAACTTTACTTTTTTACAACCTGACTCCCTGCTCTTTAACTGTTGGCCAAAAGAACAGATGATATCTTAACATCATCTGCCCTAGAGATCGCAAGGTCTAAAATTTTAAATATTACCTTTTTTTTACAACTATTTATCCTGATCTGATATTTACATACCTAGCCATCTAGGTTGAACACTAGTTTTTCCTCCATATTTCCGTATTAGCAAATACTGCATTATACGATAATCCTCAGACTCGAAGACAAACCTTATTATTATTATTATTACTATTATTATTATTATTATTTCCATATTAGGTAATAGAAAAGGGAGAGAAGTGGCTTAACGAGGACGACAATGTCCAGACGTTTGTACAAATGAATCAGATGATAGTGGATGAGAACTCTCGCTGCCTGAGAATTTGCCGAGACATTGCAAGTAGGTCTTGACATTCCGTAGTATTTTATTAGACTCACAGTGGTGAGAGACTGCAGTTATGAAATACATATTGCTATTTGACGTCATTAATTGAAATGACGTAATGTAAAGCAAGGTGAAACTGTATCTCTCAACATTTCTTACTTCTTGAAACATTATAGATGAAAAGGAAGAAACGGACCCGACAAATAAAGATGAGAGTCTGAACACAGAAATATCTGAAACTAAGCCAGATTTAACTTCAACAGTCAAAGGTAGGACCTGCTACCTCCTAGTTTTGTCTAATTACATTATGTTAAATACGGAACTATTTCTTCTATTAAATATTACATACCATGTAGATGAGTAGCAGTAATAGAAGGGTGTTTGATACTGTCATACGTAGGCTAGAGAGCAATCTGGATGAATACATCACTATATTTCAGAAAAATGTCCATGCACATTTTGATATCAGACACAATTTTGATCTACATAAACTTTTAAGTTGTTTTTTTTTCTTTCATTTTAACATTTCAAAACTAACGCAAATTTAATTATTTTTTTAATATTTTTTAAGGATCAGATGAGTTTCAAAATAGGAAAATTAGTTTTGATAAAGTCTCTACAGAAATAAATTTTGGTCTTTAACTTAATTTTTTTTTAAGAATAAAAAGTACACTACTAACGAAACTTTTTTTTTACAATATTATTTTATTTCTAGGTTCAGTTGAAAATGACACTAGGAGAGTTGACGTTGAAGAAGTCTCTACAGATATGTCGACAATGAAAGATTTCATACAAACTACAGAAAGGAATTACTCAACCCTGAGTGAACAACTTGAAACATTAACAAAATCTCTTTCAAAGAAAGTTAAATCTTTACAGAAGAGAAATACAGAACAAGACAATAAGATTGAAGAAATGGTCAGAAGACAGTCAGTTTCGGAAACTAGAACAGACTCAAAGTTTGATGACGTCATGAGCGAGCTCCACACTGCTAGTGACTTTATAAAATACCAAACGGATATGTTATCAGAGAAAGTTCAAAAGTGTGAAGAGTGTAACGAAACAATTCTGAATGAACACAAGATTTTAGAGAGCAATTTAAAATTGAATGTAGACAGTCTTACAAAACAAATACAAAGTTGTCAAGAATCGACAACAAATCTTTCAACTTCTGTTACGCAGAACAAATCTTCAATGGAATCAACCTTTGAAAAGCTACAAAATAAATGTACAGATATTGATGACAAGGTATGATTTTATTTGTAATATATAATTAGCATTTGGATCTTTTATTAAGGTTTCGATTTTCCTAGTCATAGAGCTGAGGTCTCATTAAAGTCAGTTGCCTTTCTGAAGCACATCATCATATAGCAGTAGCTCCAAGGTAAGAACAAGATCAGGAAGTCTGTTTGTAGAGGTGTGTACATGTCCTTTGAATGTGTGTTTCTTTGAACATTTAAGGTTCTTATAATATTTTAATACCTCATCTGGTGTTGTCCGAACGTCTGTTGTGTACTAAATGAATATTCTCCTTCACATCCGATTTGTTGTACTACATGTTATCGCGTATATCCACTCTAATTAGCACAACACAACGTGTATTAAGATTTCTGATTTAAGTCTGGCTTAGCAGATACACATTTATTAATATAAAATAACAGTTTACAATATATTGGCAACTTCAACCATCAATGAATCACAAGTACCACTTCATAGAAATCAATCACATTATCCAATGAAAAATATCAAATACACAACTAAAAAGGTATCAAATACACAACTAATAAGGTATCAAATACACAACTATTAAGGTATCAAATACACAACTAATAAGGTATCAAATACACAACTAATAAGGTATCAAATACACAACTAATAAGGTATCAAATACACAACTAAAAATGTATCAAATACACAACTAATAAGGTATCAAATACACAACTAATAAGGTATCAAATACACAACTAATAAGGTATCAAATACACAACTAATAAGGTATCAAATACACAACTAATAAGGTATCAAATACACAACTATAAGGTATCAAATACACAACTAATAAGGTTATCTACTCTACAGACATACTACGTCTGTTTTCTTCTCAATTCATGGCGTCGACTCATTTCTTACCATGTGGTCAACTCTCAAAACGAGATTTCCTGCCCATAATTCATAGCTCTCCCGTGCTGCATCCTAATCACCATAAACAAATGTACCCCGTGCTTCACAACTAGCACATGTCAAAGGCCAACAAACAATGGTGTGACAAGGTGGTCGTACCTAGAGCCATGTCATTATGTACTTTCTAATGCCAGATTTCTGGTACCACATTTGAACAAATTTCTCTCTTTAAAGATAATGATTTTTTGTTTCAAAGTCCGTGATATCAATGTAGCGACTAAGTTAAAAATATGGACTCATCATTACTTCTCCAAAGCGGGATAACTAAAATAATATGAAAATTTAAAATGTTAATATTCACCTTACGTCTATAACAGTGGCGTCATTAGGGGATGTGGGGGTGCGGTCCGCACCGGGTGACACCGACCCTAGTGACGCCACTGGTCTAGAACATTTAAACATCTATTTCGATTGAAACGGCAGCGATTAATTTTTCTCAAAGTAACATTTTGTTCTTAGTTTCTTCTCAGTACTTTTATTGCTTACGATGGCGCTGAACCTGCGGTGACATGCATGTTGTTAAAAAATTGAAACATTAATAAAACTAAAAATAATAATAGTAATAATAATTATTATAATAAAAAAATAAAAATAATAATAAGTTAATAAACCAACACTTGGCTTTGACGCACAATTTGATTGGTAAGGACACTCCTCCTTATTATAAATACTCTCCACAAGATGTTCTCGAGTCTACTGAACATCTGCTGTACTGAGATAGGCCTAGTCTGACCGACAAAACGGTAGATTTCAATCGCCCGGAACTTCTGTTCGTTGATAAAAAAGAAAAAAACCGCTACCATTATCGACATCGCCGTACCACTGTCTCATAATTTAAGAAAAACTGAGTTGGAAAAACAAAGAAAATATGGGAACCTAGGCTTGGAGATTAAGCGTCTATGGATATTGTCCAAAATAACAATATACTCCATTGTTATATCAACCGAGGGGATAATAACAACTGACCTCACAGACACCTTCAAAGCCCTTAACATTCCTAGGAACATCCTCGTTGCCTGTCAGAGGGCGGTACTGCTGCAGACCTGCCACATCACCAGAAAATTCCTCAGTGGAAACTGTTAAAGGGACTACGATGAAATTTGTTTCTCTTTAGCGAAACTCAACCCTGGCAGCGCCAGAGAATGACTACTCGTTCATTTCTAACATAATAATAATAATAATAATGTTTAGTAGTAAAAAATCCTCCTTTTTTTCTTTAAAAAAAACGTTGACTTATCAAGTATTTCTAAACGTAGTGATTCATCAATTCTCCCACTTAGACGCGCTAAATAATAAATAATAGCACGTTTAGAAATCTGTTTAGGCTAGACGCTGTACAGGGCCAAGTTTTTCCAATCGATTTTAGTAGTTGTCTTTTTATCATTCCGATTTCTAATGACTCATTCTCGCCTTCATCATCACCTGCTTTGTAATCTCTTGAATAGTGTAGGGTATCTCAGATGGTAAGTCGAACTTCTTTAGATAGTCCTTATCTTATCTTATCTTATGAAATACAGACGTTGCTACAAATAAGAAGATGATTATGTCCTACAGGCTACACGTGTTCCTAGGTCAATCTAGTCATGTATGTCAACCAATGATTTAAATTCTGACAAAGGTGTTACTCTAGTCAAATGTGAATATTCGTTTTTTATGAATTTCACTTCTCTATTTTATGTTTTTTCAGTTTCTTAATGTTTCTTGAGTTGAGGGGTCCCAAAGAGAGGATGCATATTCTATTATTGGCCTAAAGAAGGTTAAATAACATTTTAGTTTTATATTCTTATTTGATTTATAGAAATTTCTTTGAATAAACACTAATGCTTTGTTTGATCCTTTAATAGTTTCATTATTATAAGGATTCTAATAAGGTTTTTCATTTATTATAACACTATGATAGAATAATGGACATATCATGAATAAATTGTTTGTATTTGTTTCTGATATTCCTTCAGAATCAAAGTTTTATCTCATCCTAGACAAAACCTCCAGAGAGACGACGGCAATGATAAGGCAGGGCTCGAACCCTTGACCATTAAGACGACAGTACAGTGTGAATGTCACACGATTTGACAAAAACATAAAAATAACTGGCGGAAATGCGGAAAACAAAGTTATTCTAGAATTCACAGGCCAAAAGTACATCTCTGTGTAGAATATGTGTGTGTGTGTGTGGGGGTATTAAGTAACCCGGTGCTAATTTTACATACCCCGGTAACATGTACACTTTTTTTTCAAAGCCTATATAGCGCTGCCAATTACAAAGAGGTGTAGGATCAAAGTCAGGCAACACGTAGAGACTAGCTCAAATCCCTTCTATACAACACTGTAGCCGAGAGAGATTTCCTTTTGAGAAAACGACAATACGAACTGTGCTATTGAGACTTATTCTGTTTTCTTTCATCCCCGTTAAGTGCAATACATTTTGTTACATATTTAACTTTCCTCTTATCTTTCCTTTTGTCTGTCCATTATTTCTTTATAAAATGTCCACATGGCCGCCATTTCAAAGCTGGGAAACAAGTCCAGATGTAGAGGAAGAAGAAGAAAAAATGTATTAAGTTGTAATATTTTTTATTTTTATTTTTTTTTGTGTGCAGATTTTACAATTTTCAAATGATTTGGATCAAATGTCTACAGAAATGATCGGACAAAGTAAGTTTTTTTTCATAGATACAGGTAAGAAATATCTTATCGTGTGCGTTTCAAATGTTACAACAAACAGCTATAAACTACTGTAAACATATTTTCTTAACTAAATGAAAGGGAAATAATCAAAATTAAACAAGAGAATACTGTGATGACCGCTCTGACTTTAATAAAGGCAATGAGCTCTGTTGAACACGCCACGTTCAATAGCATTGAAGCCAGAAAGAAACAACCTGTTTATTGGAGTGACTATGGAGTGGAGCCGATACCAACAGTTATATTAGAAACACTTAGAATCGTCACAGTCATTATGTGACATGCGGTCAAAATTACAACATTGTTAGTGCGTGGATTGAAACACTAAAAGGACTACTCACCGCTTCCCTGGCCTGATCGCAGACTTTTCGCCGAAGTATACCCCAGTTGTAATTAGTCAAAAATCCTGGTAAAAGAAGTTTGTTTACAATTTCAAATCGAAGTTATATATGCGTAAAGGAAAGGTAAGTTAAAAAGGGGGGGGGGGTAAACAGGTTTCCAACACTAGATAGGGTTAGGCTCTATGTTAGTTTTGCTGCACAAAATTATGATAATTTCTTAGACTAATGTTTCCGCAATTTGACCCATACACGCAGCAGTAACTGTTTTTATAATAATATATAAATATAATTTTTTTTATTGCACATTTTTAATCACTACAATTTTTTGTTTCTATAGCCTTGAATGAAGGATGGTTTTGTCTTATGATAATGATAGTGTAAATTACAAGGAAAAACAATTGCAATGTTTATAAAAATTCGTTAACTAAGAACAAATATATTTTAAACATTGTTTTCTCATCTGAATGCATTAAAGTTTGACCATGGAGATCCCTCTCGTTGAAAGACAGTATTAAGGCCTAATTTAATGCTAAAATACTTTCAACTTACTAATATAATGAGTGAAACGCCATGTCCAAATGAGTGAAACGTCATGACCAAATAAGTGAAACGTCATGTTCAAATAAGTGAAACGTCATGTCCAAATAGGTGAAACGTCAAGTTCAAATAAGTAAAACGTTGAGTTCAAATACGTAAAACGTCGAGTTCAAATAAGTAAACCGTCGAGTTAAAATGAGTAAAACGTCGAGTTCAAATAAGTGAAACGTCGAGTTTAAATAAATGAAACGTCGAGTTCAAATAAGTAAAAAGTCGAGTTCAAATAAGTAAAACGTCGAGTTCAAATAAGTAAAACGTCGAGTTCAAATAAGTGTGCTCACCTGTCCATCGTTCTGTTTCGCTAAATGATCATTGTTAAGTTGCGTTCCTGAAAAAAACAGGTTAGGGTTTGAAGACTTCATCCATATTCACATTTACAACGTTTCACATTTTATCTTCGAAGTTGTTATATATCTGACAAAAAGCTAGAGAAACTATTTAAAATTATTATTGGAACTAATGAAATAAATCAAATTGGGAGAATCTGATTTATGATATTAACCAACATGACAAGAACTAACAAAAAACATTATAGTTACTGGAGAATGCTATTGGGCGCCGATAAATGCCCCATGAAAACGTCCAGAGAAATATGATCGTTTAGAGAACCTTCAGAAAAAATTAGGAGACCCATAGGCAGTTTGCAGCAAATAATGCTAAACCCAAACAGAGCCTGCGACCCCTTCGAGATATTCTTAAAAATTCGAGATAAATCTCTTGTCTGAACCTTTGACCCGGGACGGATTTTATCCGGTGGCCAGGATGAAGGATTGGCTCTTCAGTGACCTTTCTGTCTAAAAGCTCCTGTCAGCAAGATGATCATTTATTCATATTCCTTTTTTTTCCTTGGGTAACGGCCCCTTAAGCCAATAAAATGGGTTCCTCCATTCTATGCCGATTGCCGAGCCCACGAGGGGACTAACTACCCTTTGGATACCTCGGCTGCTTGTAAAGGGGCAAACTGCTGTGTAAGATACATCGTTTCGACTTTAGCTAATTCCCAGGCATTCACCTCACTCAGAGGATATATGTATATACAGGGTGCGTCAAAAAATGTATACACACTTTGAACTGTCATAGACAATTTATTTCCTGTTCTACAATGCTAATTTTCTTGACATGGAAAGCTTAATGTAAATTAAGCTAAAATAAATGTGATTGATGTGAGAAATGTCTAAAGTGGTGGCCTTCAGCATCAATACATTCCTGAGTACGAGTCAACACTGATTCCGTACATCGTACCAAAGTTTCCACTGAGATTTCTGCGCAGACCGCCTGAATCTCATTCCCCAGAATGCGTAGCACACTACTAGCACTTACATCACTCTCACGTGCCGCTTGCCTTGACGATTTTTGAGGTGAACGCTGAGACAGTTCCAAGACCGCAGTTGTGGATTCATCACTTGTAGCGGTACGATGTCTCTCCCTGATTGACCTTTATGCACATACACACTGTTCCATAAATTTGTCTCGTAGACGTGTAATTGTTAACCTTGAAGGTGATTCTGTACCATACTCACGTCTCCACTGTCTTCGAACCGCAGCAACATTCTCAAACTTCCAGTACTACTTAATTATCTGCTTCCTCTCTTCAAAACTCAAACGCAGGTCCGCCATGTTGCAATTACTGATGCTGAAGGCCACCAGTTTGAACATTACTCGCATTAATCACATTTATTTTTCTAATTGGACATTAAGCTTTCCATGTCCAGAAATTTAGCATTGTAGAACTGGAAATAATTTGTCTATGACAGTTTAAAGTGTGTATAAATTTTTTTGACGCAGTCTGTATATATGTTAGTAGCGGCCCTGGGAGGTGACAGGTGGGTCAGAGGCCCCAGGCCGCGCAACTGATGGAAGGCACCACGAGGCTAGCTTGTCACATTCAGCTTCGCAAACCAGATCAGTTCTCATTAGCTAGGACTTGCTAGTCAGTGTTTTGGAAGACTTGTGGACATCTATAGGACACCAATTACCTTGTCACATTTAGCTTCGCAAACCAGATCAGTTCTCATTAGCTAGGACTTGCTAGTCAGTGTTTTGGAAGACTTGTGGACATCTATAGGACACCAATTACCATGTCACATTCAGCTTCGCAAACCAGATCAGTTCTCATTAGCTAGGACTTGCTAGTCAGTGTTTTGGAAGACTTGTGGCCATCTATAGGACACCAATTACCATGCAAGCTCTTAACATGACATTTTTGGTTTTTAAATGCCGTTCAGTTTCGGTCAATTCATTGTTAAATATTTCACCTTGGCATCAATAAAAGCATGTAGCCGGAAGCGACTAATTAACCTCGTTAGTAACCGACATACAACAAGATTTAAATGGAGAAAACGCGTAGTGACCAAGTTTCTACCAGTTGCAAGGCTATTTGTACATAAAAGACGTTTATATTGGTGTAACATAAATGTAAAATAAAAAAAAAATACTTTTTTTAAAAATGAATTTCGATGGGGATACGTTCCAACACCGCCTTCGGAATTAAAATTTCCCTGTAATTTAATGTGGTATACGCACACACTATTTTTGGATACGAACAGTATCACAAGACATCCCTTAACACTTTTATCGCCTAAATACATATTTCTCATTCTCATAATAAACTTTACATGTCAACTGTTTCTGACGTCACAACCTGTGACGGGGCAACGACCTACTAGTCTACACAGTTGCGACGTTGCAGGTCAGTGTTGAGGCCTACTGTATCGATTGGCCTCGATTGAACCAGTTCTAACGTTAATTTCGGCCTATTAGCATCCAGAAAGTTTGACGATGACGTTTTCATTTTTTTCCCAATAGGCCCCTGAGTATATACGTCACGTGGCCGTGGGACAGCACGTGCTCAAACAAAAAATCACTGGACAATTTATTTCATTATTTATTTTGAAAACCCGTTGTACAACCCTTCCAAGAAAGTCGTATTTGCGAACGTCAAGGGAAAACTGTAGCTCATATCGCACACCTTGTTCTTAAAGAGCATCAATAAAGCTTCAGCATTCGGACGTCGCATTGGGAGATAAAATACATAATATTATTAGTAGTGAAAAGTGACAAGCCAGGAAAGTTCCGTGATTGAATCCGCCTCCGATCGTCTAAACAGCTAGTAACTGCAAGTGTTCTGGTTCTCCTTTGTTACTAATAGTTACTTTCTAATTACTATTATTAATTTTTATTAATTATTATTGAGTTTTTAGGCAAAATGTTTCTGAATCATTAGTTACGTTTATTAACCTTAAAAGACGAAATCTTTTACGCAGAACTATTACAATACAGTATGAAATTAGTGAAAGTCAAATACCTGCGTAAGGTACTATGTTTAGTAGCAAAAATAAGGCCTACAGCGCTAGAGGCGGACGAGCCCGTTAGTGTGATGTGGTACGGTATGTACTGGGCCGCAAACAACACTCACCCAGGGCCCCGCGCTCTGCTAAGGCCGGCTCTGATATACATATGTCCTCTCTTTGAAATGAGATGAATGAGCATCATGACGTCGCGCTGTAAAAACTGGCGCAATAGTTGCAGACGACAAGACACCGCTGGCAGAATAAAAGCGACAGAGAAAAAAAAGCAAGGCTTATGACACTAGCTCCAGCTGGAATAACATGCCCAGTGTGCCGCCGATCTTTCAGAGCTCACATAGGTCTCACCAGCTACATGAGGAGGCATAAAACCCCATCGCAAATCCCTCAGCCCCCTGGATGACAAATGTGGTCAACATCGAACCATATATGTCAAAAAATAAATTTACTGTTATCTCTTTTTAATCAATTAAAAGTAAAGTAGCAATTATACATAAAACACAAAAAGACATAAAGATAAAGGAACATCCCTCTTAACATATGCTAGGACAAATTTGTACAAATACTCCTTCTTCTCTAGTGCTATTAGAGCATGGAATGGGTTGCCTGAGCTAGCCAAGAAAACCAGTGACTTACCAGGATTGTAGTCATTTGTTAACATGCATGACTAGATGCATGACGCGTAGGACGCAATCATCTTCTTTTTTGAAGTAACGTCTGTATTTCATAACATAAGTATTTTTAAAAAATTTACTGTATATGCACGTTAGTTCCTTAGTTTACCAGTAATTTCGGAAAATACAGCAAAAACATAATTAAATGTATTTCTTTTTTTTAAACAGTGTCCAATAACACAGCTGAATGCTTTTGTGTCCGTACAGGCAACTTAAGTTTAGCTGATGTCAAGCAAGACAAGATTGGCACACTCTTTATGGATCCGTTCAGCCTGTACGATACACAAAACTACGACACCAGTACTGGTACATACACAACACCATACGATGGCCTATTTTTAGTTAGCCTTATGATAGAAAATAAAAATGTCTTGGTGCCGGTTAAAATCTACATAGTTACTAAAGACAGCAGTGAAGTGGAAAAAGTCCGCAATTTATGTATAGCTGAATCAAAAAGAACTGTCTCTACATGTTTCCCTTTAATACTTAAAAGACACGAGAAGTTATTTTTAAAAGGCATTGGGGATTATCAATATTTGGTTTTGGGCCCAAATACAACATTCTCATGCATTCTTATTAGCAAAATGTAATTTAAAAATAAAATAGATCTAACTAAAAAAAAATATGAATGAATAAAAACTACAGTATTTTTTTATATTTGGTCTACAAAATGCCAAAGTAATGATGTATCAATGTACTATGTATATGTGCAGACAGATGGATGAACTATTTATAAGATTTTGAAAATATAATCTTTTTTTCTGTAGCGCATGGTAGTCCTCGTTTGTTTGAAATATCAGAAATGTTATTTTCTGCTCACATAAAGTTTATTATGAAATAAAATAAAAAAATAAAAATATATTGAAATTAACTTTTAGTAATGTTTTCTTTTAAATTAGTAAAAGAGACACATTAGTCAAAGTTCTTTATAGATAGTTAAGTTCTTTTAACCTTTCCTTCCAGCCCCCACTCCCTGTCCTAAAACAAACAATCCAGTAAGAACAATGAACTCACACTTCTCTATTAGTACACGTTTTTTAACTTTAAAAATACAAAAGCAACAATTGACTTGTCTGTACTATGTACTCTTGGTCTCTAGTATCTCACCCAGACTTTGATGTGCAGCTTTAGTGTTGATTTGAAACAGACATTTCGACGACATCAATGTGTTCCTGTTTACATATTCAATTGTATGTTTGTTCGTGTTATGTTTTCCCTAATTGTTGTCATTCATTTTAATATGTGTCCATTTATATCAGGAGGAGCGCATCGTTGTCTGTATGATTATGGACCTCATCGGAATATTAAAGTTACTGATGTTATAATTTCATCGTCAAACTTCTGTAGAGTTATGATGAGCTTGATTATTTTTATGTGAGAATTTTTGTTATATTTTAGATTGAAATCCTACACTTATCTATTTTCTATATGCATCTACTAATCCTCTCTGTGGCATTTTACGTCTCGAGAGACGATCTTTTCCATTTGCAACTTCCTGTGTGACTAAAGAGGCCAATCCATGATACACAGCTGCGATCGCAGGTTGGGCATATATAATCACCAGGCGCCGTTGCATTTTCACCCTTCTTTCTGCTTCTGTTGTGTATGACATCTGCAATCTTTGACCCTTCCTTTATGCTCTCTCTCCATGAGGATCTGTCCAGTGCCACCTCTTCCCAGTTGCCAGTGTCGATTTTGAAGAGCTTCATGTCGCGTTTGCATACATCTGTATAACGTAAAAGTGGGCGACCAGCGGCTCTCCTGCCTTCTATCAGATCGCCATACAGGATGTCCTGTGGAAGTCGACCTTCTGGCATTCTACGAACGTGGCCAAGCCAGCCAAGGCGTCTGCTGCTGATAACAGAGCGGATGTCCTGGCACCCTGCTCTTTGTAGCACTTCCTCATTGGTTATCTTATCTTGCCACCTTATTTTTAAGATCCGCCTTAGGCATCGGAGGTGGAAGACATTCAGCTTTTTTTCCTGCCATGAGTAGGTTGACCATGTTTCACTTCCGTACAGCAAGGTGCTCAACACACAGGTCCGGAAGACTAGGGCTTTAGTACTAATAAACCAACAATAAAACAACAATTGATCTATCTATCATCTATCTATCCTCCATCCACATGCGGTTGTAAATCCATCAATCCAATCTCTTTCTCAATATGTCAATCAATTAATAAATAAATCATCAATCGAAAAATTTTTAAAATCAAATTATTTCCCTTGTTCGATATCATGCAAACTAACTACTTACTAATACTTTATTTACTAATTGTTTATATTTCTGTTAGTGATTCATGTTTTGTTAGGTACAATAAATAATTGTTTAAAGTTTTAACGACCCTAGAATGGGTTTGGAAGAAATAACGTGTACAATTATCTAAGGGTACAAAACCCTACATATTTAGTCGATATAGTATATTTCAATACTGAAGGATTGATTTCCCTTTTTGGTATCAAACAAAATGATTAATTACCAGTCATCAATTGAGTAAATTTTGTAAAATGTATTTATTTAATGTATTATCAGTGTCGATAAATAATTATGCACATTTTTAACTTGATCCAAGTGTGGAAGAGAAAAATGTTTACGAAATGTTTACCAGATAGACAGAGAGAGTGAGTTGATAGACAGAGAGAGTGAGTTGGTAGACAGAGAAAGTGAGTTGGTAGACAGAGAGTGAGGTGGTAGACAGAGAGAGTGAGGTGGTAGACAGAGAGAGTGAGTTGGTAGACAGAGAGAGTAAGTTGGTAGACAGAGAGAGTGAGTTGGTAGACAGAGAGAGTGAATTGGTAGACAGAGAGAGTGAGTTGGTAGACAGAGAGAGTGAATTGGTAGACAGAGAGAGTGAGTTGGTAGACAGAGAGAGTGAGTTGGTAGACAGAGAGAGTGAGGTGGTAGACAGAGAGAGTGATTTTTTAGACAGAGAGAGTAAGTTGGTAGACAGAGAGAGTGAGTTGGTAGACAGAGAGAGTGAGTTGGTAGACAGAGAGAGTGAGTTGGTAGACAGAGAGAGTGAATTGGTAGACAGAGAGAGTGAGTTGGTAGACAGAGAGAGTAAGTTGGTAGACAGAGAAAGTGAGTTGGTAGACACAGAGAGTGAGTTGGTAGACAGAGAGAGTAAGTTGGTAGACAGAGAGAGTGAGTTGGTAGACAGAGAGAGTGAATTGGTAGACAGAGAGAGTGAGTTGGTAGACAGAGAGAGTGAATTGGTAGACAGAGAGAGTGAGTTGGTAGACAGAGAGAGTGAGTTGGTAGACAGAGAGAGTGAGGTGGTAGACAGAGAGAGTGATTTTTTAGACAGAGAGAGTAAGTTGGTAGACAGAGAGAGTGAGTTGGTAGACAGAGAGAGTGAGTTGGTAGACAGAGAGAGTGAGTTGGTAGACAGAGAGAGTGAGTTGGTAGACAGAGAGAGTGAGGTGGTAGACAGAGAGAGTGAGTTGGTAGACACAGAGAGTGAGTTGGTAGACAGAGAGAGTAAGTTGGTAGACAGAGAGAGTGAGTTGGTAGACAGAGAGAGTGAATTGGTAGACAGAGAGAGTGAGCTGGTAGACAGAGAGAATGAGGTGGTAGACAGAGAGAGTGAGGTTGTAGACAGAGAGAGTGAGTTGGTAGACAGAGAGAGTGAGTTGGTAGACAGAGAGAGTGAGTTTGTAGACAGAGAGAGTGAGGTGGTAGACAGAGAGAGTGAGGTGGTAGACACAGAGAGTGAGTTGGTAGACAGAGAGAGTGAGGTGGTAGACAGAGAGAGTGAGTTGGTAGTCAGAGAGAGTGAGTTGGTAGACAGAGAGAGTTAGGTGGTAGACAGAGAGAGTGAGGTGGTAGACAGAGAGAATGAGGTGGTAGACAGAGAGAGTGAGGTGGTAGACAGAGAGAGTGAGGTGGTAGACAGAGAGAGTGAGGTGGTAGACAGAGAGAGTGAGGTGGTAGACAGAGAGAGTGAGGTGGTATACGATTTACGAGAGCAAAAAGGTAAAATGCATCTCTACATCTCTACAGGCATGTTACATCATATAAGATAAGATAAGATAAGATCTAATGCATTGACGTCGAACTTTAAACAACTTCTACAACGCAGTCATGGAGTTCCTTCTGTAAAATGGGAAAATGAGGCACTCTTCTATACATCATGGAACTATTTTAGGAAGCAAGTGACTAGACTTGGTAGTGAAGTAAGAGGGGATATAAGTACTCACCTTTCTCATAGGATCTTAAATAGACTCACTTTGTTATTCTCGCTGACCTCTGACATTTAAGCGTACCCCAAGTATGTTTGATTTTTTGAGCTTACCCCAAGTATGTTTGATTTTTGCAATATTGTTCTGTCGTAATCTCTTGTCAGACACACGTTCATGACACGAAAAAGCTGCTGACATAATTGCTGCCTGGTCTTGGACTATTGGTTAAACCGCGCCAGCTTCCATCCTTTTAAGTCCTACATGATATTTGAAGCTGTGACATAATCTTTCTTTCTAAAGAAAACTCGGAAACGCTTATGTAAGTAAAGAAACTTCTAATAAGTGTTGTAATAAATCTATTTGTTTAAATCGATGATCCCCTCTGTATGCACAGTCAACATTACGTCCAACGAGCCCACAGAAGCGCTATGCCTCTGTCTTTCCATATTGTTTTATGCTATGCAAGTGGACTGTGCAATTCTGGCCAGTGGTTCAGGCTTAGTTCCTTCATCTGAAACAGTGAATAGTGTGCTGTAATTTCTCAGAAATAACTTTCTCTTCCTTGTATGAGTCTTCAATTAGCAGTTTCTAAATTCCAAGCAATGTGACGAAAGTACTTCATAGAACAAAATAAATTCTGGTAACATTTCCTTCTTTAAAAACGTGTTTTTTTTTCTTACAAACATCAGCAAGTTAGTGTTAACGGACAGACTTAAGGTAGACTTACATATAATGAAACTAGTAATTATTTAATATTTAAAATATTTATATATCTATGTCTATGTGTGATGACTTAAAGCCTTAACTACCTCGGAATGTCATCAGTTCCTGGAGATTTTATATTTTTCATACTATTTATTGCTTTTTAAAAAAAAAAATCATCAGGGTTCAGTTAACGGGCGTATCCAAGAATTCTTTAGGGGGTATGGGTGTTTTTTTAATACAATTTCCTCCTCCCCCACCCTATATATAATTATCATTATTTTATTCTGACCCTCTTTTATTTCGGAAGACGTTTATTGTACTCTAGAATAGGTTCTTACAAGAGTTAGTGAAAAGACTATTGTCTCTAGTCTTAAATTGAAAAGGAGATTTTATCATTAAAAAAAAAATTCGGATGGCGGTTTTAAACTCAAAATTCCCATTCGGATACGCTCAAGGAATTTGGTGACTGTCGTTTAAATTATTATTTTGTTGTATAGAAGAGGGGAGTTTTAACCTCAAAACCTCTTTAGCTGAGCTGGGGCAACTGATGTTTAAACCTCAAAACCTCTTTTGCTGAGCTGTGGTAAATGATGGATGAACTTCAAAACCTCTTTGGCTGAGCTGGGGCAATTGATGGTTGAACCTCAAAACCTCTTAGGCTGAGCTGTGACAAATGATAGTCAAACATTAAAATCTCACCTAGAATACACACAATCCAAAGCAAAAATCAGTCATAAAACTCCGTCCCCCTTTGCGGGGGGGGGGGGGGAGTTTCATTTGGGGCGGGGGGGGGGGGTGAGAACCCTAACCATTCTGCTACGCCCATGGTTCAGTAGATCCATATAATAAAAAAAGAAACAATATTGTATTTTTTTGTTACTTAACGCTAATTAAGCTTCACAGCTTCAGAGAATCTAACGTTGCAAAATCTAAATAACTTGAATAAAGTTTGCTTCATCTCGAAAAGTACTGCACTCACCGTTGATCTTAAAAACTATAGACAATGCTGCGATCATTTTAATAAGTCGTCTAACATAACAAGCTAATTTAATAATGAAGTCTCCAAACAAACACTGATAGCCAAATTATGTCTTCATAAGTCCGTCTGTATCAATATCATATATATCAATATATAGCATAAGGCATTAATGGCAAGGGAATATGTTTTTCTTGCTCTTCTACAATTTTCAACTTTAACCTTGCATATATTAAAAGCAATTGGTGTGGCCTAAAAATAGAATCGGGAATATTAAAAGTAGTTACATCTGAAACTCCATCTCTCATCACGAGAAGCTTCAGTGACCAAGTTATTTAGTTAAAGGGTAAATAGTTCTAATTGTTGATAATCCATGTGTTCTATAAAATAAGAAATCCTAAAGTCGTATGTATAAAAAGTAAATCCTAATGATTTAAATCTAGTTTATAATTATATGAATTACTTTAGAACAAAATGCATCAGTAATGATTTAATAGCATGCTTTTGGAATTCCCGATATTGATTACAGTTCTTAAAATTGACTAAACTTAAAACGTAGATCTCATTACTTCACTGCTACAAGCGACTATACATTTAAATTAAAATTTAAACTCTTTCTGTTGCACACAGATGCGACCTGTACAACAAGTACACATTATTAATTCACATCTAGAAGATCTACGCAGTATCGGACACAAATTGGATAAACTTCAAGATTTGATTAGTAATGTAAATATTAAAAAGTTTTTTTTTTTTAAATTATATGAGTTATTTTGCGTTAGTATAGTTAATACTTATAATATGTACTACTCTTATTTAATTTATATTGTTATAATTCTGGCGGTGATGCGGATAGGAGTATTTGTGTGTGTGTTTGTGTGTGTGTGCGAGAAATCGGCTTGACGTGCGGTCAACTGTTACGAATGGCGACGGTCCACCGCGAATACTGTTGTAGTTTCAAGAAACATTTTAAGAGAACAATATTCACGCCAGTCACGTCAGATACGGTCACGTGATCAACTAGAAAAGAGAGACGTTCCGTTGGGTTCTTGAGAGAGCCAATATGTCACAGTCAAGGAGTTCACTAGACGGCTTGGTTTGGTTCAGTTCGGTGCGGTTCAGTGGTGTGGTTCTGTACGATGGTTTGGTGCAGAGTATAGTCAAGCCACTTCGGTAATACAAGACGACGTATTGATCTTGATCTGCGATGAAGTCCGACACAACGAGCCCCAGTGGATGAATTCAGTTCTTAGCAGTTGAACCCATCGCAAGTCGGGGTGAAGCGGAGAGGCTAGTAGAGTTGGATACAATGGCACAAAATGTGATACATCGGTGCAGTTGTTAACGGTGAAATTTTTGTACAGTCCTTGATACGTGTCACCAATTTGACAGTATTGGCTGTGATTTATTGGACATTAAAATTGTTACTTTACTTTGTAGCATTAAGTTATCCACTTTTTTTAATTGGTTGTGCTTCTGGTGCAGTTTGCAAGGAGCCTGGATCGTGAGAGTCGTAAAATATTTATGTATTGTTTACTCATTTTGTTTTTTTAATTTGCAAGTTTAATGAGACGATTTTACAAATATGGATGGGGGAAATAAGAAAAAATGGTTTTAAAAAGAAACTATTCTTAAAAATTGAACAGACTACGAGACCTGGCAATCTATTGACTTTCTCTGTCCAACTGTCAGGTTCTACGTGAAGGGGAAGCGTGGCTGAAAGAGATGGACCAGACGCCAACGTTTTCCCAGTTCAATCAATATTTGAGAAATGAAAGCTCTCGCTGTCTTCAAACTTGTTTGGATATCGCAGGTAGTGGATACTGTTCGTCTTTACAAAACTTATATCTTCTCACTCTGTTTGTCTGTCTGTGCGGTCAAAATTTTGAACACGTTCTTTTTTCTACACCCCTTCTCAGATCAAGTTTAAACTTTTCACACTTATATAAAGTACCTAACAAAACATGAATTTACAATAAAAAAAGAAAACAGCCATTTGGCTAATTAATTAGTGGTCATAATTATTGTTTGATACCAACATGGGAAATTAATCCTTCAGTATAAACTGATATGACTAAATATGTAAGGTTTTGTCCCCACAAATTGTTGTACGCATTATTTCTCCCAAACCTAATGTTCAATCAAGCTGAAACATTCCACATTTATTTATTGTAACTAAAAAATGAATTATTTAAAAAAAAATTAACCAGTCATTCAATTAATTATTCGAAATTAATTATTTGTTTGAAATAAAAAAAACTGAAATAAATTCTATAATATTGAGAAATATATTTAAAAATGTGAAAGTTCTTCCGCTTAAGCTTTTAATAATATAATTCTTATTCTGCATGTTTTTTTTAAATATCCAGACATTGACCCACTGTTAAATAATGAGCTGTGCTACCACTGGCGGATCCAGAACTTTGGAGTGGGGGGGGGGCGATTTTTTTCTAAACCCTAACCCTAACCCTATGCATAAACGTGCGTACAGCATATATATATATATACAATATATGAGAATAAAATAAGACTGTTTCTCAATCTTCGGCAAAAAAAAAACAGAAAAGAAAACAGTTATGTTGAGGCCTTTCTTTTGCAAGCTTGGGGTCTGGGAGAGCGCTGTAAGCTTTCTCAGTGGGGTTCGGGGGACATCCAAAAGCGTTTTCTTGCATTCTTTACTGCAGTAACGCATTCTCCTGACCTACAGCTCATTATTCATTCTATTATAAAGAACCTTTTGAAAAATGTGGAAAAATATTCTAATATGATTTTATAGTCCGTTAATTGCAAATACAACCGATTTGTTCTTTGAAAAGATAAGATACCCCACATGTTTACATTAAGGCTTTGAGGATCGCCGCCGAAAAGAAAATTATTCGATAAAATATATTCATTACAAGATTACAAAGAAAGTTTGTGTTGCCACACAAACTCAGAGGCGGCCTGTCGGATCCCTGTCGGATCCGCATATTCGCTGGTCGACTGAGGATGGCATCGAGCAGGGTAGGAAACCGAGACCGTAGAGATAATCAGTCCTTCGCGCTAACCGCACGACCAGGCATTGCTCTTAATCTAATGACAAACTGGTTACAAACTAATAGCCTACTATTGATAATATACCTACACATTACGGAATGACAACTACCGGAGATGTACAATATGTCAGAAGAGCGATTTTAGATAATATTTTGGTATTGAGCATTTTCATTTAGGCCTAAATGGAACTAGAATGAGGATGTAGATCTACCTAAATTAAACTACTAATTTAGCACTCTCAATATCTATATCTACTAGATCTAGATCTAAAATATATATTTGAGATAATGTAGATGTAATTTAGGTAAGATTTATATATAAAAAACACTATATAATCAATTAATAGACTAATTGCAATATGAAATATTAAAATAGTAGATTAGTTTTAGTATTTTATAACATTGCAATATTGACATATTGACAATCTAGACTTTAGAAAAAAAAATCTATACTTTAAGCCTAGAAATTAAAATTATATATCTTGATCTAGTCTAAAATGGCTGTCTGGTAGAGCGGTTTGCGCGCTGGACTGTCGTTTGGATTCATCGATGGTCCCAGGTTCAAACCCATCCCGCTCCCATCCCCAGTCGTCCTACGGAAGGTTTGGACTACAACTTTGAAGGAACATCCGAAACATGTAAAACAATAAACATTCTAAACTAGACCAAGAAATTCTAGATCTAGATTCTATAATGATTTTAATTATAACTTAAATATAAATCTAGTTTAAAAAATCTAGCTCGTGTAAGAAAAAAATCTAGATCTAGTGTAAAAAATCAAGATTAGATCTAAATTTAATTATTATGTCTTTTTAAAATGCCAGTCACATTACGAGGTTTAATAAACATTACTATACCGAGTTGTTTTAGCATTTAAAGAATAAATCCATATGACGTCAAAGGAAAAAAAATCTACTAGTTTGACTAAAAAATATCATCTATACGAGCAGCTTGTTGAGGGTTCATAGACATTGGTGCACCGAGTGATTTCTTTTAGCCTTTCATTTAAAGAATTAACTCCATATGACGTCAAAGGAAAAAAATTCCATTACGTCACACGTCCTAGTTAGACTAAAAAATGTCTTCTATACGAGCAGCTTCTCGAGGGTTCATAGACATTGGTGCACCGAGTGAGTTCTTTTGGCATTTCATTTAAAGAATTAACTCCATATGACGTCAAAGGAAAAAAATTCCATTACGTCACACGTCCTAGTTAAACTAAAAAATGTCTTCTATACGAGCAGGTTCTCGAGGGTTCATAGACATTGGTGCACCGAGTGAGTTCTTTTAGCATTTCGTTTGATGGGCTAGTTAGACTTAATATATATATTAAGATTTATATATACATATATAAAAGGATTAAAGACTCTTTTTTGTGTTTTGTCTGTCAGTTTGTCTGTCCGTTATATTAAAAGCGAGAAAAAAAAATAATTTCCCTTCCGAAACATCGCATTAGTTGTAAGTTTCTATTATAGATTGCTCCGGATGTTTATATAAAATAGGAATTCTAGATTAACCAAATTCCACTAATTAAATTTGTGGAATGGTCTGTTATGAAAATTAGATGTACCATAGCCTTATGGAGATTTTTTCAAACCATACTTTGGTGTTAGGAAGTTGTTTTCCTTAAAAATCGGAGCATAATAATAACGATAATTAGATTTTCTAACGTTTTAGCTAGAAAGTTAAATGTAGTGTAAGAGAGAAGTGCCATTTTGCATAAATAGAGTTAAACTATTTTTCATAAAAAATACGGAACAACCAATTTTCGAAAATGAGAAAATTATTTGTTTTATTTTTTAAAAGAGGGATTTCAAACATTTATTAGCATTATTAGATTTTTCATATAAAATTGGGATCATTTTTAGCGACGATTTGTAAGAAAATTAAGGTAATGTAGGTCGATTTCTTTTTAGAAACAAAATCTGGAACATTCTTTACCGATTAAACAACTTTTATTATGTTTCAGCAAGAAAATTAACTGTAAAATAAGTCTAAAAATTGATTTTCAATAATCGTTTCCAGTAAATTACATTCTTTTTTTTTTAAATCCTGAATAACCTATTGTCGATATTTATGAAAAAAAATTTTTTTGACAAATTTGTTTTAAATTAATAATTCGGAACAATTGATATTGATAAATAAACTATAGTGACGTAGTGTCAAAGAATATAAGTGTAATATTAGTAAATTATGCGATTTCAAACAATCATTTGACATAATTTATTTTTTATAAAACAATATCCGGAACAACTTTATAGTTATTGAAAATAAATCAGTATAGATATTTTTATTGAGCATTTATATGCTATTTACATTAAAAAACCGTAACAATATATTAAAGATCATGTGTTTCTTGCAACGTTTAAGCATGGATATACAATCTACTATAAGTTAGAAGAGCAAACAAATATTCATTGGCATTGATTTGTTTTTCACAAAACATCTGGAACAATCTATTATAGATACTTAAAACTATTGCAATATTTTTGAATGAAAAATTAAAGATTAAATCAGATTTACAATAGCTTCTAGTGTTATTTATTAATCTAATCGTGACGGACAGACCAACCAACAGACAAAACGCACAAAAATAAGCTTCTTTTATTTGGATGGGGGCACTAAACAAAAAATAAATAAAATCTGATTTTTTTTTTAAAGTTTAAGGAATTGGTTTAGCACTGGATCGTGTTGCGACGTTACGCTACTGCACGAAAGTCGCTGCATAAAAAGTCCATTAAACAAAATGTGCACGATATTTACATACAAAGTGCATTATTAGCCTTTATAAACAAACATAATGTTTTCTTTTAATTTTAGCAGCTAGTGACCAGAAAAAACATCTTTAAGTATTATTTATATTTGTTGTAAACATTTCCTGTACATTTTATAAATATATTTGACTTAGTGATACTGTAAATATACGAAAATCGTTAGCATATTGTAACATTGCCTCCCTTACATTTACGTAATTGTTTTAGAATTGGTGTATTTCTATGAAAAAATCGCTTGCATAATTAATTTTATAAATTAAACGGTTTGCTTTTAGAAAACCGCATCTAATGATGAAATAATATTTTTCATATCTTTTGTAGTTTTAGAGATCTGAGTGTGACAGACGGACATTTTGCACAAACCTAATAGCGGCTTTTTCCCCTTACGGGGGCCGCTAAAAATGAACGTATATATTGTGAGTTATAGTCCTAAATTTATTTAACTCGAAAAATATGAGATAGAGTAAAGGTTGGAAAAAGTTGACTAGAAAATGATTATCTTGCTTTTGAACTCATCTCAACCGTGACTGTGATATTGAAAAATGTCGTTTCAATTATAACGTTTCCAAAGCAAAGTCTTTCTTAAAATAGTTATGATAAATTCATGTAAAATTACACAAACTCTGTCTGGAAAGTGGAAGGGCGGTAAAATGAACGATTAATCCTCGCTCCTTTTTTGTAATTTCTGCTAATGATCGCATTTTGCATTAAAGAATAGGGGTTGGGCGACTCGATATAAGAATTTACTTTATAGCATATATAAATTATATTAGTGACAATTTTTTTTTAATTTTGTAGTATCTTACTATAATACAAAAAGAAAAAGTATTGGTTTGTCCGATGGGGGAAAGGTGATTGCATGTATCGCACTTCCACCTGTTGATATTATATAGATATTCGACTAATTTTGTTCACAAACTATGATTTCTCCATAAAAGTAGGAACGCCCCCCCCCCCACTCAAAGGGTTCAGATGGGAAGGGCAGTAGAGGTATTCGATCCTCCCCTTCCAATCGGCCAACAGGTGAACGACATAATATAAAGACCGGTTAAAATTCCAATAACTAGTTTTAATTATATAGATATTTAATTGATTCTGTTAGCAAACTGTGATTTCCACAGATAAATAGGACCGCCCCCCACCTCGAAAGTTTATGGTGTGGGGGGGGGGGGCGGATTGATGCCATCGCCCCCTCCCGACCCCACTAAATCGGCCAAAATACTAGAAGGGGGGGGGGCAAAATAATTTAAAAATAGGTTGAAATATAAATAATTAGTATATATTATTAACATAAGTAATAAATTCGTATACAAATTGTGTGAATTCTATACTAAAATTCGTCCGCCCCCCCCTTTCGGGGGGGGGGGGGTCGGCCGAGTGGGGTGGGGCGATCGCCCCTACCGTCCCCCCTGAATCTGCCAGTGTGTGCTACTCGCAGTTACTTTCCAGCGTTTAGCAGTAACGACCTAAACTCCCCAGGGGGCAAGGGAAATGGGGGTTTGGGATTCAAACCTGATACAATCGTGACGATTGTCTTTATTCATATGTACCTCTTTTATCACTCTATATATCTGTTGGTTTTTAATTAATTTTTTTTTTATAAATCCATTGCTTTTAGTGTATATGTTTGTTGATAAATATCTTTTGTTTCCTATAGCTGTCTATAAATACATTTTCATACACGCACTTAGGATGTCCCAATCAAGAGAGCTCATACACGCACTTAGGATGTCCCAATCAAGAGAGCTCATACACACACTTAGGATGTCCCAATCAAGAGAGCTCATACACGCACTTAGGATGTCCCAATCAAGAGAGCTCATACACGCACTTAGGATGTCCCAATCAAGAGAGCCCATACACGCACTTAGGATGTCCCAATCAAGAGAGCCCATACACGCACTTAGGATGTCCCAATCAAGAGAGCTCATACACGCACTTAGAATGTCCCAATCAAGAGAGCCCATACACGCACTTAGGAAGTCCCAATCAAGAGAGCCCATACACGCACTTAGGATGTCGCAATCAAGAGAGCTCATACATGCACTTAGGATGTCCCAATCAAGAGAGCCCATACACGCACTTAGGATGTCCCAATCGCTCTGAAATCGTCTCGAGAACCTCAGGCGTTGCTAAACGAGAGGCAACAAAAAGAAATTTGAAATCGCGGGCAGTGAAAACAGACACATGCTAAATGGTAGCTTGGTAGGAAACTTAGACACCTTAAAGTGTTCAGTAAATAATGCTTTTTATACAGCGACCAACTGCCTTTACTAATGTCAGGTACCCATTAGAGCTGGGGTGGACTAACAGGCGAAATTAAAAATCACAGTCTTCATTGGGATTTAAATCCGAAACCCCTTGGTTGGAAAACCAAGCGCTTTAACACTCAGCCAAAGCATCTCCTGATACAAGCTATACCTAGACCTATACTATAGCGTCCACAATTAAGTATGCTCCAAAAGGAATGTGTCCGCTAACCTTCAAGACTGTAGTGCTCTGCTGGTAGGCGTTTGAAGTAAAGGCTGAGTTCTAGCTGACAAAGTCTTTGCACGATCATCTGGCGGTCAAACAAACGCTGAAGTTGATCACCAGCTAGACTTTAGACCAAAAGGATTGACCCTTAACTAGAAGTATGACAAAAGATCTACTGCTCTACTGATACATTCATGGAATAAATCCTGCCCATATGAATGTCGAGTTATTGTCAGGTGTTCATTCATAAGTTCATTTGTAAAAAAAATCAACAGTACCCATGTGAGAAAGTAATATCTAAGTTTTTCCAGAAATATCGTGTTAAGATTGGGCCTACATCTTTGTCTTGTATTAAGAACTTTCTGATAAGTACTTTTGATAACATTTTCTCCGTTCTGATGTCCCCACTAAGGGCCGGCTCTAACAATTGCGGGGTCCTATGCGAAACGGATTGAAAGGGGCCCAGTCTGTGTAGGGATAAGGATAATGAGTAAAAATTAACTTTCTGTATTAGAAAATAAATTCGTCTTTGCATTTTGATTCAGTCTTTACTAAGTACAAGATCACGATCAAATAAAACAAATATATCGCTTTTGATTATTTTTTCAAGAAATCGAAATAAATTTAGATCTATATTTATATGCCAGTGGCTCTTATAGCTAAAAAGTTATATCGCGTATAGAATTTGCGTTTTCTATATTGAATGAATGCAAAACGAACATTTTGTCTATTTTTTCCTTGAGATTTTAATGCGTTTTCAGGAGATTTAGAATTAGCGCGGGGCCTATGAAAGTGAGGGGTCAGCTGCACCTATTAATGTGTAAATGCATATTAAGTTATTTCTTTAAAGCAGACCTGCCATGATATAAAGTAGTAAATAACTTACAACGTCTAGAAGTTGTACTTTGAATATAATTTATATTGTGGACAACGTTCAATTGAACACAAAATAAATGCAAATGTAACGCAATGTTTTTGAACTAAAATTTTTTTTTTTTTTTTACATATCTTGGTGACATTTTAGCAGGTCATTCACGATTTGACGAAGTCTGCGCAGACATTTCGACATTGAAACTTTCTCAAAAGACTTCTGAAGAGAACTTTTCTGTTTTAAGTGAAAAATTGGAGCATTTAGCACAATCCCTTTCCAAGAAAATAAAATCTTTGGAAAGAGAAAATAGAAACCAAGAACAATTCATTCAAGAGTTGGCCCGGAAACAAACAACTACTGAGACTGAGAATAGCTTGAAATTTGACGACTATCAGAGAGAACTTATGGCTGCCAGTGACTTTATCAAAGTAGAAACTGAATATTTGTCAGAGAAAGTGGGCAAATGTGAAGAGAGAAATGAAGCCATTTTAGGGACGCAGACATTTCAGAATGTTGAAAAGAAAGTTTCAGATCTAGAAGAACAAGTAAGTTTATAATTCTATTGATATATTTCTATAAGGCAGTATTTATCATTACACTGGTGTATATCTTTGAAACGCTTAAAAAAAAAGTTATCCCGGACAAATAAACATTTACCAATTATTGAAACCGTAGCGTAGCCAAGGTATCAGTTAGTGCATGTGCGTGTGTGTGACGAGAAAAAAATGCGGAGCTTGTTTTTTTATAACCCACTTTTCAATTCTACCACCATCTTCCACCCACCCCATCCAAACAGAATTCATGTGTTGATGTTTTAATCATCTAGTTTTGAGAACAGACTTGATAAACGAAATATGGCTTTGGCCTTAAGCTGCTTTAAATGTGTTAGCAATGCAAGTGAACGCGTACACTCTATTGAATTAATCATAGTGATATAAACTATTAAATGGAGGTATAGTGCACAATTCTAACTATTTATTTATTTTATAATACATTTAACCAAAGTTATATTGTTTTTACTTTGTTATTCTTAGATTCTCAGATTCGGTAAGTATTATTTTTTTTATATTAAACTTGACTTGGACAGGTGGCATTATAGTCTCCGGCTTTCTATGCATCTATTTACAATAAGAAAATACATATACATATACATGTAGCCTACTCTAATAGAATCGTAATTTTAATTAACATAAATATCAACAAATATTTGTGTGTATTGCTTTATTGGAATGTTTACTGTTTAGATACACAATTACAAAGACAGTTTGTGTGTTTCACACCAATTCAGAGGCGGCCACCAATTGGTGCTCTGTTTGGTGAGCAATGCTTTCTAAAAAGATGGGCCTCAGTTTGTATTCGAAAGGTTTTTTGTTTTGTGGGACAGTATTTTGTTATGGTTTGTTGTTAAAATGTGCGCCTTGAAGCACTCGAGTAGCGTCGTCTTGAGACACTTATAAGAGTGTGTTTCGGTAGATCTAATTCATAGTCTCCAAACAAGTTTAATATCTTTTTGTTGTACAAAGCCGAAAGATCTTTCATTATAGTTGCATTACAAGAATTATTAATGCTATTATTTGGCTCCGTAAGTTTGTGATGACAGGGAGTGGTAATGGGTATAAGCACTCCGCTAGATATAAAATGCATCTAATGGCATACGTCTCAAAAAGTCTCTGACAACCATTTCAACTCCTGGCCTTTAAGTGTGGCTCAAATGTTGGTGGCTACCCACCTTGGAGAAGGAAAATAGTTATCACTAATGAGCAAAGGGGAGCAACTGGCCCTTAAAGTAGTAAGCTTCGGGAAGAAGGGGTTAGTTAGTCTTGGCCCTTGGCTGGCTACCCCCCTTGGAGAAGGAATACTTTGAATTGCGACATCTGCTGCCCTGCAGCTATACCCAAACACCGGAAATGTTTTTGGAGTCAACCCTGTACGACACCCTGACAAAGTCTAAGTGCCCGCAGACGCCAAACTCGATCGGCACTGGCCTTCGCTTCGGATACCAAAACTGTGTTGACAGGGGTGGGGTACAGATTATGATTGAGCAACATTGTTCCATCAATAGTTAAAGCCCAGGCATTCATCTCATCTCTATGCTAAAGGCTATTATGATTATTGCAATTTTTATTATAATTGTTATTATTATTATTATTATTGACAAAATCTTTATAATTTTTAGCTGTTTTTAATTCTTGCTTTTAAACGATTACGTAATGTTTTCTCATAGACTCTTCAACAAGTACAGAAGCTTTTTGTCTGCAAGTGAAAGGAATGAAGAGGACAGATCTCAAGAGAGATACCACATTACAACTTTTCAATTATGTCGTCAACTTGCCCCTCTCCTCCCACTTCAACAAAGAGACAGGTGTTTACAGAGTTCCTCATGACGGGATCTATCTGGTGTGTCTGATGGTGGAGAACTTAACATCCAGGAGAGTTCAGCTTCATGTTTACCGTAAAACTAAATGTGGTCAGGAGACTCCACATCTGTTCTCTCAGTCCTATGTTAAGAAGTGTACCTCCTACAGTGGTTTACCTGTACACATGCAGAAAGATGACGAGATTTACATAAAGTCAACTGAGGATTATCCAGGTCTGAAATTGGGGAACAATTCATTCTTCTGGTGTCTACTCATCAAAAAGACCTAAAACAGAGTTATTATATATCAACTTTTTTTTGTTCTACTAGACTCTATTTTCCTGATATTGAAGTATTTAATTTCATATTCCTAATATTTTTAAATTAAATTCATTCTATTATGTTTCTTTTGAGATGTTGTGTTTTATTTAAAGTAGTAAATAAATTAAAACAGCTGATGTAAAATGTAAAGGAGATCCTTTTGTCCAGCGTGGTCCAGAGGCTAAGTGCGCTTGAACTTAGCTTGGCTTGGCTACCTAGAAGGGTTCGAGGTTCGACACCCGACTCGGGCAGAGTTGTGTTTACTGAGCACCTAAGCATGAAAGTAGCGCTATATAAAAGCTATAAATATATATATATATATATATATATTAATAAAACATAATCGCGTGAATGCTATAGCGATATAAACAAACAAAATGTACGGTCAAGGCCGTGTGAGGAGGTAGATGTTTCTTAGGTAAAAACTGTTTCCTTTAGTATGCATTTGGAAACTATCAAGACTCACTGTGAAACTTGTGCGAAAATTATTTTTATTTTTTGTTTTAGCGGCAACTAAATGAAAAACTATAATAATTAAACATATATCAGAATCAAACGGATATAAGAATAAAATCGCACCACAATAGGAGATCTTACCGATAAATGCAAATTCATGAATAGCAAGCTATTAGGTGTATATGGTGCACGGAATATCTGTATTTATAATTCTCTATGCCGATTCCCTAACCCTCTGTGAAAAAGTCTTGGAAAGATAACTCTTTTATTTAACCCTAACCCTAACTTCTTTTATTTATTTTATTTCTAGAGTTACCCCACATAACTTTCGCTGAGACAAAGAGCGCGGCTTACAAAAAAAAAAGGGGGGGGGAACAAGTAAATAAGTGAATAAATACATGAAGCAGGCTGACTAAATTAACCCATATAATAATATTTATTGCCTTTTTTAACAATGTAGATTTAAAATGAAGTTCTTATTCGCCTGTATTATAATTTAATTGGCGAAATGATCTTTCAATGTCAATTTCAATTTAATAAATATCAATGTCTTTAGCAGTGCTCGATTTAGGAAAAAACCAGTGCCGGGATGAACAATTTTTCTGCAGAGCCGGGGATAAATACCATGGTAAAAGTTAAAGCAGAGCCGGGGATAAATACCATGGTAAAAGTTAAAGCAGAGCCGGGGATAAATACCATGGTAAAAGTTAAAGCAGAGCCGGGGATAAATACCATCCCCGTCGGGGATGGTAAAAGTTAAAGAAGAGCCGGGGATATCCCGGTTTCGCAACAATCTGAGCCCATCTCCTAATCCTGCTACTCCCACTACTACTATTATTATTACTAACACTTCAACTACTAGTGCTACTACAATATAACATGACACAACATGCGAAAACAAATTATTTACAATACAACACTTAAAAACAAATGATATACAACAGGTTCTAATGTTGAAATTTATTTTAATTTGTTTGTTTCATTTTTTTCAAATATCTTGGTTGAATTTACAGTTTTTAATAAAAACTAGCTTGTTGTTGAGATGGAATTTATTTTAAATGGAAAGTGTGTTGTTTTCATTTTTTAGCTAATAGATTTTGTTGTTGATGTTGATGCAGTAGATGATGTTGTTGATGCAGTAGTTGATGTTGTAGATGTTGTTGTTGTGTTTGTTCATGTTATTGATGATGTTGTTGTTGATGACGTTATTATTGTTTTTGTCATGATGTTGTTGTATATATGGTTGAATTTACAGTTTTTAGTAGCTTGTGTTGTTGTTGGTGGTACTGCAGAAGATGATGTTGGTGTTGATGCAGTAGTTGATGTTGTAGATGAAATTGTTGTTGATGTAGTTGTTGCTGATGGCGTTTGTTGTTCATGTTATTGAAGATGTTGTTGTTGATGACGTTGTTTATGTTATTGTCGTTGTTGTTGTATATTTGAAATTGGTCTAATCAATTCTAAACAATTTTTTGCAAAAAATCCAAACTATTTAAACAAATTATGGCGCTGTTCCATAACTACTTCTTTTGTTGGTTTGCCAGAAGGTAGGTCGCTAGCAGAATGCCTTCCGTCTTTCAACCACTTTGTGGCATACAACATATAACATCAGATGTATCTTAGCCTATTAATTCTATCTTTCTTGACAGCTTATATAACACTGTTTACTAGCTAATAGATTTTTTAAACTTATTATTTTATATATGTTATATTAATTAATAACAATATCAATCAATATATATTCAACTGCTTATGAATTTTGATTTTAATTTCAAACTTATTAAATCAAAATAAATAAACTTATATTTTATTGGTTTATTTTATTTATAAATTATTAATAATTAATGAGTTACTATTAGACGTTTTCTGAAGAAGTTGAAGATCATCACTGTCAGATTTCACTCTTTGGATTATAGTATTTTTCGTAAAAGACAATTTTTGTTGGGTTAATGTTTTAAATTTTTTACAAGACGGCTCTTTAGACATTTCAATTAAAACAAAATTTAAAAATATTTATTTTAAATAGGCTATAATTCTGATCAACCCGCGCTTTGTGACAAACGAAAAGTGAACTTAAAATGGAAACCAAAGAATATAAGAAAACGAAACACTTAGAATTAGTTTTACTTACGTTTATTTCCATTCATTCGGGAGATGGACGTACCAAATTTTTCCATTTAACTAAAAATTTCGTGATTGCACTTATTCGACTTAAAAAAACAGTGCCGGGGATGAACAATTTTTTCTGCAGAGCCGGGGATAAATACCATCCCCGGCGGGGATGGTAAAAGTTAAAGCAGTGCCGGGGTGGAGCCTCACAGTGCCGGGGTTAATCCCGGCATCCCCGGCGGTAAATCGAGCACTGGTCGTTAGTTTCCGAGCTCTCCAAATCTCGATCATTAAATTTTTGTTTTCTGTAGGTCTCGCTCTGCCGCAGCTACATTCTCTCATAGAGTTTCACTACCCATTGTGTTTCCTACATTGTATTGCTATGATGCGCATTGACAAGACTTCCGCAGCATATGGTATGCAAAAAAATTACCCAAAAAACAACAACAAATTATGACCAAGGGTTATCAGTATTGGAGGTAAAAAGCTGACCAGCGTCAGCAACCGCAAATACCTCGGAGTTATTGTCTCAGATGAAGGAACGAAACCACAGCCCACAGCAGCCCTTTCAAAACTTCAAATAATATGGAATGACAAAGGCATTGCCCTTTACACCAAAAATCAGACTGATGCGTTCCCTGGTCATGGCCACATTCGTCTATGCTTGTCAGTCTTATCAATAGCTTACTTGAATATTCAATTGATAACATCAATGCTATAATGTGTAATACAAACATTGTATGAAGTATGTTGTTTATTATTATACGAAATCTTCTTCTACATGGATGTAAGAGGGAATGTAAAACCTTAAGTTGGTAACACAGGATAAAATGATTATTTAATAGTTTAAAAATAAACTCATAAAAGTAATTCCCACAATGTAAAGCAGATAAACGGGTCCAGGTGGAGCTGTTGTCTCTCTTGTACCTTTTATTTAATTTTTAGAAGTATACAAGTGATGCCTGGATAAGCCTAGTCACAGGACTAAGAGGTTTTTCTGAAAAATGTTTATTTAATTAATTTTAAAATAATTGAACTCAGACAAGGAATACAAATGTGTAAAGCTGGTAAGGATCTTTAATAAATGTTATCTCTCTCTCTTTTTATATTAAATAAGTATACCAGTGATACTTAGTTACAGGACTAAGAAATTTGTTGAAAATGGTCACCCTTGATGTAACTCATCTTTCCCAGTGACATCATTATGGACTGTGACAATAGTTTCGAATTACCAGTCAGCGCGGCGTATAAGGACAAAAGGCCCTCGTGTCGAAGTTTGGGCATCACTGACTTAAAGAAATGAAGCAGATCATATCGGGAAAACCCGACAGAGCAAGTGTTGGGCGTTAGTGAAACAAAGGTAAGCTGACCTGATAAACTGCTTAATTAAGTGGACATATATGTTCGTAAGAATAAGTACTTTTACAGAGTTGTTAGTCCTTGCGTGTTTGAACTGTATTCTTTTGTTTTAAAAAAATGCTGTCTTTGTAACTTAAAGCTATGTGGGACACTAAATTTAGGTAAAAAGGTCACAAATTTCGATTTTCAGTTTTAACCTAATTTAAATAGCCCAACCATTTCTGGACATAAAAATATCATTTTCATGATTGGCAAATAATTACTTATTTTTTTATAATTTTTTTTTTTGTAAGGTATATACAGCTGTTTCTTTTCCAATTTTGTTTCGTTTTCTTCGATTTTCTAAAAAATTACTATTTTTATTCATATTTTTTACTACTCCTTCACTAATTCTGCATAGAATTCCATCAAACTTGTCCAGCTTATTACTTAAACCACGTACAACAACTTCTTGCTTACATTTTCTAAGTCTGAATTAATATTTTGTCTTTATTACAATAAAATACTTGAAAAATGAAAAAAAAAATGTTTTTCTATAGCAAGGTCAGAAAAACATTTATAAAAAAAAGGTTTAACTATATTTAGAAACTAAATGCTAGAAAATGTTCTGGTATGATTGTTCTACACATTGTATATCTTTGTTTGGCAATAGCTTCAATAGTTTTAGAGCCTTAGCGATTTAAAAATGATAAACAAAAATCCAATATGTCGACCATTGCCATGACAACCATTATAAGAAAACAATTTTAACCCCTTTTATTTTAATGGTTATTCATAGGGATTATACATATAAAGTTTAGAGTAATTTGATCAATAAATTTAAAAAAGGTGTCAAGTGTCCCACATAGTATCTCTCCCAATGACATCATTATGGACCGTGACAATAGTTTCGAATTACCAGTCAGCGCGGCTTATAAGGACAAAAGGCCCTCGTGTCGAAGTTTGGGCATCACTGACTTAAAGAAATGAAGCAGATCATATCGGGAAAACCAGACAGAGCAAGTGTTGGGCGTTAGTGAAACAAAGGTAAGCTGACCTGATAAACTGCTTAATTAAGTGGACATATATGTTCGTAAGAATAAGTACTTTTACAGAGTTGTTAGTCCTTGCGTGTTTGAACTGTTATTCTTTTGGTTAAAAAAAAATGCTGTCTTTGCAACTTAAAGGGTTGAGTGTTTATAAACTGAATATAACATGTAATGCCGATATGAAAACACAGACGTTTCTAGGAAAAGAAATAAGGACCCAAAGTATGTTCAGGTAGTGAAGTTGGAGAATAGGAGTCCGATGGAAAAAGACTCTCAATCTCTATGACTTTACTTCTCCGTAATATTCGTAGTTCATGTTGTCCGAGAAGATAAGAAAAAAAGACTTACAAGTGAGTGAGTTTTCAAAGTGAACTTCTCTATTAAACCTTTTCTCTCCTAATCGACGATACCATCGTTGAATTGACTTCATTATTTATCCTTGGTTAGGCCATTTCTGCAGTTATTTTTATGTTTTTGTCAAATCGTGTGACATTCACACTGTACTGTCGTCTTAATTGTCCAGGGTTCAAGCCCTGTCTTATCATTGCCGTCGTCTTAGTGGTCCAGGGTTCAAGCCCTGCCTTATCATTGCCGTCGTCTATCTGGAGGTTTTGGCTAGGATGAGATAAACCTCAATTCTGAAGGAATATCAGAAACAAATAAAAACAATGTAGACATGTTATGTCCATTATTCTATCATCTCTAGATATACTTCTCCTCTTCCCTCAAGAGAGATCACTCTCTTATTTCTTCGGATAGTCACGCCAAGAAAAAACAAGAGGGGTGGGGGGAAAACAAGTGGGTATTCACACGTCGCTAAATCCGAACGACAGTCCAGCGCGCAAACTGCACAACCAGGCAGGGTTACACCCTACTCGCCGCCATCCTCCATCGTCCTGCGAGAAGTTAATTATTTTAAAATCTGAAAATCCGATATATGGGAAACAGAAAACACAAACTCAATTTGTAATCTTGTTTCTTTTTTATGGTAACGTCTATATTTTATAAGATAACATATTTAAAAATGTAAGTAAGTTCGTGTCTATTAAAAACTTTTTCCCACTTTTCTATTATCGATGCAAAAGCCACGACCTTTTACCCTTACTGCTATGATCTGTATCTGTCTATGACTCTATATGGGTGTGTGTGAAGAAATTGTAAAATATATATGATTATCTATGTAAAAGCAATCAACTAGAAAACTTAGACACTTGAAGATGTACACAAATAAATAGTAATAACATCAACATTTCGAAAATTCTCTTTTATTACAAAATCTTTTTCCACAGATGAGACCGTCAAGACAGAAGGAAGTTATAATGTCACACGTACACGATTTAGAAAATGTGAACAAAAAACTGGATGTTCTTCGAGACTCTGTTACCAAGGTAATCTTTTGTTTATGAACACACTTACTTATATGCAATTAAATAAAAACAAGATTTTAATACTTTGTATACATACATATATATAAATATATATAAATTATAAATATATATAAATTATAAATATATATATATAACATTGGTCGTAGACAGGGGGATTGAAACCACCCACGAAATGAAATTTTCCCTCCCGCACCGGGGGTGGGGGTGCAATTTTGTGACTGATTTTTGGCTTTAATTTTGTTTATTTTAGCTGAGATTTTAAATTTTAAACCCTCCCTTGCCTCAGTGCAGCCAATGAGGTTTTGAGTTTAAAATCCCCCTCCAGATGGTTTCAGGTTAACCTCCCCTTCTTCTATAAACCAAAATACAATGCAAACAACAGTAGCAAATACCATGATCGTAGCCAAGAGGAAGTTTTGTGTTTAAAGCCCCTTCTATTTTTTTTAAAAGATAAAACCTCCTATTTAATATGAAACTAAAGCATACAACACTCACCAGACTCTGTGAATTGTTATAGGTAGTACTGTTATTTTTTTCAACCCTAACCTATGTAACATATTATTTAATTTTTAGATCTAGATCTAGTAATTGAACATCAAAAGTTAATTATTATTTTGCAATTTTTTAATTGTCACGTATTACGAATTGAATTCTACTTTTAAATGGCTTGCCTAGGGGAACGTGACAATAGAATAGCAGTTGTGTCACTTATAATAAGTCTGAATTTAATCAAAGACTTACAATGAATAACAAAAAAAAAATGACACAAGAAATCGGAAGGTAAACTATCAACTTAATGTTTAATCAAATATAAAGTTACAAGAAAGTAAAAATAAACATTTACTCAATACACTAATACAGAATTGATGTGTTGACCAAAACCCTTTTACAAAAATGACATGTAAAAATATTACAATACAAGAGTTTGAAAATGTAATTACAAATACAAGCAAGCAAGGCCTTACATAAAAAAAATATTAACTTACACGATCAAGTGGTTAACCACGCACGGGTCACGCAATGTCTCCGCTATTCTGTCTCACGGCTGTCTCCGTATGTCTGTCCGTCAACGTTACGCGAGCGGTCTTTTTATAATCTACCACGCGTCGATATCCAGTATATTCTAGAACAGAAAGTCATCAACACCCAGATCTAGAACGCTCTTCAAAGAGACAGAAAAAAAAAACACCCTCCTTTCAACCAGAGGTACACACACAGGTCAAGGACCGGTCACTGTCTGTGTGGCTTGACGAATAAAAAAGAGAAAAAAAAAACTTATTACACAAGGGGCAGACAACCTCCCCGTCTCTCGACCGCAACAGGTCAAAGAAGAAAAAAACAATGCCTAGATACGTAACACCTCCCTCCTAAAAATAAAAAGTTTACATTTCCACGAAATGGAAATCTTTTTAGAACTACAAAAAAAATATTTACATTACAGAATGTATTTATCATGATATATATAAAAAAATATATACATCAAAATACTTTTTACAATCTAGACAAGGCATCGGCGATAACATTTTCGCTGCCTTTTATGTGTTTAAGATCTAGGTTGTACTCTTGTAAAAAATAAACTCCACCTGAGAAGTCGTTGGTTCTTGCCAGACATTTTGTGGATAAATGTAAGGGGATTGTGGTCAGTAAATACAACCAGTGGCCATCTGGACCCACTGATATAAAAATCAAAGTGTTGTATAGAAAGAATCAACCCAAGACATTCTTTTTCCACAGTAGAATAATTTCTTTGATGTCTATTAAATTTCTTGGAAAAGAAACAAATAGGGTGCTCTACTTGGAAATTATCTTCTTGGTAAAGGACTGACCCAACACCTGTGTCACTGGCGTCAATAGCTAACCTAAAAGGTTTTCCGAAGTCAGGAGCCATCAAAATGGGAGAGCTAGATAATATCTGCTTGATCTGGTTAAAGGCTTTCTGACATTCATCCGTCCAAGTAAATCGGACGTTCTTTCTCAGGAGGTTTGTTAAAGGACTGGCAATGACAGAAAAATTTTCGCAAAATTTTCTATAATATCCAGACATTCCCAAAAATCTTCGGAGTTGTTTCCGATCAGCAGGGATAGGGAAAGCTTGGATAGCTTCTACTTTGGCCATTACAGGTTTCACCTGGCCTTGTCCTACAATATGGCCTAAGTATTGGATTGAAGCCTGGCAAAAATCACTCTTACTCAGGTTTACAGTAATTTTTGCATGTAACAGTTTAGTAAAAAGACAATGCAGTTGTTTACAATGGCTAGAAAAATCTTGGCTAAAAATCACTACATCGTCTATGTATGCGTGGCAATTCTCCATGTCAGCAAGCAGGGCATTTATCATTCTCTGGAAAGTGGCAGGAGCATTCTTCATGCCAAATGGCATCACTTTGTATTGGTACAGACCATCAGGGGTGACAAAGGCGGAGATTTCCTTTGCCCTATCAGTCAGGGGAACCTGCCAATAACCTGAAAGTAGGTCTATTTTGGTGATGTACTTAGCGTCACCAATACGATCTATGAGATCGTTTATCCTAGGGATAGGAAACGAATCGGTCTTTGTGACAGCATTTACCTTACGGTAGTCTGTACAAAAACGATAAGTCTTGTCCTGTTTAGGTATCAAGACACATGGGGAGCTCCAGCTACTGGAACTTGGTTCAATGAGGTCATTTTCAAGCATATACTTGATTTCTGACCTAAGTATGGCAAGTTTTTCAGGGTTAACCCTGTAAGGATGCTGCTTGACTGGAGTAGCCTCGCCAACATCTACATCATGCATTATAACATTAGTCTGTTTTGGTACATCAGAAAAAATGTCATTAAATTCATTAATGAGTTTCATGATAACTGGCCTTTCTGTCGAAGACAGATGAGACAGTTTTACATCCAAATTCTGTAATACAAAAGAATTAGGTATTTTGTATTGTCCAAATTTCTCCTTTACAATATCATCATCAATAGGAGAAACATGGCTATTTGAACAACTTTTGACTGTATTTAAAACACAATTACTCTTCTCTGAGTGATCTGGCCGAGATACATAAGGCTTCAGCATGTTTATATGACATAACTGAGTCTTTTTCCTACGGTCAGGAGTTTTGATTGTGTAATTGAGGTCACTAATTTTGGTCTCAATTTCATAGGGACCAAAATATCTGGCTTGCAAGGGTTGACCTGGTATGGGCAAAAATACAAGCACCTTATCCCCGGGAGAAAATTCTCTAACACGGGCCTTTCTATCATACCAGCGTTTCATGCTGGATTGGGTGTTTTGTAAGTTATTTTTGGCCAGAACACAAGCATCATAAAGTCTAGTTTTAAACTTAATTACATAGTCTAAAAGTCCTTCAGTGGCTGTTGGTGACAACAAAGTCTCTTTTATACATTTCAAGGGACCGCGCACCGAATGGCCAAAGACTAAGTCAAAAGGGCTGAATCCCAACGATTCCTGGACGGATTCACGGGTTGCAAACAGCAGCATGTGGATTCCTTCGTCCCAGTCTTTTTCGTGCTCAAAGCAATAGGTTCGGATCATGTTCTTGAGAGTCTGATGGAATCGCTCAAGAGCGCCTTGCGACTCGGCATGATACGCACTCGACATGCAGTGTTTGATGCCCAACTGAGTCATGACTTGCTTGAAAAGATTGGCCGTGAAATTCGTTCCTTGGTCCGATTGGATGGATTTTGGTAGACCAAATAGAGTAAAGAACTTGATTAAGGCCTTTACAATGTTCGATGCTTTTATGTTCCTTAGAGGAATAGCTTCAGGAAAACGAGTTGAAGCACACATAAGGGTCAACAGGTATTGGTTGCCAGCTTTTGTCCTTGGGAGCGGACCAACACAGTCAATAAGTACTCTGCTGAAAGGTTCTTCAAAGGCTGGAATCGGCTTCAGAGGAGCAACAGGGATCTTTTGATTTGGCTTGCCAACCATCTGACAGGCATGACAGGATCGGCAGTACTGGATGACATCTTTCTTCAAACGTGGCCAGAAGAAGTGTGACATAATCTTGTGGTATGTCTTGTGGATGCCGAGATGACCTGACATTGGTGTGTCATGAGCCAGATTCATGATGTACGCTCGGTATCTTTCTGGTAACACGATTTGATGGCATATTCTCCATTCTTCTTCGTTGGATGCGTCTGGAGGTTTCCATTTCCTGAAGAGCATATCATCTTGGATGTAGTAGCACGTTGATGCTAGCTCTGCCTCTTGTGATGTCATTGCGGTTTTTCGGAGTTTGGCGAGCTCTGGATCCTTCTTTTGGTCCTCAATCAACTGTTTTCGAGTTGATGCCGGCTTTTCAGAATTTGGCGTTGGTTCTTCTTCAAGAGAAGCAAAGAATGTGGTGCTCAAGTCCACATCATCGTGGTTACTGTTGGCTTTGATGACGTTCTCTTCTTGAGATGCTTTCAACCTCATTGCCCTTGTTACTGCACACGCTGGATATAACTCTAGGTCTTCCTCGGGTGTAGCAGATAAGTCGGGTGTTTGAGTGACGATGGGTTCGGCTATCACCTTTCCACCTGCTAAGTCATTGCCTAACAGCAACGAGATGCCTTCCAATGGTAATGTTGGTCGGACACCTACAACAACCGGTCCAGTAATGAGATTTGACTTTATGTCAATTAGATGTAGAGGCACATCTATACATCCAAGCTCTACGCCTCGTAACAGGATGCTCTTCCCAGTCGATGATGATTTTGACAAGGGCAAGATACCCTCTAAAAGTAACGATTGTGAGGCACCTGTGTCTCTCAAAATGGTGATAGGTCGTAGACTTGTAGAATCACCGGGTAGTGATACGAATCCTTCCGAAATGAAAGGCTTAAAATCCTCTAATAAAACATCAATTTTGGTTGATGCAGACTGGACTTGGGTCGAACTCTCGCTGGAGTCATTGACATCTCTAGGAGACGCAGTGGAGAAACTCTTTCTTGAGTCAGTAGAACATCTTGTGGATGTATTTGGAGAACTCTTGATGGAGTCATTGGAACATCGGGGTGATGTCTTATGGGAACTCTTGATGGAGTCATGGGAACATCGGAATGATGTATTATGGGAACTCTGGATAGAGTCATTGGAACATCGGGGTGATGTATTATGGGAACTCTGGATAGAGTCATGGGAACATCGGGGTGATGTATTATGGGAACTCTGGATAGAGTCATGGGAACATCGGGGTGATGTATTATGGGAACTCTGGATAGAGTCAATGGAACATCGATGTGATGTATTTGAAAAACTCTTATTTGAGTCATTGGAACATCGGCTTGATGTATTTGAAAAACTCTTGTTTGAGTCATTGGAACATCGGCTTGATGTATTTGAAAAACTCTTGTTTGAGTCATTGGAACATCGGCTTGATGTATTTGAAAAACTCTTGTTTGAGTCATTGGAACATCGTAAAGATGAATTTGAAGAACTCACTGTTGAGTCATTTGAACACCGTGGAGACATTTTCGGAGAGTCTTGTACAGTCAATACATTTGAAACAGGTGATGTCGAGGTATTCTTGATATGACTTGAGGATGAGGGAGTAAACCTCGACGACCACTGTACTGTGCAAGCGCTGACTTTTGAAGGAGCTTTTTCGTTTCTCTTCCTCAATTTCCAACAATCGTCAACTTTATGGCCTTCTCGTTTGCAGTAGGAACAAGTAGCTTTACTTGTAGTAGGTTTTCTGTCATTTGTACTGCTGTTCTTGATGGAGTTGCTAGCAGTGGACTCAGGCTGTTTGACTTGTTTTGGCTTGACATCCGTCGTATACTTGGCAAATTGATGTGATATTATATAATCGTCTGCCAACACTGCAGCCTTGTGCACATCTTCCTCGCCACGATCAGCTATATGCGTACGGACGTCCAGCCGCACACAACTCTTGAACTCTTCCATCAGCATTAGGTTCTTGAATTTGGCAAAGTCGGTGCCGATTTCCCTGGAAGTGAGCCATTTCTCAAAGCGTCGCTCCTTTTCCCGCAGGAATTCTACATGGGTTTGGCCATCCGATTTGCGACAATCCCTGAACTGCTTTCGGTAAGCTTCCGGAACAAGTTCATATGCCTTAAGAATTAAGGCCTTAACAACATTATAATCTTTTTGTTGTTCAATGGTCAAAGAACAAAATACCTCTGCAGCTCTACCAGTCAAAACTGTTTGCAGCAAAGTGGGCCACAAAGTTTCAGGTACATTAAAATTTTTCACAGAAAGTTCAAATTGTGGAAAATAATTGTCAATTGTGGCTTCATTAAAGCGTGGAATTATTTTCAAAAATTTTGTTGCTTCAGCAGTATGACTGGCAGGGGAAGAATCTGGTCTTACATTAGCAGCTAACTCTAATTTTTTTAACTCTATTTGTAATTTCATTTCCATTTCTTTCTGCTCTCTAGCCGCTGCAAGCTCTAATTCTTTTTGTTTAATTTCCTTCTGGGCTTCTATTTCCATTTGTTTTAATTTTATCTGAAGTTCTAAATCTGATTTACCCTCATCGGGTCTAAGGGTTTCTAGAAGGTCTTCAGAAAACACTTCCTCGTCTACATAATGGATTACAATGTTATCTCTGATTTCTTGTTTAAGGGCATTTGATTTTATTTTTAACCCTAAATGTTTAGAAATAAGGACCAGTTCCTTCCTAGTAAAAGCATCAAGCTCTTCCACAGAGGGATTTGCAAGAAAAACCTCAATATCCATGGCTAACTAACAACTATTACAAGCAAAAAAAATTTATACAATGTAAATATACAGTACAAAATCAGTACAACAAAAAAACCTTAAGAGAGTTTGGTCAATACTATTGATACTTTACTTCCGACTCTTTGACACAAAAAAATTTTTTTGTTAAAGTCAACTTCGCCTTTACAAAATTACTCAAGTAAGACGAAAATAGGTTCAGAAAAATATCCCGGACGAAAGCCCTCAAACTTCTTTTGTCACGTATTACGAATTGAATTCTACTTTTAAATGGCTTGCCTAGGGGAACGTGACAATAGAATAGCAGTTGTGTCACTTATAATAAGTCTGAATTTAATCAAAGACTTACAATGAATAACAAAAAAAAAATGACACAAGAAATCGGAAGGTAAACTATCAACTTAATGTTTAATCAAATATAAAGTTACAAGAAAGTAAAAATAAACATTTACTCAATACACTAATACAGAATTGATGTGTTGACCAAAACCCTTTTACAAAAATGACATGTAAAAATATTACAATACAAGAGTTTGAAAATGTAATTACAAATACAAGCAAGCAAGGCCTTACATAAAAAAAATATTAACTTACACGATCAAGTGGTTAACCACGCACGGGTCACGCAATGTCTCCGCTATTCTGTCTCACGGCTGTCTCCGTATGTCTGTCCGTCAACGTTACGCGAGCGGTCTTTTTATAATCTACCACGCGTCGATATCCAGTATATTCTAGAACAGAAAGTCATCAACACCCAGATCTAGAACGCTCTTCAAAGAGACAGAAAAAAAAAACACCCTCCTTTCAACCAGAGGTACACACACAGGTCAAGGACCGGTCACTGTCTGTGTGGCTTGACGAATAAAAAAGAGAAAAAAAAAACTTATTACACAAGGGGCAGACAACCTCCCCGTCTCTCGACCGCAACAGGTCAAAGAAGAAAAAAACAATGCCTAGATACGTAACATAATATATAATCTAGAAAGATATAGGTAATCAATCTATTTAATTGTACTTCAGATTATTAAAATCAATATACATGAATTATTTCGATCTAGGATTTTTGAAGCATTATCTCAAAGGAAAGTAACAGGAAATGGCCTTGTTTCATATATGTGCGTGAATATGTAATTCTGTGATACTGTAATTATTAGCCCATTCTAGAAAAATCAGAGAAATTAGTTTGCATTATTTCTAAAATTTAAAAACTAAAGATTATTACTCTTCTAAGACATAAAAGATTGATTTTCATACATTTGGGGTGACTTCCCCTTAAAACTTGAAAATTGTTACATACATCTATATATATATAGGTCTGTGAATCGATAAATCGCAGATTTTTAGTGGTTTGCAATTCCCAGTCTAGATATAATATTATGACTATAGTTTTATTATATTTGTTCTGGTGTTTGGATACGTTCAAGTTTTACTTTTGTTGTTCAATAAAAATTTAGTTGTTTTAAAATTTCAAAGTTTTTATTATCACTGAAAGTATGTATTCAATTGTAAACCAAATCATATCAAGTACTTTGAAGATATCATATTTTAAGAGTATTTATATTGATGTATCAACTATCTATTCTTATATCAGGCTATACAACGTGCTGTGTTTTGGTTAGAAGAGAGAGACGAGGCCAGCTATCTACAGATGAAACAATATTTGTTAGAGAGAAACAGTCGCTTTCTACAGACTTGTATTGATATAGCAAGTAAGTCTAGTGAATTTACATTGCGTGAGGCCAATTTGGCCTATTCTATGCAATAACTGTCCAGATTTTAATAAATGTGATACTTCTGAAAAAAAACAACAACACATTTTATTGATATATTGAAGGTGACAATGATGTAACAGAAGAGAGCCTGAGAGAGGAATGTGAAGATATAAAGTCATCTTCCCAACCAAAAGTACAAGGTGAGGTTTTTTGGGACAGACATGCCTGAGATGCTTGAACGTTCTTACGGTTTAGTCTGTTTAGTGGAAATAAACTAAACTAATAAACTGGACATTGATTGGGCGTTTGTCTACTGGCTTACTCTTCTCTTGTCGTTATTTTATTACAGCGGTCAATTCTAGAACGCTTTATTTCATACTTTAGTTTTCAACGCTGAATTCTATAGTTCAGCCTTGCATCTCTTGTAGTCTCCATTTCTGTCTCGTCCACTAGACAAACGATGACAAAATAATCATATATTTGGGAATCTACTGGGCATTCTTCCTAAGCCCAATGTACGGATGGTGTACGCCTTCTGGAGTGTCATCCGTATTGTCCCCTGCCCGCCGCCATCTTCCGACGACATTTGAGGCTAGTATAAAACAATAATCAAAACAATTGAAACATGTAAAACACACACACAAACTCTGCCGCTTTCAGTTAAAAATCGATCATGACTCGTATCCTAAGACTCAAGGTTTAGGCCTCGGATGGGTCTGGATTTGAACGTTGGTTACGTTTGGAGCGCTTTGAACTCTACATCAGTTTTACCTCTTCATGTAGATGTACTGTAACAATGAAAGGCGAATCTCCAATGCAGATTTATATCAGCAGCGTTGCAGGAACTGCTATAGTATAGCACTGTGTGTAAATATTATTATTATTATTATTATTATTCTAGCTTTTATATAGAGCTACTTTCATGCTTATAGCATGCTTAGAGCGCTCTGGTCCAATCTCATTTGTGGACTTGTGGGGGAGGGGTATCTGGGAGAAGGTTTTACTTGCTGCTTTTAGGCGCTCGGTAAACACAACTCTTCTCGAACCTCGAGCCCCCTTCATAGGTAGCCAAGTCAGGTTCAAGCGTACTTAGCCTCTCGACCATGCTTTCCAGGTGTATAGCATTTGATAGCTCTCAGAATTACTTCTAGGGTGACAAGAGTAACACTACAGAATATGCATCTTAAGTCACATCAAAGTTTGCCCCTGAAGGAGATGAAATAAAATCAATACATCGTTTTATAGAACTGTATGCCTTTCAAGACAGAGTCAGATATACATCTACATACGTTTTGTAGTTTGCCTAGTAATTATTTGAAATTAACATTAAATTTCCGTATTAGATCACTTTATTCTATTAAACTTGTTTCTATAATATTACAATATTTTCAAATAAGTTATTATCATCTTTAAACTTTCTGTGTAAATGATATTTGCGTATTTTATTTTACAGGACATAAAATAAACAGTATGGACTTATCACGTATAGAGGATTTAGAAAACCATTTTAGAACTTTCAACGAGTATTTTGAAGGATCAGAAAAAAAGCTTTCCAGACTAAATGAGCAATTTGAAACTTCATCCAAGACACTTTTAAAGAAAATTAAACAATTAGAAAAGAAACATACAGAACAACAAAAACATATCCAGGACATTTCACAGAAACAAGTTAATGAGGAAACTAAATATAACTCAAGTTTTAATGCATGTTCTGAAGAACTTCATCAAGCCAGTGAATTCATCAAATTTAAAACTGAATCTTTATCTCAGAAACTCAACCAGTGTGAAGAACGCAATGAAATAATCCAGAAAAAGCTAAAAGAAACTGATAACAATTTAAAAACAGAGATCGATACTTTAACGAAACAAATTCAAAGTTGTAATGACTTGATTACAACAAAAACTGAAATTATTTTTGGAAACAGCAATGAAAATAACAATGAGATTATGAAAATGTGCGAATCAAATAAAGAAAAAGAGAAAAAATTTGATCAAATTTTAAGAACCCAAGATGAAATGAAAACCACTCTGAACCAAACATCTGAACATATTGAAGAACTAGCCAGTGAATTCATCAAATTAAAAACTGAATCTTTATCTCAGAAACTCAACCATTGTGAAGAACGCAATGAAATAATCCAGAAAAAGCTCAATGAAACTGATAACAATTTAAAAACAGAGATCGATACTTTAACGAAACAAATTCAAAGTTGTAATGACTTGATTACAACAAAAACTGAAATTATTTTTGGAAACAGCAATGAAAATAAGAATGAGATTATAAAAATGTGCGAATCAAATAAAGAAAAAGAGAAAAAATTTGATCAAATTTTAAGAACCCAAGATGAAATGAAAACCACTCTGAACCAAACATCTGAACATATTGAAAAAGAACTAGGAAGTGCTAAAAGTAGACTCGAAAGTCTGGAGTCTGAAAATGAAACGTCGCAAATAAAACTAAATGAGCTGGGGAGAAATGTCAAAGATTTGCCCAAAAAAGTTCAAAAACTGAACAAAGAAATGGACAACGTTCTAACAACTGTAGCCACGACTTTAAGTTCCAATGATTCAGAGATACAAACTTTGAATAAGAGTGTCACAGAGATGGCGACAACTATAAACGAAATGAAGTCCTCCAATGGTACAAATATTTCAAATCTGCAGAGGACACTATTAAATATTTTAAAAAAAGTTTCCCTGACAAACTCCTCCAGTAATCCGAACATCACAAAACTGGAGAGACAAGTAGAAGATCTAAACTGCAAAGTTAGTAAAAATTATTATTAACAAAAAATAAGCTTATATTCTTTATGATATGCAGTAAGTTTCCTATGTCTACTATATAATGGCCCAAAAAATTCACAATGCACACACTATTTTAAAGGAAACTTTCACCAAACAACTTTTTGACACTCGTATCTTCTAATGGATCCTGCACCGACATAAACAAACAAACCACGCACTTCTTAGGCCTTTTTATCTTTCATACTATATTGTCCACCGCAAGTCAAAGAATAAATGATAGGTTAGTCAATCACTTAGATAGATAGATACATTAGATAGATTTATAGATAGAGATAGATAGTTCGAACGGAGTACTATCGGTGAACGTTTATGCGGGTATCTTGGATGAATTAATAACAGACAGTTTACGTAAGATAATAGCTTTTGGAAACTTGATTACAGTTAATTGTTGCCAATGACCTTTCATTCGGGAGAAATGGATTCGATATATGAATTAAATACAATATTTATTTATATACAGGTGCTTGGATTTTCAAGTGATATTGTCAATCTCAGTAAGTAAGGTTTTGTTTTGTTTTTGTTTTGTTTGTTTGTTACTGCAAACCTCATTCAAAGTAAACTTAACTTCCGTCCGTCTTTAGACTCTTAAAGTCACGTGACATTTGCATTGTGTAAATATCTATACAGTAAGACTGTGTAGAAACACAGTGTTGGGTGCAAATTGTATAGAACTTAATATCTTCAAACCATGGGCGCCCGGAGGGGGGTGCAAGGTGGAGTATTTGCACCCCCTTGGATTCTGAGTAGCCAAATTCTAGCCATTTTTTGCTCCATCAAATCAATAAACTTCTAATTAGAAACTGAACCAGTGGGGCTTCCACTGATTAATGTAGTAGGAGACTAGCCTAGGCGTATAAGGAATTGATGGCCAACCTTGTACGTACATGCATCTGGATTCTAAGTAGCCACGATTTAGCCATTTTAAAAATATTTTATAATGTAATGCATCTTCCAGATCTGTTTCTTAGCAGCCTCCATAAGAGGAAAAAGCCGCTATTAAGTTTGTGCAAAATGTCCGTCTGTCCGTCTGCCACAATATGATCTCGAAAACTCGAAGAAATTTGAAAAATATTATTTCACCATGCGATGCGGCGTAAAAAGTTTAGGTGCAACGGCTACTTTTGGTTTTCTCAAAGCAAACCATTTAATTTATAAAATTAATTATGCAAGCGATTTTTTCATAAAAATACACCAATTCTAAAACAATTACGTAAATTTAAGGGAGGCAATGTTACAATATGCAAACGAAGATAGACTATATTTGTGTATTTTCAGTATCACTAAGTCTAATATATTTTTTAAAAATGTACTAGAAATTTTTACAACAAATATAAATAATAGTTCAATGTATTTTTTCTGGTGAACTAGCTGCTAAAATTAAAAAAAACAACATTATGTTTGTTTATAAAGGCTATTCATGCACTTTGTATGTAAATAGTACGCACATTTTTTAAAATGGACTTTTTATGCAGCGACTTTCGTGCAGTAGCGTAACTTCGCAACATGTGACGGTGCAAAACTAATTCCTTAAAAATGTTATTTATTTTTGTTTAGTGCCCCATCAGGATAAAAGCATCTTATTTTGTGCATTTTGTCTGTTGGTCGGTCGGTCCGTCACGTTTAAATTTTAGTAAAAAAAAAAACACTGAACCTTTAATGTTCCTTTAGAAACATCTCTATAGTTTTAACTATCTATTATAGATTGTTCCGGATAGTTTTGTGAAAACAAGTCAGTGTCAAACAATGTCTGTTTGCTCTTCTAATTTATATTATATTTAATTTCCATGCTCAAAGGTTGCAAAACACTTGATCAATCATATGTTGTTCCGTTTTTTTATGTAAATAGCATATAAATGCTAAATAAAAATCTCCATACGGGCTTATATTTGACCAACTATAAAGTTGTTCCTGAAATTGTTATATCAAAAATAAATTATGTGAAATGATTGTTTGAAATCGCATCATTGACTTACATTACACTTATATTCTTTGACAATATGTCACTATAGTTTAATTATCGATATCAAATCGTTCCTATTTACAACTTAAAACAAATGTATGACTTTTTTTTTCAAAAGTATCGACAATAGGTTGTTCAGGATTTTAAAATAAAAAATTCATTTACTACAAACGATTATTGAAAATCTTTTTTAGTGGCCCCCGTAAGGGGAAAAGCCGATATTAGGTTTGTTAGACTTATTTTACATTTAATTTTTTGCTAAAACATAGAAAAAGTTTTTTAATCTGTAAAGAATTTCCGGATCTAGTTTTGAAAAAGAAATCGACCACCATAACATTAATAATCTTACAAATCGTCGCCAAATATTTTTCGAATTTTATTAGCAAAAATCCACTAACGCCAAATAACTGTTTGAAATCCCTTATCTAACAAATAAAACAAATAATCTTCTTCTCATTTACAAAATTGGTTGTTCCGGAATTTTATGAAAAACATTTTAACTCTATTTATTTTAAATCGCACTTCTATCTTATACTACAATTAATTTTCTTGCTTAAACGTTACAAAATCTAATTTTATCCTAATACTATGTTCCGGATTTTTAAGGAAAACAACTTCCTAGCATTAAAGTATGGGATGAACATCTCCCCATAAGGCTATGGTCGATCACATTTGTATACTAGAGCATCTCAAACATTTCATTAACGGTATTTGATTTATCTGAGATTATCTCTATTTCCCTCTGTATCTCTCTCTCTCTCTTTCTCTCTCTCTCTCTCTCTCTATCTATCTATATATATAAACATCCGGAACAATCTATAATAGATACTTAAAACTATTTCTATGTTTTGGAAGGAAAATTAAAGGTTAACCATATTTCAATAGCTTTCAGTCGTCTTTTTTTTTATATAAACATGACGGATAGACAAATTGACAGACGAAATGCACAATATATATATATATATAGGTGACACATTTTTAAAACAAAATACTATAAGAACTGAGTTTCCTCCATATCTATATACCCTCGTTAGCTCTCTCTCTTGTGTTAATAAAGACATTTTGAGTCTTACTATAGTATAGGCCGTGTGACGTCATGTATTTTTTTTTCCTTTGACGTCATATGGAATGAATTCTTGAAATGAAATGTTCATAAGAACTCGGTGCACTAATGGTTTTCAAAGCTCGCAAGCTTTCTCGTACATTTTAGTCTAACTAGGCCGTGTGACGTAGGCTTAAGAATTTTTCTACTCTAGATTTTTTCCCCCAGATCTAGATTTTTTACACTAAATCTAGATTTTTTACACTAAATCTAGATTTTTAACACTAAATCTAGATTATTTTTTACAATATCTAGACTTATATTCTAATTTAAATCATTGTAGATTCTAGATCTAGAATTTCTAGGTCTAGTTCAGAATTATATAGACTAGATCAAGATCTAGAATTTCAATTTCTAGATCTAAATCTAGACTTAAGCATAAAGTTTATAAGATAAGAGATTTTGATTTCCATATGTCTAGATCTATTTTGCAACTTTATAATATACTAAAACTAATCTACTATTTTTAAATTTAATGATGCATTTAGTCTATTGATAGATTATCTAGGCTTTATTATTTTACGTAAATCTTATCTAAAATATATATATGCCTGGTCGTGCGGTTCGCGCGCTGGACTGTCGTTTGGATTTATCGACGGTCGAGGGCTCAAACCCTACCCGCTCCCACCTGCGGGAGGTTCGGACTAGGAAGTAAACTATCTTCAACTCTGAAAAAACATCCGAATTATGTAAAACATTTTACAAATAAACACACACATATATATATATATATATATATATATATATATATATATATATATATATATATAATAAATATATATATATATATAATAAATATATATATATATATATATATAATCTCTACTAGTCGACCGGCGTAGCATACGCCGCTATTTTGCTGGGCCCGACCTTAGGCCACTGCAACCTGCGACCGCAGATATTGAGCGTGACCTATTAGGAAATAGAATTTTTATGATATACTGTATGACTTCGTTTGATGCAAGGCTCGTAAAGTAATTCTGGAAGTAGTAAAGGATAAATAGTACCCGTCAAAATAGCGCCGACAAAATAGCGCAGAAAAATAGCGCAGAAAAAAAATATTATTTTAGTCAATTTGAAAGAAATACTTTAGATATCTTAAATATAATTAGAGCCGATATTTTTTTTTTAGTTTTAATGTTATAATTTTTGAGTCATTTTGCATGAAACACTTCAGATATCTTAAAACATAAATAAGCAAAAATCATAATAAGGTAAAATGAATAATTTCAAAATATAGCATTTATGTACATTATAAAACTATTTCGAATTCCATAATGCTATTGAAAATCTTGGCGTTACTCTGCGGTTTCGTCTCGGGAGACCAATATAATTGTCCCCGCAATAATCATACAAATTCCCTAAAACATCTGTCCGAGCTTCATTGAAAAAAATAAAGACATAAACAAAAATGATGCCCAGGACATTAAATTACTAATAATCCTGTACTATTTTACACATCATATATAAGTCCGCGCTATTTTTTCGGCGCTATTTTGACGGGTCACCAGGATAAATACAATCCAAAGACGAATTTATTTTCTAATATAAACTCTTAATTTTCACTTATAATCCGTATCCCTACCCAAACTGGGCCCCGTGAATTCCGTTTCGCATAGGGCTCCACAATGTTTAAGTCTGGCCCTGTTATTTAGTGACGGGTGAATACAGAGTAGATTACTTGTTATATATTTATATATATATTAGTCAGCCCACGGCGTAAGATGCGCCGCTGTTTTGCAGGGGCGGCCATAGGCCACAGTAACCTATCCGACGCAGTGGGCTCCACTCTTTCATAGGACTTGCGCTAATTCTATGTAAAATTATTATTTTAAACCATTTTATAACTTATAACAGATTTCTCGAGGCTGCTTGATTTACTAGGTGCTCCAGGAAATCTTCGGAAATTATTAAAAATCTTTTGAAAACTTATAAAAATCTCAGGAAATGTATAGACAAAAATTGTCATTTTGGGGTATCATTCAACATGGAAAACGCCAATCCTACGGCGATGAATAAAAACGACAGTATGCATTAGTGGTAATTGTGTAATCTGGTGAAAGAAGCTTCTCGTGACTCAAACTAATGAAGAATTACTTTAGTTCAACAATTCTGGTAGATAAATTGAAACATTTAGTATATTCTGCTATTGAGAGTGATCTATGTAGGAAATAAAATTTTCATGATACACTGTATGACTTCGCTACACGCAAGGCTCGTAAAGTTCGTGGGATAACTCTATCCGCAGAAATAAAAGAGTGGGAAACATAATTATTATGATATACTGTATGACTTTGCTACGTGCAAGGCTCGTAAAGTAATTCTGTACGTAGTAAAGAATGAATAAAATGCATAGACGAATTTATTTTCTAATACAAACTCTTAAATTTGACTTATTGTCCGCTTCCCTACCTAAACTTGTCCCCGCGAAATCCGTTTCGAATAGTGCTTAAGTGCACAATGCTTAAGTTTAAGTCCGACCCTTCTATTTAGTGCTTGTAAAATGTTTTACATGTTTCAGATGTTCCATCAGAGTTGACGATAGTTTACTTCCTAGTCCAAACCTCCCGCATGGGATGGGAGCTGGCAGGGTTTGACAGTCCAGCGCGCAGCCATCCGTAGCGAGCTGTGAAAACGTGTTCTCCCCTCCCCCTCTTGTTTTTTTTCGTGGGGTGACTATCTGCAGAAATAAGAGAGTGATCTTTCCTTTACTTCTCGTCTGACCTGATTAGGGAAGAAGAGAATTATATATAAAGATTGTCCGTATGGAAATGTGTCTTACAATTTGTACATTACACTAAACAAAAAACACTATAACTATACCAAAGTGTACATTCATATATCTTAAGAACTACATATATAGGTTTCAGCTGGGGCTTCGCAGCCACGGGAAATACTGCGTTCCTCACTAATCTTCAGACTCGAAGACTAGCCTTATTACTATTATTATTATCTTAAGAGTGCTAAATCAGAAGTTTAGTTTATGTAGATCTACACCCTACAAATGAATGCTGAAAGATTATCTAAAATCGTCAGGCTATTAGTATGTAACCAGTTTATTAAGTTAAGAGCAATGCCTGGTCGTGCGGTTAGCGTTCTGAACTGATTATCTCGACGGTCCCAGGTTGTTTGTTTGTTTTTTTTACATGTTTCGGATGTTCCTTCAGAGTTGAAGATAGTTTACTTCCTAGTCAAAACCTCCCGCAGGACGACGGGGAATGGGAACGGGCAGGGTTAGAACCAGGGACCATCGATAAATCCACACAAACATCACGACCAGGCAGAGTTCATACCCTGCTCGCTACCATCCTCCGTCGTCCAGCCAGAAGTTAATTATTTTTAACTTAGAAGAAACATCCGAAACATGAGAAACATAAAAAAAACATTTTTTACAACTGCAAAAGAATCTTTGAAACATTATCACTTTTGACCATCAAAATAAAATCACGTCTTGAATATTCCTTGAGAATATGCGGATCAGACAGGGATCCGCCTCCGACGAGGACTGCATCTGAGTTTGTGAGACAAACTCTCTTTGTAATCTTGTTTTATTTTTATTGATTTTCTTTACAACAGGAGCCAGCAATGAGGCTGAGGCTTTTTGCTTGGAAGTAGCCAACATGAAGGAAACAGACATAAAGAAGGACACAATATTAACTCTTTTTAATCGTGTCGGTAATGTAGCTCTATCACCTCATTACAATATGTCCACAAGTACGTACACAGTGCCTCACGATGGGGTGTATCTCTGTTGCCTGATGGTTGAAAACTTGACTAATATGTTTGTTCAGTTCAACGTCTATTATAAAGATACGAGTGGTAAAGAGAGCCCACGCGTCTACTCTCAAGCCTATCACAAAGATTTAACCTCATGTAGCGTTATTCCAATATATATGTACAAAGGTGACCAGCTGTATATCAAATCATTGGTGGACTATCCACGTTTGAAACTGGGAAACAATTCGTTTTTCTCTTGCATTTTAATCAAGTAGCTCTGAAATATTAACCTTCACTTTCACATATCTTTTATTCTGACCACACAAGACCTGCTGACTGTCTTTCTCCATTCCTTCCTGTCTTTAGAGTTGCCTAGAATCTCTTTCAATGACAGCCCCTCCTTCTTTTGATCTTCCCATATCTTTCTCTCTCATCTTTTTTTCGCGTTACTTTTTTTACAGTGTCAGCTGGTCATGTTGAGGCCTAATTGTCATTGTTAACCAGCTTTAGGTTATGTAGTTGATAGCTTGGATACTTTTATAAAATATAGATTCAACAGTATTCGACAATTATTCTGTAAACTACTTTTGTAACACAACATCTAATGCATTATTTTATGTATAACACACTCACTCCAGCTACCTCAAACTTGTTTTTGTTAATAATTCTAAAGATGTTGAAATAATAACAATATATTGTTCTGAATGTAATTATTTTTTTTACGCTATCCTAAATTTCGAAGATAAATGTATACATTGTAAAAGATGTTATTTCAATTGTTTGTTTCTTCACATCGACACAACAGAATATAAACGTATTATCTTATCTTCTTATCTTATATAATACAGACGTTACTTCAAAAAAGATGATTACGTCCTACTCGTCAAGCATGTAGTCATGCATATTAACCATTGACTTAAATTCTGCCAAGTCACTGGTTTTCCTGGCTAGCTCAGACAACACATTCCATGCTCTAATCACACTAGGGAAGAAGGAGTAATTGTACAAATTTGTCCTAGCATATGGGACAAAGAATGTGCCTTTATCTTTGTGTCTTACTGAGTATTTTATTAAATTTTGTTTTTGTATTTGAATATTATGGTTCAGGGTTTTATGTATAATTGCTACTTTATTTTTGAGTCTTCTGTCCTGAACGCTTTTTAATTGTTTCACTATGGTGCCTGTCATATATTATATTTAAACATGGTTTTAAGAGGTTATCAAGAATCTGCTTAATATTTATTTGGTCATAACAATAGCTATGTATTCAATATTACTATAACATGCATTTTTCTGATTTTATTGTCATTTTTCGAGCACATTGTACTAGATGATCTGTTATATATTTACCTTTATTTAACCTATAATAATTCTTCCGATATACATTTCTTATCTTGAAATTCCTTAACATTATTTTTTCCTGTGGTTAATGTTCAACACAGCATTTAAACTATCCACAGAGAAGGGAATAAGAAAATTGTACACTGTTCTACTTTAAATTGGAAAGAAATATTTGCTGTAATAATACGAATATATAAATTGATAAAAACTTGTTCTTAAGATTAAAACATCTGAATTTTTATTTCTGTTTTAAAAATTGCTTTTTATTAATTTGTATTTTTTCATGGGTTCAAACAGTTGGAAACTGACTGGTGGACTGGTATCTGGACAACAGCTCTAACGATTATCATAGAACTTTGACAGTAATTTTTAACAAGGTTACAAAGACTGTTTGTGTGGAAACACAAACTAAAAATCGGCCCCCGAAGTGGCTTCAATATTTTCAGAAAGAACATCCAAATGAAATTATATCAAAGACAAATAAGAATGGAAAAAGAAGGTTGACAGATCTTGTGTAGTGCCCCAACGGTCCAGCAGATCAAAGGATAGGTGAAAGTGAATTTAAAGTTAGATGTGAACCTGGCCTAACTAGTTCCCCTTTCAAACATATATATTCACATATATTTAGTCTATAGGGCAGATGATGTAAAGTTCATCTGTTTTTTGTGGCCTATGGTTAACAAGGGTGTCATGTAGCCAGCACAACGACCAACCGCCTTTACTTTTCCCCAATTAATGTCAGGTACCAATTAGAGCTGGATGGACTCAAGGGCGTCCAAGGATTCCAAAGTTGAAAATGCCAGTCTTCGAACCCGACCCCCGGTTCGGATTTCAAGCGCTTTACCGCTCAGCCACCGCGACTCACCTAGAGTCTTATTATTGAAGTAATTGTTTTGAAAAGGCTCAATCTCTTAATCAAATCCTCATGAAAAATAACATGTACGATAAATCCCGCATTGAAAATTAAATTGGACAAGCAACTGCAGTTTACAAGATTACTCTTCGTGTTAAATTACGTCTTACTTATAATGCATACTAAATAGATTTTTTCTCTTAAAAAAATAGTTAACATTTGTTTGTGTGTAAATATAGTTTTTATTATTTTTTCTTTAATTTAAGGTTAAAAAGATAAGCTTTATGCATGTCTTGATAGAGTATGTATAGACATAAGTAATCATATACATTTTATGAATCTAGTCTTTCTGGTTGCTATGGAGATGGCGGCCATCTTGGAAATAAATAGTGTTTACAAAAATCTTAAAATTTTCTTAAGTCCTTAATTTTTTTATAAATGTCTTGATATCATCTTATAGGTATTTCATTGCCATAGGTAACTGGCTAGTCTTTATTGAAATTTTCTAATTGGTCTAAATTTTATACTTTTTTTTAAATTTTGACCTTTTTTTTTTTCATTCCTTTTTCACCTGGGGTGACATAATTTTTTTTCTATTTTTATGAAAACTATACAACTTATTGATCATTTATGTAGTCTATTACCCTAGATATATTTTCAACAAACTACATATTTTAATTTTTTTTTAGCCTATCTTACACAGAAGCAAAGATTTTGAGATTCTGGTGAACAACATGCACCTAAAAAACACATTTTGAGAAAAACGATGTTTAAAGTTTTTAAAATGATATAAAACATTTATTGCAGGCTTAAAGACCCAAATAAGAGAATTTTTTTATTAAACAACATACCAGACAATAAAATAAATACAAATTATTCATTAAAATGTTCTGGTTGATAACTTTGAATCTCTGCCAGGTGCTGTTTTTCAAAGTTTTCCCTTCAATGCACTAAAGATACTAATTGTAGTTTAACATTTTCCCATGAAAATCAAATATTTTTTGGTGTCCAGGGAATTTGTAAAATGTCCAAAAAAATCATATTGAAGCCAACAGGTTAGTTATTGAAAGCCAAAAAGGTTTGTCGAAGCGTCATGCGCAGTCTAACAATTTTGAGCGTAGCAAAGTCTGAGTTAGGGCATCTCTACTAATGAGGGAATGAAATGATTCATTGTTATTTTGACTTCCCATTTTAGCATTTTATTAACAGTTTAATGTCTATGAGTCTTTTAATGATGGGAAATAAGTCTTTTCCTATCTGAATGTAATGATCTGGATGTGCTTTTTGTTATGGCTGCTTCAGTGCCACAGATATTTTGAAGTGATAATAAGATGTAGTGCCATCTGGACAAAACCTTTGATTGTGATCCAGGTCAGAACTTACCAATGCAGCCATCTTCATCTTTTGAATATTAGGAGCATTTTTCCCGCAGAGCATAAACATAATAGGGTTTTATTTTGCATTTTCGGCTTCATAAGCCGATGATTTCGACAATGTGTGATGCACACAGATTCTTGTTGAAACAATGTGGAAGAAAAACATGGAGATCATTGAAGTCAACTGCATTGAGTTTATCATAGTGTACAGGAAATCTTCAGGCATCATCTAGATCTGATTGGTGTTGTCAACATTATATTAGATGTAGTAAAGGCTGTAAAGGTTTTCTTTCAGCAGCACTTAAAAGTAGTATTATTGGAGCTTCAGAAGTTGTTGATCTAGTTGTAGTCAAAATAGGGCTGCAGACAATAAAAAGAAATACAAAATGTTAATAAAAGAAATAATAATGATTCAATAGTCTGAAAGTAAAAATCGAAATTTTAGATCTAAATAGGCTTTCAAAAATCTATTTATGCGTGAAGATAGTTGAAATGTTTACAAGTCTAAAGACTGCATTATAAGAACTATGTATTATAATAATAAATCCAATGAGAAAAGTTTAGATCTATAATAGAGATATAGCAAGTAAATGTAGGAAAATAAAAAAAAAAGTTCAAGACAGTACAACATGAGTCATACTCTAGATCTAAGTCTAGATTACTCTAGATTCTAGCTGTGCTCCTAGATCTAGTTCTAATTTAGGCCTAAACAAAGAATAGATCTACAAAATTGAAACCACTTATGTCTAGATATAGATGTGGTTTATTGATCAACACAACACGTTGTCTATTAGTATAGTCTCTAGATCTAGCTAGAACTCTTGTCAAACTCTTTCTTTGCCTTTTAGTCTTAGATGTCTATTCTATTCTATTCTTAGACTGAGCCTTTAATGATAATAATTATTCAACACACGCTGGTCTAGTATAAAAACAAACTCTAGATCTAGACTTACCTATCTAATTGTGCATTGTCTCAGAATCGTGTCATCCATATAGACTTAGAATGGCGTTTCTTTCTTCCAAACATAAAACTGTTCTAGGCATTTCTGAGTTTTAATATTCGAGTTGAATACAAAAGTAATGATGGACTTCGCAATGTTTACAAATGTACGCCGGTTCAAGCCATGTGCGCATGCGTGCAAACTTTGTTGCCATGTAGCTTTTTTCCGTGCGCATGCGTGTATGTACAGTTACCAGTGTTGCGTATTCAGTGCGCATGCGTAAATATGGCTTTTGGGGGTGTGTACATGAAGATGAAGGGGAAAAAAAAGGAGGTAATGACGTATTTTGAAAGTTTATTTATAGTACGATTTATTTATAGAATGAGACACCAGATACGCAATGGGAACTAGAAAAGTATGTCAGGTTTCTTGCGTTCTTGTATTTATCAAACTATTATTTGATATTTCAAATGTGAATATTTATTCAAAATTAATATTATTTCAATTTGTTTTATTGTTATTATTTACTGAACCTGTAATATTTTGACCCAAGTTCAGCCTGACAAGCACACCATACACATATAGATGTATATAAATTAATAAACTAAGTGTATGATGTTAAATAACAATAAACATTTATTCTAGTGATATATTTACAAATGATCTGATGTATGATGAATGATAATAATAGTATCAATATCAATAGATATATGTTTAATATATGTAATCCAACATGATTCAGTTATTTTCTTTGTGACATATAAATGATCATTATTTGAACAATATCATTACCTCAACATATTCATCACAAGTTGTTCAAACAGACCTCCAACAGAACAATTGACAATCCACACAGATCCAGCCTTCAGATCCGACACTGTTCACTGACGACAATTCCAAAAGTTCACAGTTCACACTGCAACATCAGGTCTGACCAAGGCAACCCGCAGTCTGGAATCTTGAACCTCAGACTCATGAAAAATCAACTTGACATCAGGCGACCAACTGAGATTAGTGAGATGAAGACCTCAGTCCTGTAGACTGTAGACCTAAAGTTGTACTCTCAATATAGAAAATTGAGACTGGATAAACAAGTCTTGACACCAAGACTTGACACTGAGTCTTACACATAGACTTGACACCAAGCTAAGATCACTACTTAGACTTGACGCCAAAACTTGAAATAGAGTCTTGAACTGAGACTACGACCAAAACATAGACTTGTCGCTAAAACCCTATAGAAAATAAAAGAAAGGATTCTTCTAATCATCTAGATCTAGTCTAATTATAGACTTACAAATAGGAACGAATTCAAATAGAAAAACTATACAATGAAAAATAAAACTCACCCTAAACAGGGGTCAAGATAATCCAACAAGAAAATGTCCAAGGCAAACGTTAAGGCTATCCAGTAACAATAACCAAGGAGAAATTCAAGAGCTCTCAAACATGTCTTGCCTCTATACAGCACAAGATGGAGAGACTGTACTTGACGATAAATGACGCAAATCACACACACACACACACTAACTTTACGTCACTAGAAGTTGTGACAAGCAACAAAAATTCATTCCCCCAGTCTACACAGTAAAATATTAATAGTGTAATGACGTCATCAATATAGTGATCAACGCCGCACTATCAAATAGAGAGATAATTCTACTATACAGTTACATAGATAACTGCGACAACGTAGAACTTCGTATCGATACCGTTTATACGGAATGAGCCCATAAATTAGTGTATCAATGTTAGGTTACAAAATGTTGATTTTTTACAAAAATATCTAAATTTTGCTTACGCATATATTTTTAAAATACAAAATGAATGTATGAAACGTGGTTTTTATAATATTCTGATAGCAAATTCGTATTCTACACATTTTAAACTATTAAAAAAAAACAATTGTTGATAATCGATATTTTTGACAAAAATGACTGTTTTTCCCAAGGAGGTTATATTTAGATGGAGATGGCGTGACGTCACTAGGTTGAAGCCAAATCGCAGCCATCTTGGTCTACTCTACTCTGGTTTATTTTTGAGAAATTTGTTCGACAATATTTCACAACATTATTTAAATATCTGTACATTGTACAATATCTTATAAAACGTTAAAAACACAGTGTATAGAATAAAAATAAACATTACAAATGCCTTCTTGTTCAGCATACGGTTGTACGCAACGACGACCAGAAAACGGGATATCGCTTCATCGGTTAGTTTGGTTTTTAGTCACTAAAGTTTAAACTTTAGTGAGTTAGAGTTTAGTTAATGTTGTTAGTGCCATTTAATTATTTATATAAATTTTGGTAAAAGTGCATTTTAGTGGCGTCAATTATTTTGTAACGTATTTATGTAAGTAAGGTTAGGGTAAGGATTAGTATTACTGTAACATTATTATTAGTAGTAGGTAGTAGTACTCTTTTCACTTCAATTTTATCAATTTTGTGGTGATTTCAGTGCGGTAAAAAGTATCAAAAATATAACAAACCTCTTGCAAATCATTTTTGTGCTTTTTTCAGCCCACAATAGTGCTTAATTTCGATGTAATCATTATATTTCGGTTTTGTAGGCATCGATCAGGTGATCGTATAAATCACTTTACATGCTCTACAGCGCTTTGTAATTGATCCATTGGAATATCTAGACCACCAGATATGAACTTGGGCCTTAGAGGAGTTTAGAAAAAAAAACATGATGACAAAATAAGAGGCTAATTTGAGTCGTTACGAGAATTAGAAAACTGGTATCGCAATAAAAACGGATGGAACGATTTGAGTAAACCAATATGGCGAATAGGCTCCGCCCACTGGCTTCAACCGATAATGAACATTTGATAGCAACCGCCATCTCCATCTAAATATAACCTCCTTGGTTTTTCTACTGTGCATCCCCCATAAAAGTGAACAAGGGATACAATCAGTAAATTTTAAAAGAAAGCTGAACAATTTTTTGTTTATCTCTCTTTGCAAGATTTTGAAAATGAGTGATTGCCAGCAATTAGCTCAACCTCAGAGCTTCAGAAACTGTTTGAAAAAATGAAGTAGTACCAAGGAGTTTTGACAGATAGAATAACGGACTATTTAGAAACCAAGATCTAGCTTTTTTCCCCTAGCTTCCTACAGCGACGAGCGTTTACGTTTGGTGAAGATAGAGGCGGCGTTCTTAGATCTAATAACAAAGCTATGTAGGATTATTTGTTTGATCTTTAGTTTTACACTATGACTTTTCATAAGAGAAAAACTTATGGGCACTGCTCTACCTATTCCATTTATCTAGCCTAGTTGAGTTGTATAGATATTGATTTAAATAATATCATTTAAATTTTATTTCGTAACTTTCGGTTTGTTTAAAGTTAACAAAATTGTATTGACAGGAAAGGCATTTAATCTTAAGTTTGTCATAAAGATGGTTTTAACGTAGATGCATGCACTACCTTTATTTCTTTTGGACCTAACACAAATAACTATTTTACTAAGAGCAATGTTTCCCAAACTGTGTTACTCGGAACCCTAGTGTTCCTCGAGGCCTGATGAGGTTTTCCACAAACTACTATAATAATTGACTAGTACACCACCAGGTGAATTAATCTCTCTGAAATAAAAGCAAGTGTACACTGACGTTATGACTCTCAATCCGGCGGGGAAAATAGCACTAAGTCTAAATAAATAGCTTTTAGATGAATCTTTTTGTGGTAAAGTATGTTTATATGATTTATAGAAAAACCGAAAGAGGCTTTTATCTGTTTGTCAAGTTCAATGTCAATGAGCAACATGTAAAAATTATTTTCATCTTTTTGAGTTTGCAAATTTGAACTTTCATTTGGAAGGATCAGATTGTTTCAGACACATCGAGCCATTTTACATTTGAACCATACAGTTATGCATTTAATTACTTGCGATTCTTGTGGCAATGTTTTTGCTACTAATTTTTGTCGATGAATCACACAGTCTGTCTGTACTAAACTTTGTAATGCTGACCTACATACTTGGAAACTTGAAAAACAATCTGTGTTGACAAATATAATATTTTTAAAAAAGATTTTTTTTTACAAAAATCATATGCTTCTGTAATCTTTCCCCGTAGTTTGCAAAAGAGGAACTTGTCTTTAAAATACACATCGTTACCTTGAAGTAGTGGGTATTTAGTCGAAAAAGCTCAGATTTTGAGTGTCATAGTGACTTTGAATTTATCTTGGCTACATAGATTCAGCTCAAAGAAATCCATTACAAATAACGCACTGGGTTTTTTCAATTTCCGCTTGAACTATTGAAGTAAAAGCATATCGACATTATATTTTCTTTTTTAGCGGCCCCCGAAAGTCTGTGAAATGTCTGTCCGTCTGTCCGTCCGTCCCGTTTAGATCTCGTAAACTAGAAAAGATAGTGAAAATCTAACATCACAATATTTTAGACCATTCAAAGTTCTGATGCAAAGGCTACTTTTTTTTTCTGAAATTTTTAAATTTTAAATTTTTTAATTTTTAAAATCACTTATGCAGGAAGTTTTTTAAAGAGAAAAAGCTAATTAGTATGCATTATAAAATAGACCTAATTTAAAACGAATAGTAATCTTGTAAACTGCAATTTCTAAAATAAATTTTTTATTATGCGAATTTTTTTTTTTTTTTTTTTTTTTGGTGAATATTCGAAAAAGAGATTGAGCCTTTTCAAAACAATTACATCAATTATAACACTTCACTTAGGCCCGGGGTCGGCAACCTGCGGCTCGCGAGCCACATGCGGCTCTTTGGATGTGAAGCTGCGGCTCTTTAGTTCCATAGCAACTATTATTTATTTTATCGAAAAATGTTTTAAAGAATTTCTAAATCTTTAACGAAGATTAGGCACCGATTCGATCTTTCAGCCACTTGTACTCCTTTTCACCACACCCCTCCCCTATTAAAAGCGTCGGAACATCTCAGCCGTCATCGGATGTTTCTATGTAGGTTTTAATTTGCTTTCGACGAAGACGAATTGGCATCTTAACCACGTGCTTTGATTGGGACGTATAGTTTGTTGTTTTAAGTCAATGAGTTAGAGGTGAATTATCTTCTCAAAGTTACAAGCAATCTACTAATCTGTCACGCTTTGCGGTACCACTAGAGATTGCACAAAAAGGCAAACCATTTACAGATGATGAGTATGTCGAAGACGGCTTCATACTTGCATCTGAAGAACTGTTTTGTGATTTAAAAAAACAAACTAAAAATCTTGAAAAAAAAAAGATTTGCCAATATCCGCTGAAACAGTACAAAATAGAATAGCTCAAATGTCTTCAAATGTAACATATTTGCAGGTGGAAGATATTCAACTTTCCTCTGCCCTATCACTTGCTATAGATGAGTCTTGCGACATAAAGACACGACAGCACAAGTTGCCTTTTTTGTCAGGTATATGTCGTTCCTGGGATTGCTACCGCTCTCGTGACAAACTAGAGGGGACGATAGAGCGAATGCTATGCAAAAATACCTTGAAAAAAATAAGATAAAATCATTTGGATAGCAACTGATAGAGCCAGAAGTAGGACAGGAAAAAGTAAAAGGGCAACAAAATAAGCCAAGAATATATTATGTTTCACTGAATAATGCACCAAGTAACGCTTTGTGCCCTAAACGATTCCGACCGAAATAGATGAGTTCATGAATTTGGTAATCAGGATTATTAACAGCATCTTGTCTAAAGCACTCTACCACGAAAACGAAATGGAGACTCAATATTCCGACCTCCTTCTTCCCAAAAAGTGCTATGACTTTCCAAAGGTAAGTTGTTGAAACGTTTTGCTTTGTGCTTGAATGAAAGAAATACATTTGTAAATGATAAAGGCATTTATCATACTGAAGTAGAGAACGACTAATAGTTGCACAAATTTTACTTTATGATTTATATACCGGTAACAGCGAAAACTAAGAACAGAGAAAACTAAATAAGCCGAATCTAAAACTGCAAGCCTATGTTTTGGTAGAGGAATTGATTTGTTTTGAAGAAAAATTAATTCTTTTTGCAGAAGATATTCAGAGCATTCAATTATTCATTTAGAATGTTAGAGGCAGTATTGCGATAAAATTAGTGCCACTTTTGACACGAATTACTTTAGCATACCTATAAAAAAAATCAAAGATGAATTTCTTGACAGATTAAATGAGCAGTTCAAAACCAACAAAACCATTCTAGCATTCCGAGTACACCGAATCAACACAAATAGTAACGAAATTCACCTTAATTTATTTGTAATTGATACTGGATTAAATAGTTGAAAAACAATTTGAAAGAGTTGAAGGTCCAGAAATGTATGTACGTAACGCAACAAAAGTGGACAGCTTTAAAAGGAAAGCCGCGAGTTGATTCGACACATGGAATAATTTCCCAGATTGCTACATTGAGGTGAAGATATTGGCATTTAAAGTGCTGACTATCTTTGGATCGACATATTTGTGCGAGCAAGCGTTCTCTTGCATGAATATATTTAAAAGTAATGTAAAAAACCAACAAACAATTGAAAATTTAGAGTCGTGTTTGAAACTAACAACAAGTGATGAGCCAAATGTCTCCAAACTTTCTAAAAGCAAAGCCATAACTCCCACGGAATTTGTTTGCTCGATTGTTTCTTAGTGAAGTTCTAGTAAAGGTTTCATTTCTTTAGTTGTTACAAAAAAAAAAAAAAAAATTATATATATATATTATCTAATTTGTTGTACAAAACACTACTTATATATTAGTTCGTTTTTTTTTTATTTAAAAAAGTTCATTGTTTGAGAACTATTAAATAGTTGGCAAGAAAAAAACTTTGTGGCTCTTTAAAAACTTAAAAATTTATAAATTGTTATTTTTTGGATATTTCGACTCGAAAGGTTGCCGACCCCTGACTTAGGCAAGGAGAGGCGCGGTGGCTGAGCGGTAAAGCGCTTAGCTTCAGAACGGGTTCCCGGGTTCGAATCCTGATGAAGACTGGGATTTTCAACTTCGGAATATTTGGGCGCCTCTGAGTCCACCCAGCTCTAATGGGTAGCTTACATTAGTTTCGGAAAAGTAAAAGGCGGTTGGTCGTTGTGCTGGCTACACGACACCCTCGTTAACCGTAGGCTACAAAAAACAGATGAACTTTACATCATCTACCCTATAGACCACAAGGTCTGAAAGGGGAACTAGTAAGGCCAGGTTCACATCAAACTTTGCATTCACTTGCACCTTTCCTTTGATCTGCTGGATCGTTGGGACACTACACAAGATCTGTCCACCTTCTTTCTCCATTCTTATCTCTCATTTGTCTTTGATATCATTTCATTCGGATGTTCTTTCTGAAAATATTGAAGCCTGCCTGGGTGGACCACTTTGGGGGCCGATTTTAAGTTTGTGTTTCCACACAAACTGTCTTTGTAACCTTGTTTAACATTCTAATGTGCAAGAACGTCAAGGGGAGATCCATAACGACAACACACTTTCAATAACATGTACAAGTCAACGAAGGAGTATTATTAACTTCAACGGAATTACTTTTCAATTTCATCACGGCGTCACCATTAAAAAAATATCTATGATTCCACTAAAATGTAAGGTTGCGGTATGCATTAGTTTACATTCATTTAAACTGTCAAAAATAGTTATTCTGTGACAATTGTAATGTTTCAGATCATTCTGTTTCAGTTGTCTTATTTTATCCTACAATAACAATACAAAAATAACTAAAACAACTTTGTACAATATCAAGTCTTACACGTTAGAATAGACAAAAATAATCCATATTTTCGATGGTCTTAGGCGACCACTGGCAAATCGTCATTCGACCCCTAAGGGGGTCGCGACCCACAGGTGGAGAACCCCTGGACTAAGGGATAGGTAAGGTAAAAAGGTAATATAGTAGCAAGAGTTATTTCACATGTCCCGAGGTTCTCCATTTCCATGCCCATCATATGGCATACAATTTGTGGGCCGTGTCGTATAGAAATTCCCAGGCCAATTTCGGCACCCTGTGCCCGATATGAAAATTTAACAGTTCTGAAAATGTTAATACATTTTAAGACTCCACTACTTGCAATTTTTAAACTCCACAACCTCCACTCTTTAACTCCACTCTTTAAATTTAGTACCTCCACTCTAACACCTCCCCTCTTTAAGATCCACTATCTCCTCTCTTTAGACTCCACTACCTCCTCTCTTTAGACTCCACTACCTCCTCTCTTTAGACTCCACTACCTCCACAATTTAAACTCCCCTACCTGCACACTTTAAACTCCAATAATTTCACTCTTTAAACTCCACTACCTCCACGCTTTAAGCTCCATTACCTCCATTACCTCCTCTCGACTCCAATAATTCCACTCTTTAAACTCCACTACCTGCACACTTTAAACTACCTCCGCCATATTCTTAACTGTGTTTGCTTCTGCATGCTACTAATGCACATGATAGCAAACTATAAACTTATGTCCAAGGACGTCATTTCCGACATGGTTACAAAAACGAAAAAGGCCAAACTTCTCCATGTTTACATGTTTAGTCCCAAAGGGTGTCCCAACAGCAATGAAGACATTAGGGCGTAAAGGTAAAAGGTTCTTTCAAGAGTTAACAAAACAGCCCCAGGGGGCCCAAAACACTAGGAGTCTACATCTTTGCATCAGCCCTCCAGAACAAAAAGTGATATCCTTGCAGGTTGCGAAGTTTAAAAGGACGCACATTCGTTTTCTATGTTTTCTCGATGATGTCACGACTCTTGGGTCTCCCCTCCCCCCCCCCCCCCAGTCTCAGTACATGCTCTTAATGGAAAAAAGAAACTCTGTGAAAGTGTCACTTTAACTCAGACATGACCTTCGAAAGAGATCTTCTGTTGTTTGAAATGCCCCACCAGGCTGGAGTTGGACTTGATATGACCCTAAGCGTTTTGAGATATAGGTCCGTTGTAGTCAACATAAGACTAATCCTAACCCAAATTTCTTTTACACTATCTTCAAAATGGTTAATTGTATCCCTGGAAGCATTTATGTGGACCCCAACAATTAGTTTGAGTGCCCTAAACTACAGCTTATATTAAAGGTTCCTCTTTCAGACCATACTGTCTATAGGGCAAATGATGTTAAGGCCATTTCTTTGACCAACGGTTAACAAGCCAGGGTGTTATGTGGCCAGCCCAACGACAGATCGTCTTTATTTTCGCAAGTTAGGTACCCATTAAATATGGGTGGACTCAGGGGCGCCTTACAAATTCCGAAATTCAATATCCCAGACTTTCTCGAGTCCCCAGGTTCGGAATCCAAGCACAGTTTATGTCAACATTAAGTAAATCCATCACTATTGCCCGCCTACATTTAGAGAGGATTTTTTCTAATTTAATTGTGATAAAAATAAACAAGATTACAAAGATAGTTTGTGTAAAACACAAACTCGAAATCGGCCCCCGAAGTTGTCCACCAAGAGTCTTCATCAGGATTTGAACATGGGACTTCCAGTTCCAAGCGCTTTACCCTTCAGCCTCAGCATCTAGAAATATTCATTTAGGGTACACTTATATTTTTTAAAATAATAACTATTAACCTTATCCATACATTCAAAATTAATAACATGTTACAATGTAATAATGAAAAACTAAAAAAAAAAAATTCTTCTAACAAAATTAGATAAATTGGCAACACGAAAAAAAAAGTATTGAACTTATTTGAGCTACAATTGTGTACAGATGACAAGACTTTCCCCTCGCAAATAAAAATTAGCGTTGACTCCCGAGGCCTTAAGCATGTTTAGATAAAACTGCAAGGCAGCAGAGGTTTTAATTCAAATTTTTCTTTCTATTTTTCTTTCAATTCAATGAGAACCCAGCGAAAACATAGCAACTCTTTCTATCCGAAACTTACTGGACTTAGGTTCCAGTTACTTACTGTTGCCTCTTCTCTTACTGGACTTAGGTTCCAGTTACTTACTGTTGCCTCTTCTCTTACTGGACTTAGGTTCCAGTTACTTACTGTTGCCTCTTCTCTTACTGGACTTAGGTTCCAGTTACTTACTGTTGCCTCTTCTCTTACTGGACTTAGGTTCCAGTTACTTACTATTGCATCTTCTCTTACTGGACTTAGGTTCCAGTTACTTACTGTTGCCTCTTCTCTTTTCAGTATAACGGTTCCGCCTGTTACAAACCAAGTTTCATTACGTTAATGGCAGGACTAAATTTAGAGTCTCGGCTATTGAAAGGTTGACAATGGCTATCACAAGGGCTTGAGATTCTGGACAGCATGTTCACGCACCTGAATGTGTTTATGGGTATACGAGATGTGTGATTTTTAAGTTAGTCGGTGACTAGAGGTTGAGAGAGTTAGTCTTGGTGGAGGGTGCAACCTGGAACCTGGACGACGAGCTCAAAAACGGCTCTAACGATTTTCTTAAAAATGTAACAGTTGATGTATATCAGTGAGAAAAGAATTACGAGCTAAATGGCCATCTAAAAGTAAATATAGATCGAGACTGGATCTTAAGAGTTCTGAAACAAATATTTAGGTAGATGATCTAGATCTATTTCTAGATGTCAATATAATACGTTATCACCCTATATATATATATATATATATATATATATATATGTTACACTTAATCCTTTATTTATGGATTGTTTTTTTATTGTAGTTTTGTCTTCTAAAGATAAGTGTAATAAAAATAGTAATAAAATAATAATTCCGTTTTTATATTTTTGTCTTCACTTTTATGTTATGAATAATTATACATATAACAACCAAACATCTTTATAGATTATATAGTTTCATATTTTAAATTCAATATGCCATACACTATGTTTCTAATGATAACTACGAGATTTTACAAGACGATATATGAAACTTATCTTAGCTGCTGAGTGTACATGTTACAGATAGGAGAGATACACAAAGAATACAAAAATAAACTTAAAATTAATCCTTTTTTTTAATAAACGTTATTTACTAGCGTACACTTCGAGATAATAATAGAGTAGGAAAGAAAACTTACATTAAAATATTAATATTATAAAATAACATTAAAATAGTATTGCCATCTTTTTTGGAACATTTATGAATGCCGGCATTAATGTTTATATTATCTGACATATCGTTCAAGTCTGCTGTAACGCTAGAGCTAAGCCAGAGAAGTTTTTAATTTTTAAATTGTATTTGTGACAGATATGACACGTAGAGATAACATGGTCAGATGGAGGTAGTCCATGGCATACTGCCTACTCTCTGGCCAATCTGATCTCCCTTTGATATCAAGTCTGAGTGACAAAATGTGGTATACAGGTTTGGTTTTAGAAGTTTCCATATTATATAATTCTATATGTTGTGTCGAGCGAGAAATTTAACTATTTGTTTAAAGCTTTAAAATAAGTAACATAAAAAGAGTTTTTGTGTGTTTTTTTTAAGACAACCTAATCAAAAGATCTGTTTAAATTTCGTAAGAGCGATTATTTTATTCTTAATAACAAATAAATTATAGATTTTCTTTTTAAAAAGTAACATTTTGAACCAGCCTGATTGCCTCCTCACCACGAACAAAATCCTGGTTAAGCGAATTTAAAATCTACACAGAGTATATAAAATGTTAATGATAGTTGTATGGATCCAATCTTACCAGACGATGTGCAAAATGTTCTTGGATGTCTCTTTAATTATTGCAATTCAAATGAATAGAGCCTTCATGTGGGGAAACTCACTCTGCTGACGTGTCTGTTCAATATAGAGATAGCACCTTTAGTAAAATCAGGAGAGAAGACTTAAAAGTAAGGTAGCAATTATACATAAAACACTGAATCATAATTTTTCAAATACAAAAACAAAACCTAATTTGACTCAGAAAGAGACAAGGCTAAAGCCACATTCCTTTTACATGTTCAACAATCATAACGGTGAAAGTAAAGCTTTACAAGTGTTGCTAATAATTCTGTTCCCAAAGATATACACCAGCTGTCAAATTTCTGGTACATTGTTTGACCTATTTTAGATATCTTTTTCCAGGTTTTTCCACATAATTCCAAGAAATTTCCACACTGAATAGAGGAATAGTAATGATAGATTGACCGAGATTTGGTTGAAATGGTAAATAGATCTTATCTTATATGATACAGACGTTACTTCAAAAAAGAAGATGATTACGTCCTACTCGTCAAGCATGTAGTCATGCATATTAACCAATGACTTAAATTCTGCCAAGTCACTGGTTTTTCTGGCTAGCTCAGGCAACACATTCCATGGTCTAATAGCACTAGGGAAGAAGGAGTATTCGTACAAATTTGTCCTAACATATGGGAAAGGAATGTGCCTTTATATTTGTGTCTTACTGAGTATTTTATTAAATTTTGTTTTTGTATTTGAAGATTTTGGTTCAGAGTTTTATGTATAATTGCTACTTTACTTTTAATTCTTCTATCCTGATAATGATAATGGATAGCAGGTGGACAAAACAAAGTGATCAGGCACTGGAAGGTGTTTAGGATTATATACTTACCAATCAAAACACAAATTAAATTCTTATATTATTATTGTAAACCGAAATGATTAAAAAGTTTCTGAATTGTTGTGCTGCAATCCCGATTTTGTTCCCAATATCATAATACTATATAAACTTTTATTCACAGAATGACATTTAAAATATTTGCAATTTTTTTTAGATTTTGGTAACATTTTTGATCTGGATTAAAGATTTGATTGTACCAAATATTTGTTCTTGCTTTTTATAACTTCGTTTATGTTTGCAAGGTTTCATAATCTCAATTAGGTTTCTTTTAGGTTTCATAACATCGATTAGGTTTTTTTTTTAAGGTCCATAACATCGATTAGGTTTTTTGTAAAGTTCATAACATCGATTAGGTTTTATTTTAGGTTTCATAACATCGATTAAGTTTTTTTTTAGGTTTCATAACCTAGATTAGTTTTTTTTAGGTTTCATAACATTGATTAGGTTTATTTTTAGGAAGTTTTTTAGGTTTTATAGCATCATTTGGGTCTGTTAAGACAATACACATTGTTTGGGTCTGTAATATTACTATGTATCTCTTTTTAAAGTTTTCTACTGTTCAACTTACGAAGCTAAACGTTGTTTAATTTTTCCCTGTTTATTTATTTCGTTATTTTTACAATGCCTCTATTCAAGTCATGCCTTCATGGAAGAACCTGGGTGGATCTAAGTCTAGATCTAAATGCTTATCATTGGTAAATTAAAAGGTGTACTAGATCTATACATTCGCGGAGAAGGACACTTGGGAAACATTTTTTTTTTCAAATCTAGCATTCATTAATTGTAAAGAAAATAAAAAAAAACAACAGCTCAATAAGTTGTATAAAGGAGATATTGTATTTTTTTAAAAAATATTTTAAATGTTTTTCTTATTTTTTTTTTAATTTCCTGTTTCCAGATGCACATGACGTCACTATGATTCACTTCCCTTCTATTCACAAATCGTTATTCAACCTTTCAATACATTTCTCAAGAGCAACTAAAACATGGGCTCAACACGCTCGGACAACTAGATCCGGCTGCAGAAAGAAGAAGTTCTTCCACTTGTAGCCTCTGGGCTACGGAGATCAAACGAGTCGAGGGACGTTTTCGAGAGCGTAGAAAGTAGTAGCACACGGAGACTTGATGGGAGGCATTTGTCAGACAGGAGGGCCAGAGGATTGCCAGAGACGGAGGCTAGGGAAAGATGAGATGGGAGGGCTGGCTACCACTGCTGGAGCCCCCTGTTAATCCCAGGTTGTTTGTATACAGGCTAAATTTACAGAGGTGTTGTTTGATTTTAGAACGAGAGGGAAAAAAAGAGGATGGCGAAAGATGTGGCAGAATTACACTCTATAAAGAGAGATAGATTGATAGAACGAGAGAGAGAGAGAGAAAAAGATAGAGAGAGAGTGACAGAGAGACAGAGAGAGAGAGCACACGAGATAAAAGCATATCTTTATATATATATATATATATATATATATATATATAAAGAGAGAGAGAGAGAGACAGACAGACAGAGACAGAGTAAATAAGACAGAAAGAGAGAAACAAGAAAAACAGAGAAAGACAAAGATAGACAGAGAGAGACAGAGACAAAGAGAAGAAAGGCAAAGAGAGAGAGAGACAGAAAGAGATAGAGAAAGAGACAGGGAGAGAGAAAGAGACAGAGAGAGAAAAGCAAAGAGAGATCAAAAGAGAGACAGAGAGAGAGCGGAGAGAGATCGATATTATGAAAGTCATTAACAGTACAGACAAAAAAAAAACAAAAAAAAACAACATAATAGCAAAAGTACAGAAAGTCGGAGTGACATAAAGTCTGTCTGAGAGACGATATCTGTGTAGGTGTGTTTGAGTAGAGACAGAGAGTTTGAAAGATGGAATGAGAAAGAATTGAAAGTGAAGGTACAATGAACTATTCCTAACTATAGGCCATTAACTAGTAGTAGTATTGAATGTCTAAGTAAACATACTCATCTAGAACTAGAATACACAAAATGAATATATGTACATTAGCCAGGTCAAGCTCGATTGGAATTCGTGTTTCAATTCTAGACGGAATTCTCATGAAATATTTGGATTCTAAACAACACTATATGAAACAAACGCTATATGAAACAAACCCTATTTGAAACAAACGCTATATGAAACAAACACTATATGAAACAAACGTTATATGAAACAAACGCTATATAAAACAAACCCTATATGAAACAAACGCTATATGAAACAAACGCTATATGAAACAAACGCTATATGAAACAAACGCTAATTGAAACAAACGCTATTGCTAAGTAAAGAAACATTCGCTTGTGCTGCAAGTTTATAGCTTTTAGAAATTTAATTTTACCGCTCTAAACAGTGTATAACATTGTATCCGTTGTATTCTAAACTACATAGCTTTTCAAAGTACAGTAGAACGTCGTTTATCCGACTCAATTGGGACCGGACACCGTTCGGATACGCGATTGTTCGGATAACCGAAAACCGAAGCGATCCATGCAGTATATGCAACCGGACACTATACGAATATTGAAAATCATCACATGCGGGACACGTGCGTGAAGAACGAGCAAAATAGGTGACAAATGTCGCAATTTTACCTTTATTGTGGAAAATAATCACTTATTTTTCGTATTCATACAGTATATGTGCATCACAGTACATGTGGTTGATAAAAAAAAAAACAACTGGTCCGGATATTTGACGCTCCGGATAATAAACGTTCGGATAAACGACGTTCTACTGTAAAAAGAAATGTTCCCCTTTCAGATTGGTATTTAGGGCGGATAATTATTAAGCCATCTGCATCTGTGGCCCAAGGTTAGCGAGGGTGTCATGTGGGCAGCACAACGACCAACCCTCCTTTACGTTTCTCTTAATGACATGTACCCATTACAGCTCTGTGAGCTCAGATGCCAAAATAAAAAAAATCCAGTCGTCACCAGGATTCGAACACGGAACACTCCGGTTCGGAAGCCAAGCGCTTTACCACTTAGCCGCCGCACCTATTATATCGAATCCACAATAACCTTATTTAATGTACACAGGATACATCAACTAGTTATTTATAGGTATCTGCTCTAGATACAAATCTCTACTATAAATACATAAGAAGTACATTTTATACTAATGAGTATAGGAGACACAAGGGAAAGATTGAAATAAAAGGAACTGATGATCTGTACTTTAAATTTTGTAGAGACAAGAAGTTAATGAATACTAATTAGTAAACGGGGGTCTAAAAAGGCTGGAGACGCTGGTCCCTGCAAGGTCAGGGACATTGAAGGACTGTTTTTGTGGTTGCACCTTATTAGAAATTCTATAAGTCCGTTGGTTTCAGTTGGGAAAATGCGGTGAAACGCGCTGATCTATGCGCAAACGGCACTGGAGTACCTAAGTCTAAGTCTTTCTTTCAAAGAGATAAAAAATTGCTATTAATTTTGACATCATAGGAACTTTCGAATAACTTGGGTTTCTTTTTTTGACACCTTGAAATAGAACTAGAGATTTATTTTGTTTTAAATTCATTGTAAGGATACAAAACGTCCTAAGGGTCGGATGCAGAAAATTTTTTTTTTTTTTTTTTAAACTAAATTCACGCGAGCAATGAGCTTGCCACTTGACCAACTTGGTTAGCATGAAGACTGTCTTCGGCACTCATAAAGTTTTATCACTGAGACTGAGATAGACTTCTCAATATGTACCTGTATATGTGCGCCTGTATATGTCTGTATAGGACTGTATAAATGTAAGATTAAATTAACTAGCAAAAAAAACGTCGTTTATTTTACGCATTCAAAGACTGTAGAAACTAGAAATACGAAATGGTCTGTATCAAATAAATTTTAGAAACTAGAAATACGATATAGTTCTGTATTAGATGTATATTAGAAACTAGAAATGGGATACGCTTTCCACCAAATTCATCTTAGAAGTTACTTTCAAATTTAACTTAGAAACTAAATCTATAATACGCCCTGTATCACATTTATCTTAGAAACTAAATCTATGATACGCTCTGTATCAAATTTATCTTAGAAAGTAAATTTATGATACACCCTGTATCAAATTTATCTTAGCAAGTAAATCTATGATACGCCCTGTATCAAATTTATATTAGAAAGTAAATCTATGATACGTCCTGTATGAAATTTATCTTAGAAACTAAATCTATGATACGCCCTGTATAAAATATATATTAGAAACTAAATCTATGATACTCCCTTGTATTTAATTTATCTTAGAAACTAAATCTATGATACTCCCTTGTATCAAATTTATCTTAGAAAGTAAATCTATGATACGCCCTGTATCAAATTAATCTTAGAAACGTAATCTATGATACTCACTGTATCAAATTTATCTTAGAAACTAAATCTATGATACGACCTGTATGAAATTTATCTTAGAAACTAAATCTATGATACTCCCTGTATCAAATTTATCTTAGTAAATCTATGATACGCCCTGAATCAAATTTATCTTAGAAAGTAAATCTATGATACTCTCTGTATTAAATTTATCTTAGAAAGTAAATCTATGATACTTCCTGTATCAAATTTTTCTTAGAAACTAAATCTATGATACGTCCTGTATGAAATTTATCTTAGAAACTAAATCTATGATACGCTCTGTATCAAATTTATCTTAGAAACTAAATCTATGATACGCTCTGTATCAAATTTATCTTAGAAAGTAAATCTATGATTCGCCCTGTATCAAATTTATCTTAGAAAGTAAATCTATGATATGCCTTGTATCAAATTTATCTTAGAAAGTAAATCTATGATACTCCTTATATCAAATTTATCTTAGAAAGTAAATCTATGACACTACCTTGTATCAAATTTATCTTAGAAAGTAAATCTATGATACTCCCTGTATCAATTTATCTTAGAAACTAAATCTATGATACGCCCTTTATCAAATTTATCTTAGAAACTAAATCTATGATACTCCTTATATCAAATTTATCTTAGAAACTAAATCTATGATACTCCCTGTATCAAATTTATCTTAGAAACTAAATCTATGATACTCCCTGTATCAAATTTATCTTAGAAACAAGGAGCTTTTAATAAAATGAGTTAAAACTTTCTCAGAAAACATCAGCAACGAGTCAAAGTGACAATATTTTCACGGCCATCAGAAGCAAGAGAAAAGGACAGTTGTTTAGGGCGTTGACGGCCTTACGACACAAGATGTTGAGTGACCGAGATCATCAGTTCAGTCAGGATTGTGTCCAGAACAAAACAAAAACAAGTTTATTTCTCAATGCATGTTTGAAGCTGAAGGAACTCAGGATCTTTGTATCAAGACTATTCGACCACCTAGTACTTCTACCAAGAACAAACCCCTATCCCCCATTTTTGTTCTCTGTTAGAAATATTCACTATTTTGCTTGTATATTCATATGTGTATCTCTTATCTATCTATCTATCTATCTATCTATCTATCTATCTATCTATCTATCTATCTATCTATCTATCTATCTATCTATCTATCTATCTATCTGTCTGTCTGTCTGTCTGTCTGTCTATCTGTCTGTCTGTCTGTCTATCTATCTATCTATCTATCTATCTATCTATCTATCTATCTATCTATCTATCTATCTATCTATCTATCTATCTATCTATCTGTCTGTCTGTCTGTCTGTCTGTCTGTGTATCTATCTATCTATCTATCTATCTATCTAACTATCTATCTATCTATCTGTCTTTCTGTCTGCCTGTCTGTCTGTCTGTCTATCTATCTATCTATCTATCTATCTATCTATCTATCTATCTATCTATCTATCTATCTATCTATCTATCTATCTATCTATCTATCTATCTATCTATCTATCTGTCTGTCTGTCTGTCTGTCTGTCTATCTATCTATCTATCTGTCTGTCTGTCTGTCTGTCTGTCTATCTATCTATCTATCTATCTATCTATCTATCTATCTATCTATCTATCTATCTATCTATCTATCTATCTGTCTGTCTGTCTGTCTGTCTGTCTGTCTGTCTGTCTGTCTATCTATCTATCTATCTATCTATCTATCTATCAATCTATCTATCTATCTTTTTCTCTCTCTGACTTTCTTTGTCTCTCTATATATCTATATATGTATATATTTATTTTTAATTATTTATTTATATTCTAGGTGTATTGTCTGTCCATCTCACTATCAATAAATAGATGGCCAAGTAAACAAGAAACAATTAAATTGAATACAACTAATTAAGGTGTATCGGCCTCTTGTTTCTTATTTTTAAAAAGTGTCCTAAAGAAAAACCTTCCTTGTGTATGTATTGAATCTATTGTTGCTAATTTCAATTTAAATTGTTGCAAGATAATCCCTACATATCCCCACTCCCAGGAGCAGCTACTTCCAGACACTCACCCCTGCTCCCTTTGACTCACTCTCCTAGCCAGGTTTTCAATTGGACACAGCGGTGCAAGCCACGCTCACTGTAATCAAGTTGTCAAATTTTAAACTCTGCAAATTCTCGCCTCGGGTCAGCGTACCCTTGAAGTGTTTACACCGGAAACTGTAATAAGCTAACTAGATGCATGCCGGGATAAAAGGGATTTAGAAACTAGGATGAAATGGGAGAGAACAAGAAACTAAAACATATCTTGAGATCAAGGCGCTGTGGAGGAAATAGAGGATTTTTTTTTTACATTAAAAAAAATAAATTATTGATTTGTTTTCTTTACATCTTGTTTTTAAAGAATCCAAAAAAAAATTGTTTTCAATTTGTTTTTATTTTTGTTTTACAAAAAGATCAAAGGATGCCTGCATAGTTTCAAAACAAGCTCTAACTGAAGAGTTCAATAATGCTGCTCTATTTCCAGCCTTTGTGGCCTGGGGGCCCCATCAACTCGCGACATGAGTCTCGCGGGACCCATCACTTCAAAAATTCTAACGAATTAAAATGAAACGATCGTCTGATATCACATAAATTTTTAATGCGTATAATATCACGATATGGGCAGGATATAGCCCGCGGACCGTATTTTTCTTATCACTCTTGTTGCTATAAGGAGTTAGAAGAAAACTTATTGGGAGCAGCTAGTTAGAAAATGACGAACTCAACGCATTTTAAAGTAAAGCACTTCAGGATAAGGATACTTCAGTGGTATTGGATACTTGTGTTGCCTTAAGCCCTATTAAATTTGAGTGTATCCTAAAGGGAAATTTCAGTGAAGAAAGTAAAAAAAAAACTTTTAATATAGCGGAACTTATGATGACCTGAAAGTGATAGTCGAACTGGAAAAGGAACACAGGCTTGCATTAGTATAAGAGGTATAACCTTACGATCTATAGAGCAGATGATGTAAAGGTCATCTGTTTCTGTGGCCTTCGGCTTACGAGGGTGTCATGTGGCCAGCACAATGACCAACCGCCTTTATTTTTACCCAACTAATGCCAGGTAACCATTAAAGTTGGGTGGACTCAGATGCGCCTTAAGATCCCGAAATTAAAAATCCCAGTCTTCACCAAGATTTGAACCCGGGACCCACTGTTTGGAAGCCAAGTGCTTAAGCGCTCAGCCACCACGACACAAGATCAAGAGTACATGTTCTAAAATATTCAAATGGAATCTATCGTTTTTGTTTATACGAATTGCGTATTTTAGTTCAAATATCTATTAAATATTTTTTAAACGGGTTTAATTAAAGAGAACTCTGACGTTTATTTTTTTACGCCCTTATGATCGATTGGAATGAATAGGATCGTTAACGCCCTTGATTACTATCGGGTCATTGCTCCACGTCCACGAGACGTAGCCTAGAGATAACTTCCAGCCAAAACAAGGGTGATAATTTAATTTATGGTTTGGATTAGTAAGGAGATAGGAAGATGGTCTTGAGTGGATACCTGCGTCTAAGAAATGGCCAGTTCAAGATAATTCTTAATACTTTGTCTATCAGGTATAAGTAGTGTACATTGTTAGACACTTAGCATTATTGGTGTGTATAGAGACGCAACAAAATTTACGGATTTTGAACGCGACCAGTGACGTTGTGACATAGTTGGGTTAGAACAGGGGTTCTCAACCTGTGGGTTGCGACCACTTTTGGGTTCAATTGACGATTTGCCAGGGGTCGCCTAAGACCATCGAAAATATGGATTGTTTTTGCTGTGTGGATGCGGGTCGCCGCAGAGTGGGGATTGTAAAAAGGGGTCGCCGAGCTTAAAAGGTTGAGAACCGCTGGGCTAGAGGCTACCTAGAGACATAAAGTCAGTTGGTATTAAGATTTCTTAGGGATAACACGTATTTTATCGACAGAGACTCGACTGTGGCCTTTTACTGTATTAAAACCATCATCTGAATTGTTCAACTGTGTTTGCACTTATCTCTTCATTTGTTAATTTTGTGTGAGTCTATTTTTTTGTTGATTACTCGCATTGAAATACACCCGCACAAGAAACCTAGTCATCTCCAGAGTAAGCTGTCGAAGTCAGACAGGCATCAATAATTACAAGACAGACTCATCACAAGATTCACCAGGCTTTATTGCGGCCACCTCCCAGACACCACTTGGGCCACCGACTATATTACTGTTAGGCACATGTTTGGGCACTCGAGTCATAATTGAACAGCGCATAAGTCCATCCCTAGCAATCTATTTAAAAATCTAACAGCTCACAAGTCAACTTTTAGCACTTAGCTTTCAAATCTAACAGCACACAAGTCAACTTTAAGCACTTAGCTTACAAATCTAACAGCACAAAAGTCAACTTTTAGCACTTAGCTTACAAATTTAACAGCACACAAGTCAACTTTTAGCACTTTAGTAATTTTAGCACTTTTTTAGCGCAAATTTTACACGATTAGTCAATCCACAAGTAAACATTTAGTTCGTAATGTAAAAGTAGAACAGAGCATGAGTCAACATCTTTTAAAGTATTTTCTCCCAAAAAACATTCACATCAAACTATGACGCAATATAAACATACTAGCGCAATTATAGCCATAATACTAATAATAATCTTCTTTTTGATTCGTTAGAAAATTAATTTGCGAATAATGTTTTCTTTTCGGAATTCCACATGACTAAAGTACTCTTCTAAATGTAGACCTTTACATAGGCTCAAAATAATAACATCAGTGGAAGGGTTATGAAATGTGTATCTAAAAAATTCCAGTGTAAATGGCGCTGTTAAATAAAAAAGTCCGGAGGAGGAGGGTTAATGAGCAGACTTACAACATACGTCACAGTTCCACATCAACATGCATATCACATATCAGCAAATGACCTTGACAAGTTGCAACATTTTATTTTCCTGAAAATAAAAAGTAACTTCTAAAGTTGACTGGGAGGGAAATGGGGAGGGCAAACAGAAGAGGAGGGAAATGGGGAGGTCAAACAGAAGAGGAGGAGAATGGGGAGGTCAAACAGAAGAGGAGGGGAATGGGGAGGTCAAACAGAAGAGGAGGGGAATGGGGAGGTCAAACAGAAGAGGAGGGGAATGTGGAGGTCAAACAGAAGAGGAGGGGAATGGGGAGGTCAAACAGAAGAGGAGGGCAATGGGGAGGTCAAACAGAAGAGGAGGGGAATGGGGAGGTCAAACAGAAGAGGAGGGAAATGGGGAGGTCAAACAGAAGAGGAGGGGAATGGGGAGGTCAAACAGAAGTGGAGAGGAATGGGGAGGTCAAACAGAAGAGGAGGGGAATGGGGAGGGCAAACAGAAGAGGAGGGAAATGGGGAGGTCAAACAGAAGAGGAGGGCAATGGGGAGGTCAAACAGAACAGGAGGGGAATGGGGAGGTCAAACAGAAGAGGAGGGGAATGGGGAGGTCAAACAGAAGAGGAGGGGAATGGGGAGGTCAAATAGAATAGGAGGGGAATGTGGAGGGCAAACAGAAGTGGAGAGGAACGGGGAGGTCACACAGAAATAGAGGGGAATGGGGAGGTCAAACAGAAGAGGAGGGGAATGGGGAGGTCAAACAGAAGAGGAGGGGAATGGGGAGGTCAAACAGAAGAGGAGGGGAATGGGGAGTTCAAATAGAATAGGAGGGGAATGTGGAGGGCAAACAGAAGTGGAGAGGAATGGGGAGGGCAAACAGAAGAGGAGGGGAATGGGGAGGTAAAATAGAATAGGAGGGGAATGTGGAGGGCAAACAGAAGTGGAGAGGAATGGGGAGGTCACACAGAAAAGGAGGGGAATGGGGAGGTCAAACAGAAGAGGAAAGGAATGGGGAGGTCAAACAGAAGAGAAGGGGAATGGGGAGGTCAAACAGAAGAGGAGGGTAATGGGGAGTTCAAATAGAATAGGAGGGGAATGTGGAGGTCAAACAGAAGAGGAGGGGAATGGGGAGGTCAAATAGAATAGGAGGGGAATGTACAGGGCAAACAGAAGTGGAGAGGAACGGGGAGGTCACACAGAAATAGAGGGGAATGGGGAGGTCAAACAAAAGAGGAGGGGAATGGGGAGGTCAAACAGAAGAGGAGGGGAATGGGGAGGTCAAACAGAAGAGGAGGGGAATGGGGAGTTCAAAAAGAATAGGAGGGGAATGTGGAGGGCAAACAGAAGTGGAGAGGAATGGGGAGGGCAAACAGAAGAGGAGGGGAATGGGGAGGTAAAATAGAATAGGAGGGGAATGTGGAGGGCAAACAGAAGTGGAGAGGAATGGGGGGGTCACACAGAAAAGGAGGGGAATGTGGAGGGCAAACAGAAGTGGAGAGGAATGGGGAGGGCAAACAGAAGAGGAGGGGAATGGGGAGGTCAAACAGAAGAGGAGGGGAATGGGGAGGGCAAACAGAAGTGGAGAGGAATGGGGAGGTCACACTGATAAGGAGGGGAATGGGGAGGTCAAACAGAAGAGGAGGGGAATGGGGAGGTCAAACAGAAGAGGAGGGGAATGGGGAGGTCAAACAGAAGAGGAGGGGAATGGGGAGTTCAAATAGAATAGGAGGGATATGTGGAGGGCAAACAGAAGTGGAGAGGAACGGGAAGGTAAAACAGAAGAGGAGGGGAATGGGGAGGTCAAACAGAAGAGGAGAGGAATGTGGAGGGCAAACAGAAGTGGAGAGGAATGGGGAGGTCACACTGATAAGAAGGGGAATGGGGAGGGCTAACAGAAGAGGAGGGGAATGGGGAGGTCAAACAGAAGAGGAGGGGAATGGGGAGGTCAAACAGAAGAGGAGAGGAATGTGTAGGTCAAACAGAAGAGGAGAGGAATGGGGGGTGCAAACAGAAGAGGAGAGGAATGTGGAGGGCAAAAAGAAGAGGATTGGAACGGGGAGGACAAACAGAATAGGAGGGGAATGGGGAGGTCACACAGAAGAGGAGGGGAATGGGGAGATCACACAGAAGAGGAGGGGAATGGGGAGGACAAACAGAAGAGGAGGGGAATGGGGAGGTCACACAGAAGAGGAGGGGAATGGGAAGATCAAACAGAAGATGAGGGGAATGGGGAGGTTACACAAAAGAGGAGGGGAATGGGGAGATCAAACAGAAAAGGAGGGGAATGTGGAGGGCAAACAGAAGAGGAGGGGAATGGGGAGGTCAAACAGATAAGGGTGGAATGGGGAGGTCAAACAGAAGAGGAGGGGAATAGGGAGGTCAAACAGAAGAGGAGAGGAATGGGGAGGTCAAACAGAAGAGGAGGGGAATGGGGAGGTCAAACAGAAGAGGAGGGGAATGTGGAGGTCAAAAAGAAGAGGAGGGGAATGGAGAGGACAAACAGAAGAGGAGGGGAATGGGGAGGTCAAACAGAAGAGGAGGGGAATGGGGAGGTCAAACAGAAGAGGAGAGGAATGTTGAAGGCAAACTGAAGAGGAGAGGAATGTGGAGGGCAAACAGAAGAGGAGAGGAATGTGGAGGGCAAACAGAAGAGGAGGGGAATGGTAAGGTCAAACAGAAGAGGAGAGAAATGGGGAGGTCAAACAGAAGAGGAGGGGAATGGGGAGGTCAAACAGAAGAGGAGGGGAATGGGGAGGTCAAACAGAAGAGGAAGGGAATGGGGAGGGCATACAGAAGAGGAGAGGAATGTGGAGGGCGAACAGAAAAGGAGAGGAATGTGGAGGGCAAACAGAAGTGGAGAGGAATGTGGAGGGCAAACAGAAGAGTAGGAAAATGGGGAGGGCAAACTGAAAAGGTGGGAAATTTTGAGGGCAAAGAGAAGAGGAGGGAAATGTGGAGGGCAAACAGAAGAGGATGGAAATTGGGAGGGCAAACTGAAGAGGAGGGGAATGGGGAGGGCAAACAGAAGAGTAGGGAAATGGGGAGGTCAAACAGAAGAGGAGGGAAATGTGGAGGGCAAACAGAAGAGGAGAGGAATGTGGAGGGAAAACAGAAGAGGAGAGAAATGTGTAGGGCAAACAGAAGAGGAGGGAAATGGGGAGGGCAAATAGAAGAGGAAGGAAATGTGGAGGGCAAACAGAAGAGGATGGAAATGGGGAGGGTAAACAGAAGAGGAGAGGAATGTGGAAGGTGAACATAAGAGGAAGGAAATAGGGAGGGCAAACTGAAGAGGAGAGGAATCTGGAGGGCAAACAGAAGAGGAGTGGAATGTGGAGGGCAAACAGAAGAGGAGGGGAATGGGGAGGGCAAACAGAAGAGGAGGGAAATGGGGAGGGCAAACAGAAGAGGAGGGGAATGGGGAGGGCAAACAGAAGAGGAGGGAAATGGGGAGGGCAAACAGAAGAGGAGGGAAATGTGGAAGGTAAACAGAAGAGGAAGGGAATGGGGAGGGCAAACAGAAGAGGAGAAGAATGTGGAGGGCAAACAAAAGAGGAGGAAAATGTGGAGGGTAAACAGAAGAGGAGGTGACCGTGGAGGGCAAACAGATAAGGAGGGGAATGTGGAGGGCAAACAGAAGAGGAGGAAAATGTGGAGGGTAAACAGAAGAGGAGGGGACCGGGGAGGGCAAACAGAAGAGGAGGGGAATGTGGAGGGCAAACAGAAGAGGAGGGAAATGTGGAGGGTAAACAGAAGAGGAGGGGAATGGGGAGGTCAAACAGAAGAGGAGGGGAATGGGGAGGTCAAACAGAAGAGGAGGGGAATGGGGAGGTCAAACAGAAGAGGAGGGGAATGGGGAGGGCAAACAGAAGAGGATGGAATTAAATTTGTTATGGAGGTTGTTATTTTGGCTAATTGAATGAACGAATGCAGTTGTAATATTTGAAAAAAGGGAAATAACCTTGAAATATTTGAACATGTTTCTACATTTTAAGACCTTAACGTCACCTGACGTAGAGGTCATCTATTTATGTAATTTTATCAAAAGCGTTCTGGCAAAACATACGAACAACATGAAACATCAGACACACATTACAAATGATGCTATCCAAATGGACCATTTTTTGTGTGGATATTATTCATTCAATGTAGTTCTGCGGGCTCTCAATTTTTTGTGTGTCAGGGGCCCCAAAAGTTCGTCTTGCCCACTGGAACTGACCCATGCCCTTGCGGCTTCATTAGGCAGCCTAAGGAAAAGTGTTCAGTGACCGGATTAAGACTGCGACTGCAGTTCGAACATGTCGACAGTAAATCCCTGGTATTGGAGAATGCGAATATCTTGTTATTCGCCCCCTAGCTCGCTAGCTGATACAATTATCTATTTATTTCTTGGGGGCAATGGGGATTCATTATAGGAAAAGAGAAAGGTGCGGCCATTTTTTTATTTTTTTATTTTTTTATTTGGATCTTTATTTAGAAGCAAAGATTATTACGTCCTGATCTAGACCTCCTGAAGGACGGCAAGGAATGGCAGCGAGCGGAGTCCGAACTCGTGTCTACAGCGAGAGTCCTACGCGCTAACCAAGCAACCAGGCACCCAAGTATGGGTACCATTTTATTTTTAGAATCGTCCGTATAGTTTGTTCCTAATGGTACATCTTAGAGTTAACTCAATCCTACGTTTAGAAATTTAAAAGGCGATTTTATGTTCTCTAAGGGTCTCTGTAGTTCGCCCCTTTGTGTTCTTCTTCTGACCTTGTGATGCTCATTGACAAGACTTCCGCAGCATATGGCATGCAAATAAATGCCGAAAAAAAAAACTACAAATTATGACCAATAGCCAACAGGCGCTTTAAAAGAGGCATCAATGTTGGAGGTGAAAAGCTGAGTAGTGTTTACAGCTTCAAATACCTCAGAGCTATTGTCTCAGATGAGGGAACAAAACCCAAACTACTGACCCAAATAGCACAGTCCACAGCAGCCCTTTCAAAACTGAAAATAATTTGGAAAGACAAGGGCTTGGCCCTCGGCACCAAAATCAGACTGATGCGCTCCCTGGTCATGACCACATTTTTATATGCTTGCGAGTCTGCAGAACTAGAGAGGAGGATCCTAGCAATGGAACTGAGATGCTACAGAAGGATCCTAGGCATCACTTTTAAAGACCACATCACAAACCAAGAGATTAGAGACATGGTTGCTGCAGCGATCGGACCCCATGATGACCTGCTAACTATTGTAAAGAAGCATATGGCCATATTAAAAGATCCACGGGGCTCGCAAAGACCTTCCTTCAGGGAACAGAACCAGGAAAAAGAAGAAGAGGCAGACAGAGAAAGCGATGGGAGGACAACATAAAAGAATGGACGGGCCTTACATTGATAGAGGTTTTAAACAAGACAAAAGACAGGTAGGAATGGAGAAAGATGGTCGAAAAATCTTGCTTGGTGCCCCAAAGATCCAATAGACTAAGGGATAGGTAGAGGTAAAAAGTGTTTTTGTGAATAATGGCCTCTTTTAATAAATGTGTCTAAATACGTTGTGGCCGTAAATCTTTGAATTTAGACGAAATCTCTTCCTTAACACTAAGCTTACTGTACAAGTTGTTGCATCATTAGCAAAGATTTGAAAATGTTTTCTGACTTAGTACCATACCGGATTTCAACTTGATAAGGCCCTAAGCTATTTGATCATGGTCCCTTGTGGTCAAACGTTTCCTATAGCCTACTTTCTCTTCAATAGGAATGAAAATATTCATGGTGTCATTGTGTGGGTGTCCATAAGCTACAGTTGGTCCAGTCTATTGGTAAGTTGCATACAATGGTATACTAAGCAGAGTGCAAAGAGCTCATTGCAAATGGTTCATGCCCAATGAAAGATGTTAGTTTCATTTTTATAAAAAGCTTTACCAACATTAAATGTTATGTCACTATTACATTTCAGAAACTGCAACTGTACTGAATTGAATGTAATGACACTTTTTTTTTCTTATTGTAAAGGATGGTTTATTACCCTTTTCAGACCTTGCGACAAGGCAAATGATGTGAAGGTCATCTGTTGCTGTTAACAAGGGTGTCATGAGACCAGCAAAGCTACCAACATTTCCCCAACTAGTGCCAGGTTACTCATTTCACTCAGAGGTGAGCCGCACTAAAGATCCCAAATCAAAAATCGTAGTCCTTACATACAGTAACAATGTGTTTTTAAACCTACGTTATGAATACGCTTATTTCTTTTTCTAGATTGACACACTCTGCCTACGAGAATGTAGATCAGGTAAAAGGGAATCATTACGTTCTTGAACTTGGGATCCACGTATACCTTGTTACGCTACTACCTTATGAGCATTTCAAACTAGACCAAGCGTCGCAATAGGTCTGAATACTGACCTGTAACGTGACATCCAGCTATTGGTCTCCACTGACTACAGGTGGCTACGTCATAGATCAGTGCTCAGGCCTTTTATGACGATTGGTCTCGGTTCAAGACGGTTGTCCCACTAGAAATGTAAATGATTTACTGACTGCACCGAGTGACAAGAAAGTGGGGAAAAAATGCATTTTTATGTAAAAACTGACAACCATTTCTAAAGAAAAGAAATTATTTATCTATTTACAATACTTAAGTAAAGATCCACATCGCAGGTCATGGACCGAAATACAAGATTAAATAGTCTATTTGGATTACAGCATCTTTTGAAATCTATGTACTGTCTTCTGTGTTGTTTTTAAATCGTTAATTAAATCAATATTAATGAATTTCAAAAAAAAAAGTAAGACTGATCCAAAATGATAAGATTAAGTTAAATTATTTAAATATTACCTTTGGTGCAGAAAAAGTCGTAGATCTTTGCTAAGGCGGGGTCAAAAATGGAGTCGACATGACAAATAGGTAGGCTGCATGGGTGGAGTTTAAGCAAGTGCTTAACATCCATTTCAAACTATCAGGGAGATCCGATGGTGTATACAGTGTGGTCAAGATCAACATTGGCCCAATCAATGCCAGATCAAAAAGCCTACATCTCCCCTAGTTGGAACTTCAAAAGTCAAAGCACGGTCCATCTCTCATATTCTTGATTTTAAAGAATAGCATCATGCGTCAGGTCGAAATTGAGTAGTCTACGATGAACAACTTTGTCCTGGTCAATCCCTATACATAATTCTCTTCATGGCTTAACAAGGATTAAAGAAAACATCACTCTTTTATTTCTGCAAGTCGGACTAGAGTTACCCCACTTTAGCGACGAAAAAAAAAAAGAGGGGCGGGGGGAGAACAAGTAATATTCACCCGTCACTAAATAGCGGGGCGGACCCTTAACCATTGTGACCAAGAAGTCATGGAAAGATCACTCTTTCATTTCTGCAAATCGGACTATCGTAATCCCGCTATAGCGGCGAAAGAAAAAGGGGGAGGGGAGAACAAATAATCTACTCTGTATTCATCCGTCACTAAATAGCAGGGCCGGACTTAACCATTGTGGGGCCCTATGCGAAACGGATTTCGCGAAGCCACGTTTGGATAGGGATACGGATAACAAGTAAAAATTAAGAAATTGTATTTGAAAATAAATTCGTCTTTTCCTTTTATTCATTCTCTACTCCGTACAGATTTACTTTACGAGCTTGTGTTTAGCGAATCATACAAATTATGTTTCCTATATAGATCACGCTCAATAGCAAGAATTACCAAATGTTTCAATCTAACTTCGAGAATTGTTGACCTCAAGTAATTCTTCATTAATCTGAGGTGCGAGAAGCTTCTTTCACCAGATTCCACAATTGCAAGTACTGCATTATGCCGTTTTTTTAATCGCGCGTAGGATTAGCGTTTTCCATATTGAATGACACAGAAAATGACATTTTTTGTCTCTATATTTTAGGAGATTTGTATGAGTTTTTAAAAGATTTTAATAATTTCCGCAGATTTCCTGGACTTTTTCGTATATTTTGCAATTTCAGAGTATTTCTAGGAGTTCCTGGTAAATCAGGAGGCCGCGGGAAATCTGTTAAATGTTAGAAAATGGTTTAATTAAATAATTTACACCTAGAATTAGCGCGGCTCCTATGACAGTGAGTGGCACACTGCGATCGCATAGGTTGTAGTAGCCTAGGGCCAGCCCTGCAAAATAGCTGCGTAAGCTACGCCGTGGGTCGACTAGTAAAAATAGAAGAAAACTGAAACTGAAAGAAAAACCAAAACTCATATTACAGTCTAGTTTGCCCAATAATATCTAAACAAAAAGAAGAAGAAGTGAACAACGGTGTGGTCCGTGTGGTGTTGACACTGTTTGGTCTGCTGTGCAGCTAACATTAGTCCCTGAGTCCCCTGATATATCCTAGACAGAACCTTTTAACTTTCTTTTAATGAAGCCTTAAACATATATTTCAGATGGAATCTATAATAGAAGACACAATCCCACAAAAAAAAAGTTGAGGAATTTGCTTTGTGAGATCTCGAAGGCAGCTAGATTTCATGTACAATTAGACTCATATATTTCTAAGCATTATATAACTATAGATGGAAATAAAACTATCAGACTTTTTTCAATTATGACCATCTTTATAAATGGGTTGAAAAGAAAGTTCAAATCTATCATTCATTTTGTTCAGGAAATCAATATCAACACGAATTACAAAAGTCTATCACAGTCACGTGATTCAGCAAATGGTGGGTGGAACTGTCATACATTTAGTGTTCCACTGACTACTTTCGTCTTTTTACTAAAAGCTCAAAACGACATCAAGATGTATTGTACATATTGTACTAATCTTAGGAGATGCATATTAAATAGTAACTTTTTTCATCATTGAAAAGATTTTGGAGGCAGCCCACCCCACCCCAGCAAACTTCGTAAAGAAAATGAATTCCTAATTATATATATATATAATACAATATAAAAACATAAAACACACAACACTGATTCAGTGTCAAGAGAAATGGAGAGGGTGGGGGGGGGGGGGGAATTAATCTTCAAGACATAAAAAAAAGTATTAAAGCGCTAAGATCATTATTTATTATATTAAATTTCCAAGCAGCTATCCCTTAGGAATTTACTACTTTTGGTATAAGATTAACCTAACACACATACACTCACTCACACACATACACATTCACTCACACACATACACTCACTCACACACATACACATTCACTCACACACATAAACATTCACTCACACACGCACTCTAGGGAAGGAATGCTAAATCTTTTAAAATCTACTCAACACTTTTAAGGACACTTAAATCTACACAACAGACACATCACACCCTGAGTTATGGAGATAACATTAAGATCTGTCTATTACGTTAGCTCAGTGTCCGTTGGGTCAACGTGATGGTCTTACTGACGAGAAACAGCTGATTAGTGTCAAATATTCTGTGGTTCTGATGATTAAAACATTAATATGGGCTACTTAGTGTTAGCTATTCACATTATTCAGCCGATTTTGTCAAATAAATTCACCTAGTTGATAAATAAAAGCTTACACAAGTTCCTTGTCATCATTTTGGCTGATTACGAAATCTGCTTAAGAAACGGTGTTTAGAAGGACCCACTTATCACAGAATTATCATTTAGCTTTACTACCAGCCAATGTTTTTATGTGTATCGTGTGTTTATATTTAGAAGTGATAGGGAAAACACTATAAGATGGCTTAACATTTCACAATTATCCAGGCATAACGTCTGGCTCGGAATAAAAACCAGTTTTTTCATTGTACTGGAAGTCTGATTTTAAGACACCTCAGTTCTGCGTTGTCAGATATGGCTTAGGACGTAAATTTATGTGAGATCTTTACGTCTGAATTCCGGGTTTAGGCAACTGGGGATACTTTATTGATGGTCTTTCTTGCTCTGTCTGCTGAAATGTGTCAGATGATTTCCTCGTCTATATAATGCCCAGATTAATGAGAAATATAGCTGCCTAATGACAATATTAAACTCTTTTAAAAGTCCTTGAATCATTTTTTTTTCTAGTCACCATGCAAGTATAACCTTTTTCTCTTAGTTAACCAAAGTATAATCTTTTTCTCTTAGTTGACCAAAGCATAACCTTTTTCTCTTAGTTGACCAAAGCATAACCTTTTCCTCTTAGTTGACCAAAGTATAACCTTTTTCTCTTAGTTGACCAAAGCATAACTTTTTTCTCTTAGTTGACCAAAGCATAACCTTTTTCTCTTAGTTGACCAAAGCATAACCTTTTTCTCTTAGTTGACCAAAGCATAACCTTTTTCTCTTAGTTGACCAAAGCATAGCCTTTTTCTCTTAGTTGACCAAAGCATAACCTTTTTCTCTTAGTTGACCAAAGCATAACCTTTTCCTCTTAGTTGACCAAAGCATAACCTTTTTCTCTTAATTGACCAAAGTATAATCTTTTTCTCTTAGTTGACCAAAGCATAACCTTTTTCTCTTAGTTAACCAAAGTATAATCTTTTTCTCTTAGTTGAACAAAGTATAATCTTTTTCTCTTAGTTGACCAAAGTATAATCTTTTTCTCTTAGTTGACCAAAGCATAACCTTTTTCTCTTAGTTGACCAAAGCATAACATTTTTCTCTTAGTTGACCAAAGCATAACCTTTTTCTCTTAGTTGACCAAAGCATAACCTTTTTCTCTTAGTTGACCAAAGTATAACCTTTTCCTCTTAGTTGACCAAAGTATAATCTTTTTCTCTTAGTTGACCAAAGTATAACCTTTTTCTATTAGTTGACCAAAGTATAACCTTTTTCTCTTAGTTGACCAAAGTATAACCTTTTTCTCTTAGTTGACCAAAGCATAACCTTTTTCTCTTAGTTGACCAAAGCATAACCTTTTTCTTTTAGTTTACCAAAGTATAACCTTTTCCTCTTAGTTGACCAAAGTATTTCGATCTAGTTTTACATTGAAAGCCAGAAACTGAATCAAAGAAAGACGTAGAGGAAGCATCCAGCCTAACCTTGACCCTGTAGCCTCTACCTAGATTCCTGCATGTTTAATTGGGACACAGTTCGTTATGAGCATCTCTTCACGTAAACCCTCACCCCCCCCCTCTCATTGTAAAAGTGCTTTGCGAAATTTCGCAACCAACCATTTCCTGCCCTACCCCTCCACACACACACACACACACGAATGCACAAACACACGTCTCTGCCAACTCTCCTTGTTAGCGTCCTTCGATCCCCTTTGGAGTGAGGGGGGGGGGTGAGGGTTGAGGCAAGGGGAGACTAACAGACAAGACTGACGTAGTCATGTGACGCAAGGCTCCAAGGCAGACGTAAACCTCAAGTTCCGGTATCTGTGTGGGCGTGTCCTGTCAACACCCGATATTCCGTGTTATCGTACAAATAAAGAGATGTTCGGGAGTTCTCAAGTTATGTACACAGATAGACAATTTGACAAGAAATGAGTGACTCTCTGTGTCTCTTAACATGTATATCTCCTTACCCATAGAGTATCTAGTTAAACTCAAAAAGAAGGTCGGACACACTGTCAATAAAACCACTCGGAAATAATACAAATTGAGTCACATTTTGTTGTTGTTTTCATAATTAAACAATATTTCGTCATAATTAATTCATTTGCATTTAGAATCCATAAGTATGTGGAGCCGGATGTGGAGGCCCCGGAGCAGTATTTTTTTTACCATTTGTTTTAAAGCTTTAATTAAAGATGCACGATATGAATGAAAATACCTGTACCTAATAGTATGTTATAGTTTAGAAGAATGAAATGAAGTTCTTCAAAATATATTCCAAATTTTCTTAAAATAAAAATATTTAGTATGCACAATCTAATTATTATTTTTTTGTTAGAGTTTTGAGTCTAATGAGGCTAAGGACCTTGGTAGACGTACTGTCGTAATTCCGGGGCTGTATTTAATTATTCCGAGGTTGCTACTAGCGTCATTTCTTAATAAAGAAAGTTTTGCCAACCGTAAAAATGTGAACCAAAATGTAAAAAAATTAAAATTAAAATTAAAAGTTTCTGACCCGTCGAAATGCGGGTATATCTCTTTTGTGGAGACTCCAGTCTTGTGATTGTCTTGTGATAGTCTCCGGGCAGTAGCCCCGCCTGCCTTCTCTTAACTCCGGCCTTGCTCGTCTACACATTACTAGCTGCATATCTTGCCGAGCCAACCCAAAACTTATAAGTCGGTTGTCAATTGAAGCTTTGTTTTGTTCACCTTCAACACCCCCCCCCCCCGTTATCTGTTATAGTTTTTTTCTTTGGGTCTCAAAGGTGTATCTAGCGGCCTTTGTAAGAGATCTCCAGCTGTCTGAAGTCATTATAAAGCCCATCTTTCCTCCTGGGCACGTCAAAAAAAAAATAAAACAGCTTATGGAAAAAGGCTTAAAGTATGTCAAATCAAATAAAGAACAAAAACAAGACATTACGACAACAACTCATTTAGAATGTTCTCAACTCTAAACAAAGATATAATTTAATGAATAGTAGATGGATTCGAACTGAATTTTTTTGTTATGTTTTTTTTTTTTTTTCCTTTTTTTTTTTTTTTTTTTTTTTTTAATTCTTATATTATGCATAGTTCTTTGGGTTTGACTATGATCACTATGATGTCAACAATTTCATATTCTTACATCAAGTATCATCTTCGGGTCAAGTGGTATAGTTGTCGCGTGCCCGGCAATACCTTTCTACCAAATTGGTTTCTTTCAAACCATAACTATATCTTCACAATTTGAAGTCATCAATCATGTTTGTACCCGTGTAGATATCGCGCCTTAGTTTCTTGAAGTTTCTCTGTTCTATACTGTGTAGCGTTCAGATAAAAGGCCCGAACACTAACCTGCGCCTTCGCAACCTGTGGGCAGTGGCGCCAATAGCTCATCTTTTATATTTTTATTCAAATTTTAGTCTTGACTGGTAAAAGCTCATAAGAGTAGATTTTGTACATTTTAAGCCAAATAATCCCAAACTAAAACGCAATATATTATAACACATAAGACCATTATCTAATATAAAATAAAGGCTGAGAAACAATAAATTACTAACAGAAGAACTAATTGGTAAATAAAGTCTCTTGTTACTTATAAGTCTTTTATTGTTTTCATCAAAAACTATATTAGATTGAGTTAGATTAAGTGGGACGCGGTGGCTTAATTGTTTAAGTGCTTGGGTTCGAATCTTGGTGAATACTGGAATTTTTAGGGCGTAGTGCTGGCGACATGGCATACTGCTTGATAAAAGTAAAAAGATGACCTGGATATCCTCTGCCCTTTAGATCGCAAGGTCTTTTACTTTTAACTTCCATATAAATTTTAGAATAACTATTAAGGAATGAGGTTACTCTATTATCTAATCTTATAGCTTCCAACTAACCCAGAACTCACGTGTTCTACGCCTACAACCATTTTGACAGGTGTATACGACCACCTATACAAAAAAAAATCTGTTTGACTAAACATTTACCCGTATTCCAGACAGGTGTTAACAGACCGGCTTAAGGCATGATGGATTGGGTGCCATCTCAGATCAAGCATGAGTAAATCTAACAATAGCCTCGCCTGTAGCAGGAAACACAAGACCAAAGTCTACATGGGTAAAGATCAGGGGCGGGCTGGCTATATGGGCGTTCGGGCGAATGCCCAGTGGGCCAGTACCCAAATGGGTCAGCAGGGCCACCGCAAGTACAATACACTGAATGCGTCATTATTTTTTTCTTCCAAATAGAGACAAGCCCATTTCTTGTCTGACTTTATATGTTTAAATCGGGGCAATACTCGTTAAAAGGAAAGTTCCCCTTTCAGACCTTGTGATCTATGTTTCTGTGGCCCATGGTTAACGAGGGTGTCATGTAGCCAGCACACCGACCAACTGCCTTTATTTTTCCCTAACTAAATGTCAGGTATCCCATTGAGGCAATACTTGCAATAGAAATAAATGTTTTTGCAGCAATCAATAACAATGTTTGCTCTTTCTCCTCCACGTATTAGTTGTGGCCAACATCCCACAAGGCTTTTACTGTCAGAGTATCGCCATTTTAATGAAACTATTAACAAATCAAACTAAGCATTAGGGTTTATTAAAAGAAATTTCTATACATCAAAAAAGAACATAAAACTAAAATGTTATTTAACCTTTGTTAATAATAGAATATTTAAACATCCTCTGTTTGGGACCCCTTAACTCAGGAAAACATTAAGAAACTGGAATAGACACAAAACAGAGCAGTGAGATTCATAACAAACGAAAATTTACATTTGACTGAAGCAGTGATTCCCAAAGTGGTCTGTATAGACCCCCAGGGGTCTACGAAGACTTCCAAGGGGTCTACGAAAGGGAAAAAATAAATTGGGGGTCTATGAGATGTCCACGGGGGTCTACGGTTAGATTTCATTTCAGCAGGTTGTGACTTTAACTTTAACATCCTAATAATGTAATACTTTCATACACTAATATATGATTTGTACCTGAGTTAATCCTTTAAATATTTATCCTGCTATTCAAACGAAAAATTGTTGTATTTAATTTCATTACTTATTTCAATAGCTTAATTTTCTTTACAACTAATTTTAACAAAAAGAATCTAGGCTATACAGCATTGATTATTTAAAATTGGGATTCATTATTTCCTTTTCAAACAAGCATTTGTTTAAGTGTCTTTTTATGACGATATGAAACTAATTACGCCGGAGGATCATTTGAGGCGATGCAACTCTGACAAAATAGAAAAACTTTCGAACACTCAAAGATAATGTTCAGAATAAACCCACAAAATCTCTCTTCGACATCAGTTGATAGTTTGTGAGCGTATTACAATATCTCTTTACTTATAGCAAATTACGGAAAACACTCTAGATAAAACATTGATTTTATCAGCCGTTAAGGTTTGTAAAAACTGTTTGACACAAACCTACATCTGATAGTATTAAAAGAATTTCTTTAAGCAACACTACAGTTCAAGGGCACATCTGCGACATGAGTTATACAATTAAAAGCTTCTTATGCAATTCTTTGCAAACGACATATATACAGTCTGGGGTCAGCGTCGTCGCAGGCTCTGACGAGGTGTAACGCTGTGTGCTGCAAACTGCCTAATGGTCGCTGGCTTTTATTTTAACATGGCTGACCCATGAAACCTTTCCAATGTATGCAGCAGACGTTTCAATTCAGTTTGCCTTCTGCTAGGTAGGTTGTAAGACAAGGCTAATGTACCCTTCCTGCTAGAAGTTACTGGTTTAGGCGCCAGTTACTCACCTTCGCCCCTTCTGCTGTTACTGAAAACAGTTAAGTGTATTTGATATTTGTACCGCACGTGAAAGATCAATAAATACACGAGAAACTGTTCTTTGCGACAACTTTTACAATTTTACATAAGGCAAATTAATTAATTATTTATCAATATTTAATGTTTGGTGACTACAACAAATTCCTATATGAAACAAAATTTTCGTGGCAAAAACAACCAAAAAAATATTTAAACAAAAATAAAAAAACATTTCCAGTGTATTTGGTGATTCCAGTAATAAATATTAATTGTTATTTTCATTTAACTTTGAATGTTATCACTAAAAAAAAATAGATCTCTGTAATTAAATGTGTAGCTTTAAATTACTTTTCACTCTACAGCTTACTAAAGTTAGAAATTTGTTTTTAAAAAAATGTTGATGAATTTGTAAAAATGCAATACAAGTTAAGTTGGAGGTCTACCGAAAACCAGAAAACATGGCAAGAGGTCTACGAGACAAAAAAGTTTGGAAACCACTGGACTGAAGTAACAACTTTAGTAAAGTCACTAAATTTAGAAAGCCTTCAGGATAGACTTAAAAGTAAAGTAGCAACTATATATAAAACACTGAACCATAATCTTCAAATACAAAAATAAAATTATTATATACCTTTAGAAGTAAAAAATCATAGTTTATCAACCATTATCAATACGTTCTTTATTGTGTACACTAGTTCAGGGCTTGGCAACATTCTGAGTCGTAAGAGCCAAAAATTACAATTTAAAAATAAAAGTTTTTAAAGAGCCACAAAGTTTTTTCCTTGCCAACTATAAATAGTTCTCAAACAATGAACTTATTGTTAAGGAAAAAAAAACAATTAATATATAAGTAGTGTTTTTCACATATAACAATATATCTATAATTATTTTTTTATTTTGGAAACAACTAAAGAAACATTTACTTGAACTTCACTAAGAAACAATCGAACAAAGAAATTCATTGGAAGCGATGGCTTTGGTTTTAGAAAGTTTGGATACATTTGGCTCATAACTTGTTTTTAGTTTCAAACACGACTCTAAATTTGCATTTGTTAGTTGGCCTCTTACTTTACTTTTAGATATATTCATGCAAGAGAACGCTTGCTCGCACAAATATGTCGATCCAAAGATAGTCAGCAAATCAAATGCCAAGATCTTCACCTCAATGTAGCAATCTGGGAGATTATTCCATGTGTCAAATCAACTCGCGGCATTCCTTTTTGAAGCTGTCCACTTTTGTTGCGTTACGTACATACATTTCTGGACCTTCAACTTGCTTTTCAACTCTGTAATCCAGTATCAATTACAAATGAATCAAGGTCGATTTCGTTAGGCCTACTATTTGTGTTGATTTGGTGTACTCGGAATGCTTAAATCTGTCAAGAGATTCATCTTTGAATTTTTTTTATAACTGTGCTGAAGTAATTCGTGTCAAAAGTGGCACTGCTTTTATCGCGATACTACTTTAGACATTCAAAATGAAGTAATTGACCACTCTGAATATCTTCTGCAAAAAGAATTAATTTTTATTCAAAACAAACCAATTCCTCTACTAAAACATAGGCTGGGTTTTCCTTTCCTTGCAGTTTTAGATTCGGCTCATTTATTTTTCTCTGTTCTTAGTTTTCGCTGTTATATCAATCATATATTAAACTTTTTGCAACAATTTGTCGTTCTCTAATTCGGTGTGATAAAAGCCTTTATCATTTAGAAATGTACTACTTTCATTCAAGCACAAAGCAAAACGTTTCAACAACTTACCTTTGGAAAGTTATAGTACTTTTTGGGAAAGAAGGAGGTCGGAATATTGAGTCTTCTTTTCGTTTAATTGGTAGAGTGCTTTTGAAAGATGCTGTTAACAATCCTGATTACCAAATTCATGACCTCGTCTATTTCGGTCAAAATCGTTTTGGGCACAAAGCGTGTCTTGGTGCAATAATCAGTGAAACGCAAGAATGTCTTGGTTTATTTTGCTCCGACGAATCGTTGTTGCCTTTTTTTTTTCCTGTCCTACTTCTGGCTCTATCAGTTGCTATCCAAATGATTTTATCTTATTTTTTTCAAGGTAGTTTTGCATAGCATTCGCTCTATCGTCCCCTCTAGTTTGTCACGAGAGCGGTAGCAATCCCAGGAACGACATATACCTGACAAATTGGGCAACTTGTGCCGACGTATCTTTATGTCGCAAGACTCATCTATAGCAAGTGATAGGGCAGAGGAAAGTTGAACATCTTCCACCTGTAAATATGTTACATTTGAAGACATTTGAAGACATTTGAAGACATTTGAAGACATTTGAGCTCTTCTAGTTTGTACTGTTTCAGCGGATAGTGGCAAATCTTTTTTTTTTCAAGATTTTTAGTTTGTTATTAAAATCACGAAACAGTTCTTGAGATGCAAGTAGGAAGCAGTCTTCGACATACCATCTGTAAATGGTTTGCCATTTTGTGTAATTTCTAATACTACCGCCGCAAAGCTAGCCAGATAACTTGTAGATTGCTTCTAACTTTGAGAATATAATTTGCTTGAAAAATCATTTACTTTAAAGCAATAAACTATACGTCCCAGTCAAAACACGTAATTAAGATGCCAATTCGTCTTGCGTTGAAAGCAAATTAAGACCTACATAGAAACATCCGATGACGGCCGAGAGCTTCCGACAGACTGACAACAGTGACGACCCGTGTAATGGGGGAGGGGTGTGGTGAAAAGAGCGTACAAGTGGGTGAGAGATAGAATCGGTGCCAAATCTTCGTTAAAAGATTCAGAACTTCTTTAAAAAAAATGTTTCCATAAAATAAATAATGTTTGCGTATGGAACTAAAGAGCCTCAGCTTCACATTCAAAGAGCCGCATGTGGCTCGCGAGCCGCAGGTTGCCAACCCCGGCACTAGATACACCAAAAAAAGCTAGACACTGATGCTAAATTTGCAATGTATAAAAATATCAAATTGAATCCAAATAAAGTAAAATTATTTAATGCATATACATACAAACCATTTTTACAACAGCAATAGGAGTAAAGGCATCTAATTTAGATAATCTGTTAATTACAAAACACTGAAACATACAGATTGTTCCTATAACGACAAAGTTAAAATTGAATATCGCTAATCTATCTACCAAAACACTTTTAGAATAATAAAATCTATGTTCACAAATAGAAAAAGACCGATATAATTACTTTTTTGTTAAAGACATACCGCCGTTACACATAATATATAAAAATTCTTTTTCTTGTATAAACTAGTGAATGTTGGAAAATTTGAACCCAGCACCGTGCCCCTGAATGTATAGATCTACTATATTATATTCTCACCTCACCTAGCCCTTACTCTATTGGCCCGAGGGGATACCACACAAGATTTGTCGACCCTCTTTTTCCATTCCTCTCTGTCTTTTATCTTGGACCCTTTGCCACTTAAGCGGAAACTCTCCGCCTCTTCATTTCTATGTCCAGGAAGAACTTTTTTAACCGCTTAAAAATGGTATAGATAACACAATTTCCTAAAAAAAAATAAATAACATCGGACTCGTTTTGTGAGATTATCGTTGCCGGCTCTAGATTTAAACATAGTGTGAAATTAATATAAATGAAAAATAAAAACAAGGAATGGTGTTATAATTATGAATAAGTTTACTTCTTTTTCATTGCTTCCTTAAAAACATAGGTCAGGGGTCGGTAACCTGCGGCTTGCGAGCCACATGCGGCTCTTTGGATGTTAAGCTGCGGCTCTTTAGTTCCATACTTTAATATAAGTTATCAAAAAAAAAAAATTTGAATCGATTAACTAAAATTAAACACCGATTCAATCTCTCAGCCACTTGTACTTACTTTTCACCGCGCCCCCTCCCCATGTTTTCAAATGTAACATATTTGCAGGTGGAAGAACTCAACTTTCTTCTGACTTATCAATGATATAGATACGTCTTGCGACATTAAAAAAACACGGCACAAGTTGGCTTTCTGTTAGGTATATGTCTTCTCAAGAATTGCTAGCGCTCTCGTGACAAACTAGGTAGAAGATTTAGCGAATGTCGTGCAAAAATGCCTTAAAGACAATAAGATCGATTTAAATAAAAGAGAATTTGCGAATCCCCACGTATTTCTTACGTTTCACTGCCTACTGCAGCAAGAAGTGCTAGTCAATAGCACTCTACCATCGTCAGTTGTAAGAATTCTGAAACAAAACGGAGACTCGCTATTCCAATCTTATTTTCTTTCTAAAGCTAGGCCTTTGAAATTTGTTATGGTAACATATAATGATATTCTAAAATAAATAATGCTAAAAAAAAGTTTTTTGAATGATGATTGCCATGGTAACGGCGGCCATATTGTTTATTGTATACAAATTAAAACTCAGAATTTTGTAAAAACTATTGATCAGAAATACATGAAATTGAATTAAAAGAAAAGAAAAAAAAAGGATCCTCTGAATTGGTACAACGTCAGAATTAAAGATGTATGTTAAATTTTTTTATAAATTTTTGAATTTTTAGTATTTTTAGACCTAAATAAACAGGATAAATATTAATTAAAAATACTTTTTTAAAAAAAGTAAATAAAATATTGAAAAAAAATCATTGTACGAGTAAAGTAAATGATGTCCTTAAGAAGTGTTTCAAATTTCATCAAAATCTATCAAGTAGTTTAGGAGAAATTCATAGTAAGGCATAATGACATGAGCAAAAACTAACATTTTGAGAAAAATGATGTTAAAAAATAAATTTTATTAAGATTTTGTCTCATAGCTCTTAAAAAAACATTAAAAAACATTTTTGGACACAGATTTAAGCAATAAAAATGATTGTAATGTAATGAAAAATGATTGATTCACTTAATTATGTTAGTAGTTAAAAATCGATATCCTAAACCTAAAACTCGATTTTCTCTAGGGATACCTCCCCTACAGATCGAAATGTCTGAAACGGGAACTTTACTTTACTTAATCAGAGCGATAAATGACTTCATTTTCACTTTCTAAAGCAATATCGCGATAAAACCAGTGCAATTGTTGACAGGAATTACTTCAGCACAGTTATTTAAAAAAAAATTACAGATGAATTTGCTGAGAGATTTGAGCATTCAAAACCATCAAAACCATTCTAGCAATCATAGTAAATACCCTCAACACAAATAGTAATGAAATCCATATTGAGCTATTTGGAATTGATACTGGACTTTAAAAAGTAAAGCTTTCTGGAGTGGATAATTTGCAGATTTGAAAAGCAAGTTGGAAGAGTTGGATGTCCCTAAATGTATGTACGTAACGCAACAAAAGTGGACAGCTTTCAAAGAAATGCCGCGAGATTAGGCACTTATATTCGACGCATGGAATTGTCTTCCAGATTGCTACAGTGAAGTTAAAAGTTGACAATTTGAGTGCTAACTATATTCGCGTCGACATATTCATGAGAGCAAGCGTTCTCTTGCATAAATAGCCAACTAACAAATGAAAATTTAGAGTCGTGTTTGAAACTAAAAACAACAAGTTATGAGCCAAATGTATCCAAATTTTCTAAAACCAAAGCCATCGCTCCCATTGAATTTGTTTGCTCAATTGTTTTGTTATTGAAGTAGAAGTTAGTGTTGTATGTAAATGTTTCATTCTTTTTTAATTTATTTACATTCATAACAAGTAATTATCTAATATTCCCATATATAAATATTATCTAATTGGTTGTGAAAAATACTAGTCATATATAAATAAGTAGATGTTTTTTTCTTATGAATAAATAGATTCGTTTTTATTCCTCATAGAACTTTATTTATCCTAGTACTATTTATAATTGGCAAGAAAAAACTTTGTGGCTCTTTAAAAACTTTGAAATTTAGTAAATTATAATTTATGGCTCTTCCGACTCAAAAGGTTGCCGACCCCTGCTATAGGTCCCAAGCTTCTAAGGGGCTCGAACGAGCATTTTGTCATGTAGGGTTCGCACCCGGAAATGTCTGAGAAACACTGCCTTACTCTGTTTTATTTCAAATCATTGTATAAGAAACTTGTACTTTGGATTTTTTATTTTTTATTAATTAAAGAAAATTGCTGATCGCTGAGTTGTGTCCTGGTGGTGTGTAGGATAAATGTGTACGCTCTTCCTAATCCGAGTAGGTCAGATGATTGTGGAGACATTGCACATCTCTCCAAACTACAAGCGTGATAATAAGTATTAAAAAAATTGAAAACTATTTCAGCTTCAAGTTTTTTATATTTTGAGGAATTTATTCTGCATTTTATGGTCCTTATAACCTCATATTGAAATATATGAACACAATTTCTCTGGGGTTTCGCCCAAATACTGAGGCAACGGGAAGAAACACTTTGTGACATCGTATAAGAAAAAAAATCAAAGATAAAATTGGAAATGAAACATCTTGGAGGGCATGAGGGATACGACAACCTTTCGAATATGAAAGGAATGATCTACAAATATGGATTCAAATCAAAAGGCGCTATTGGTACAGTATCCAGCTCAGTCTAATGATTTTTTTTTCAAAAAAAAAAAAAAAAGGGGAGGGGGGGGTAGCGGCTATATTAAAATTGCTCACGCAGGCGGTCACAACCCTCGCGGCGTCCCTGTTCCCTACACCCTGACATCATACTTGTAACTCCATCTCCTTCCCAACCTCTCTCGCATCCTTTGATTCTCTCCTTCTCTCCATCTTTTGATCATTCTCTAATTCTGCAGTTCTCCCTCTCCTCTTGACTTCATCCTTTGTCAACTTTCTTTTTTTTTTCTTCATATTTAAAACCACATTTTTTAGCTAAAAAATTAATGAGCGCCTAATTAATTTATTTTTTACAGAATTTTAGTTATTTTTTTATTTTTTTTATTTGGAAATATACATAAAAAACGCTCGGTCAGTGGCGCCACTTTTTTTTTACCTGGAAGAGAATTGATTGAACCCAGGTCATGCAGAACATTCAAAGCACAGAAGGGAGATGAAATGAAATGTGTCGTTAGTCTTAAGAGTGAAGGAAATCTGTTCCTGTCCTAAGTATTTTTTTATTAGAACTTATTATAATTTTAACCGGAACATTTCGCACATTCGGAGTATTTAGCTTATTTTTTGTATAGAGATTAATTCTCTTGGTTGCCGCGTCGTTAATTATTCCAGTACTTCATGGAAGGCCTCAGGAAGAATCGAGTTCCTCGGATCAGAGTTTGGGAAACACTTTATTGGATCAATAAAGGCGGACAGAAAGCTGAAATTCGAAGTGAGAGATTCAAAATGTGAGTAGCTACACATGTAGCCATAACGTGTTGTATATGGCTCCTTATATTTTGGAAGACAATGGAAGCGCCCAGGTGAATCAATGGCTTTGGTTTCGTCTTGAGACGGGGCAGAATATGGTGTGACTGATCAAGCCGATTCTGGAGCGACAGAGTTGACCACAGCTCGTGCATGTATATTTATCTGACGTAGGGCTAGTTGACAGGGCAGCTTTCTGGTTTCAAAGGTTGTCATTGACGGGGGGGTGTCAATGGGAATAATCTCCCAATGTCTACAAAATACTCCTAAAGGCATGCGTCTCAGATAGACTCTGACAACTAAGTCCAGCACCTGGCCTGCTCATAAGGCTGATACTAAGCCCGACGAAACGTGTTGTAACATTGCACATTCAATATAATTCTTAAACCAGAGCGTCTTAATTTAACTGTGTGGCTCCACAATGGGGGGGGGGGGGGGGGTAAAGCAGACAAGGGCGGTGGAGGAAGAGCTTTTTATGTTAAGAAAAATGTATTCTATTTGTATTGTAGTTATCAATCGATATTTGTGTATTCATTAATATAAATAACTAAATAATTCTATTTAAAGATGTCTTTTTATCTTTCAAGCAAGACCTTTCATTGTTTCTCGAGATGGGTAACAAGAGAGATTTGAAACGTTCTTTAAAGACACTTGAATGTGTCTTCGCTAATGCGTCAAATGTTAGAATGGTCAAAATTTTCTCAGGTGGTAAAGAAAATAGTATAGTCAAAGACGTTTTAATAAGGAGGCGCGGTGGCTGAGCGGTTAAGCGCTTGGCTTCCGAACCGTGGTTCGGCGTTCGAATCCTGGCGAAGACAGGGATCTTTAATTTCGGGATCTTCGAGTCCACAGAGCTCTAATGGGTACCTGACATCAATTGGGTAAATGTAAAGGCGGTTGGTTACATGACATCCTTGTAAACCGTAGGCCACAGAAACAGACGACCTTTACATCATCTGCCTTATAGACCCCAAGGTTTGAAAGGGGAAAAGGACACTGCACTTAATAAGAACGTTGTCAGGTGTCTCCGCTGATGTGTCTTGTGTGGATACGACCAAAAGGAGGCAACACTCAAATAATCAAATAGCACAGTCGAAAGGACAATTGTTGTGATTGTTGTGAACTCCTAGCCTATGACTTTGACATGGATACATTACGTATGCAATACTTCAAGAACACCAGGGATGCATTAGAAATAAGAAATATTTAATAAAGAAATAGAAATAAATTATAACTGTAGATAACGCCAACAAAAGCTGAATTCCTAAATATACATTAACTATCAGAACTGCCTTATAATGGCTCTTACTATGCTATCACAAAACTCCAGTCCCCTGTCAACAATAAAAAAACTTCAAGCGCTGTCACTCTGTCCCCACCAATGGACCAATGAAATAATAGTAAAAATAATAAATAAACATAGAATTCTTTAAGTCTTACAACCAAGGTTCTATGACGTACCGTTTACAATATTGTATACAAAACATAATCACCACAACAATACAAAGATTTTCGACGCTGATAAACGATGTCGAATTGTAATTATATAACTTTATGAAGGGAATCGTCGAATGTCGCAAGCTAAATCTCTTCATCCAAAAAACCTGCCACTCACTTAAGCCATTACAAGTGTTTACTTTCGTGACACCTGACATCCTATTCTTGGTTTTTAATAGTCACGTCAATGTCGCTAAGTCAAAACTTTACCCTTTCGATGAAACAAATACTTTCCTAATCGTGTCCTAACACTCTTGTATTTCAACACCGTATTATTAAAGGTAAAACATAGCCAGGTTGTCCAATGTAGAAGATAGGATTAGAAAAATGATGAAATAGGATGGACTGCGTGACAGAAGGATAGTTCTCAAACTGCAAGGGCAAAGCTTGTGGGCAGGAAAGATTTGACGGAGACTCCTCAAGACTGAATGCTGACACCAAGAAGATCATTAAATTATGTTGAAATTAAAATTGAAAACCTACTAACATTTTATATTTTAAATTTTATATTAGATATTGCTCAATTCAGCTGATATGAGTGACGCATTCCTAATCAAGATACGCCGTCTTTTCGATTTGGCTTTAAGGCGTGCCAGGTTTAATAGCTTTCCATCGGATCTACTGTGGATATACACTCCATCTTCCAGAGATTTAAAAGCGCTGGTAAGTACAACTGAAAAGGAAAGTCGAATCCGAATAGTGTTGGAGCCAGAACACATCCTTTTTTTTACTCCCTCTTGATGAAGAATGGCCTAGAGGCGGAACTGTCAAACTGTACGATGCCCAGCATATTTTCATGAAAAGCTGACACTAGTTTCCGTAGCTTGTTTGGACAGCCAAATCTCTCTAATACGGCAAACAGACCGTATCTGCTGGCAAGTTCAAACGCCTTGGTCAAGTCAATTAAAGCTATAAAGAGTGACTGCTTTCGTTCTCTGCTTTTCTCCTGTAGCTGCTTATGCTTGCAGAGGCTTGTGAATGTTCTGGCAGCTGCTTGTCAAGAGTTTAGCCTTACAATAAGCCTCTCCAAGACCGAAATCTTGGCACAAGATGTCGTGGAAATACCATCGATACATATTGGAAATCACACACTTACAGTGGTTCATGAATTCACATATGGGAGACAACAATAGCCAACAACCTAGATTTAGACACTTGGCTGACAAAAAGAATAGGAAAGGCTTCTGCAGCATGTGGGAAAGTACCAAACTGACTACGGCTATCAAAATCCTAGTCTACAATGCCTGCGTTCTGAGCACACTTCTTTATGGCAGTGAGAGCTGGGCAACTTACATGCGTCAAGAACACAGATTAAATAGCTTCCACTTACGCTGCCTAAGACGTATAATGTGGATCTCCTCTAACCAGGACGTTCTGAAACGGGCCAACATGCACAGCATCTATGCTCTTTTTACACAGAGAAAACTACGCTGGCTCAGTAATGTCACTCGTATGCCAGATGGAAGAATTCCTTAAGACATACTATACGCTGAGCTTGCAGAGGTAGTCAGACCCAAGGGCCGCCCAAGACTAACCTACAGAGATGTCTGTAAGCGAGAACCACGGGCATCGAACAAAGTTTGTGGGAGGAAATAGCCCAAGACCGGACTGCATGGAGACAGACTTCTTGCTGGCACGAACTTCGCCAAGTGCAAAAGAAATGTAGCTGCATCAGTCAAGAGAAAGAAGAAGAAAGCTGCACTGTCAAGTATCCCTAAGTCAGATGCTTATACATATGATATACATGCACAAACTCTAGCAAACTCTATCGCTAAAGAATTGGCTTGATCAGTCACACCAGATTCTTCTTTGTCTCAAAACAAAACCAAAGCCATTGATTCACCTGTGCGCATCCAATGTCTTCCGAGACATAAGGAGCCAAATATATATATACACATTCATCTGATAGTTTAATCCTTCAGCTTCACCTATCCCTTATTCTTTTAAATCGTTGGGGCACCACACAAGATCTGTTAACCGTCTTTCTCCATTCCTCTCTGTCTTTTACCTTGGAGAGAACCTCTTCAATGACAGGCCTGTCCATTTTTGTACGTTGTCTTCCCATCGCTTTCTATGTCTGCCTCTTCTTCTTTAGCCTGGTTCTAATCCCTTCTTTGTAAGTACATAGTTTAATACATTTCTGTACATCAAAGTTTATTTTGTTTCGTAAATGATTATGAGCTTTATTTAAAAAAAAATGTTTAATAATTTAACATTTCTTAGATACCCTAACTGCAGGATCGGATTGTTTTTATCCCAATCTTGTAGTACCATTTGTTTTTGAAAAATTATTAACGGTTAAAATCAAATTTAAAATGTAATATTTAAATGTAATTGCACACATTTGTATTGGACCTCTTCAGAACTATGGCGTTAAGTTAAACCTAACAGAGACTCTTGTCTTCAAGTTGTCAATAAGTTCTTTGTGAAGAAGTTGATTAACCTCTGGGGAATACGAACGTGCTTTGCCAGTCCTGTTCCTGTGAGAGACGTCTTCAATAGCTTGGTGCCACTTTGGATTATTTCTTCTAGCTTAAGTACCGGCTGTACATCTTCTGTAAATCATTTGTTGCCGATGTTTACAATAGATGTAGCGGATTGCAACACTGGGTCAAGCTGACACCTGGGTAAACATGCACGACGTCAGGAAATCTGATGGTATCGATACCAGGTGACAAGAAAAGCTTTTTTGTTTCTTTTTGTGAAGCCTCGACGGAAGTTTGCGATGGTACACGTAACGGTAGAGTGAGTAGCACGTATAGTTAGTATGTCCTAATAGCAGGCTGGGTTCTTCTTGATTGTGGAGCTGATTTCATAATGTTAGGATCTGTACTTCTTGATGGATGAGTGAACGCATCGAAATCATCTGTGAGTACTTCTTTATGTTACACTGAATACACGAGTACTTCTTTATGTTACACTGAATACACGAGTACTTCTTTATGTTACACTAAATACACGGGTACTTCTTAATGTTACACTAAATACACGGGTACTTCTTAATGTTGCACTGAATACGTAGGTACTTCTTAATGTTACACTGAATACACGAGTACTTCTTAATGTTACACTGAATACACGGGTACTTCTTAATGTTACACTGAATACACGGGTGCTTCTTAATGTTACACTGAATACACGGGTGCGTTTTAATGGTATAGTTGTTCGTTTCGGAATGACGGTGTGAGTTAAGTACTTCTTGGTTGATAAAGTGAGCGTATTGTAATGGTTTTGTTTGTAAGTACTTCCTACAAGGTAGATTGAGTACACCATAATGATTGAGTGTGTATATGTTGTAATCAACTGAATAGTTCTAAGCGGTAGAGTGAGTGCTACTGAATCTATGGCCTTCTTCTGTCGCAAAGCGACTATGGACTTTGTCTTAAAATGAATGTTTGAGCATTAGCTATAGTGGGAACAATGTCGCCCACACAGCAGTATTACTTCTTATTGTTAGACTGGGTACTTCTTTATTTTAGACCGAGTACTTCTTAATAGGAGACAGAGTACTTCTAAATGTTAGACTGAGTACTCCTTACTGTTAGACCGAGTATTGAGTAATGGCAGAGTAAGCACATCTTAATGATAGAACAATTACATCTTCATGGTAGATTTAGTTTATCTTAATGATAGAACAATTACATCTTCATGGTAGATTTAGTTTATCTTAATGATAGAACAATTACATCTTCATGGTAGATTTAGTTTATCTTAATGATAGAACAATTACATCTTCATGGTAGATTTAGTTTATCTTAATGATAGAACAATTACATCTTCATGGTAGATTTAGTTTATCTTAATGATAGAACAATTACATCTTCATGGTAGATTTAGTTTATCTTAATGATAGAACAATTACATCTTCATGGTAGATTTAGTTTATCTTAATGATAGAACAATTACATCTTCATGGTAGATTTAGTTTATCTTAATGATAGAACAATTACATCTTCATGGTAGATTTAGTTTATCTTAATGATAGAACAATTACATCGTCATGGTAGATTTAGTTTATCTTAATGATAGAACAATTACATCTTCATGGTAGATTTAGTTTATCTTAATGATAGAACAATTACATCATCATGGTAGATTTAGTTTATCTTAATGATAGAACAATTACATCGTCATGGTAGATTTAGTTTATCTTAATGATATTGAGATAAAAAAGTAAAGTTCCTCTATCAGACCTTGAGATCTATGGGGCATATGATGTTAAGGTCATCTGTTTCTTTGGCCATCGATTTATGAGCAGGGTGTCCTGTGGCCAGCACAACGTCAACAGCTTTTACTTTACTCAACTAAAGTCAGGTACCCATTAGAGCTGGGTGGACTTGGGGGCGCCCTAAAATTCCTGAAATTAAAAATCACAGACTTTCACCAAGATTAGAACCCAGGACTCCAGGTGCGGAAACCAAGCGTTTAACCACTCAGCCACCTCAGTTATATATAATAGAAAATTATGCCACGATGGCTTTATTGTATCTCTCGTTAAGTCGTGTATGTTGCGGTAATTCCTAGTTTAAACAGTCGGAAATAAGAAAACGAAACAATAACTTCCATCTCGTTTTATTTATTTATTTGTTAATTGATTCCTCTCGTGGAATTTAACGATAGCCATTTAAAACGAGTAATCACTCCCCGTGTCTTGGGTTTGGGTTAAATGTTGTGCAGGTAACAAAAAGTACGGTTAGAAAATGTATGTTTTTTGTGTTTTGTTTGTGAGTGTGGGTCTGTTTGTGTGATTGTGCTTGTATACAGGGGCTGTGAGAGTGTGTGTGTGTGTGTGTGTGTGTGTCTAGGATAACGTTGAAGACTTGTGGGAACACAGGTTTACATCTGATTGATTATACAATGTTTTTGTGTGCGCATGGCAGAGAGTTCAGTCCGTACATAACTTGAGACTTGCAAGGGATTGGAGCAGGAGTTGTATCCACAGCTTACAATTGTCTGCTGGAGAAAGATTAAGAGTGCCGGGCATTTCACACTGAATGTCTTTCCACCGGATGTTAACAAGAGGTAAAAGGTCATTATACACATTATTAATTACACACTAGCACACATATATACCAAATATCGTAAAGAGGTCTTTCACCATATGAAGTAGTGTAGCCTTATGTTATGGAACTTTATTGCTAGCCTTGAGATTTTTGGTTTAAACCCTGTTAATTTTTAAAAAAAAAGAATCAAACTGTCTTTACGTCAAGAACCAAAATAAAATTTTAAAATTTAGCTTTTATGTAGCGCTACTTTCATGCTTATAGCATGCTGAAAGCGCTATGGCCCAATCTCATTTGCGGACCAGTGGGAAGGGGGTATCAAGGAGAAGGTTTTCCGTGCTGCCTTTAGGCGCTCAGCAAACACAACTCTGCCCGAATCGAATCCTCAACCCCCATGGCTAAGCCAGGCCAAGTTCTACCGTACTTAGCCTCTCAACCACGCTTCCCAAAAGTAATAATCTATTTTTTTCTAAAACACGAGAAATATTAATGTTAGTTTTTATCAAGGTGGCAAATTTTGAGCAAGGCTTTCTAATGACTGACTGTTTAGCAATCAAGACCTGCTTACTTCAACGACCCCAATAGAGGCTGCAAGGAAGCCATCCATAATTTCCTTTTTCTTCGCCTAAATTCGAATTCGTATTCACACTAATGGGCGCCAAACTCGCGTTGCCCGGTGTGCCATTAGTGATGTAATTAATATTAAGATTTTCTTTACGTTTCTTTATTCTTTTTTCGCCTAACTTGTCTAGTGAAAGTATTTGCTCTGTCGGACTGATTAGTCCCGCAAAGAACACGTGATATCTCTAATCTAGTCATTACACTTATCAAACAGGTCTCCAAAACGTGTTTTTCTTTTAAGCAGAACTAGCCTTCCCCCCCCCCCCTCTCCCTCGTTTAAATGAAAAGAGTTAAGCTCCAGCAGCGATACAGAGAATCGATTCTATTTGTTTCCTATACCAACGTTAAGAGTATCGATGTGCAAAAGAAACTCGCTTTAAAGGTATCGTTTTTCTTTATGAGAGTGTTCGAATACAATGAATGTCCTTCTTAGGCAGAGACTTCAGACTTGAAGAGGGTTGGAGGGACAAAGAGCTCTGTTGTACCTGAAGGAGCCGGTGGTTGTTTGTGGTACTTGATGTTTCTTCATGGTGGTGATAAGTTAGGGGGGGGGGGAGGCTTATCAATAAACACCAGGAGCGTTAATACAAAATACAAAACAAAAACAAAAAAAACTCTAAACACTCAAGATTTGTAGGCTTAAAAAAATATATCAGCCACAAAGTAATTACATAAGCTTAAAAATTGGCATATATATTTCTAAAAAATTAATTAAATAAGCAAAGTATCCTTTCAGACCTTTCAATCTCTAGGGCAGATGCTGTAAAGAATCATTGTGTTTCTATGGCTGACGGTTAACTAGCAGGGTGTCATGTGGCCAGCACAAGGATCAACCGCCTTTACTTTCCCCCGATTTAAGTCAGGTCCCCATTAGAGAGGGGGGAACTTTTCAAAATGTTAATCTTCAACGACATTCGAATATTAGATCCTCGGTTCGGAAACCAAGCGACGTACAGATCACCCGTCAAGTCACCAAATATTTATTAAGAAAGCTTCTCAAAAAGTTTTGACTGCAAATGAAAGTTGTTTGTGTATTGGTTTGTAACAAGGGGAAAGGAATCAAAGTTCAAGGGCGAGGTACTCACGGTATTGAACAAGATTGTAGATCACAGACAAATGTGAAATGTTTCCCTTTTGATGCGAGCTTGGACGTTTTCATGTGGTCTCTATGAAACTGTTAGACTTTTATATGCACACATTTCAAAAAGATAAAGAGAGAGAGACACACACACACTCAGAGCTAGAGATAGAGAGATATACAGACGAAATAAAGACAGACAGAAAGATAGTAAGAGAGAGAAGAAAAGAGAAAATAAAGAAAAGTGAAGAGAGAGAGTGAGAGAGAGAGAGAGAGAGAGAAAATAGAAAATGAGATAAGAATAGCGAGGTATGGATCGACAGATAGTAAGATGTAAAGAGAGAAAGAGAAAATGGAGAGGCAGAGAATATAACAATGCAACCTTCAATCCTATACTCTTAAGCGAGCAATTATCTATGTATGTATATATACAATACATTTATATAGTTTATAGTTCGTAAACGACTGTAACGATTTTCTTTAAATTTTCAAAATGTGTATATTGTATACTATTAAGAAACTTAATTCTCAACCCATTGACCACATCGGGAAACTCGAGGTCGACCGTTATATCGGTTTGAAAATTTTCATTATCAAAACACAAAGTATGGCTAGAATGTTTTATGAAAGAATATTTTCCTTTGACGTCTAAAGGGGAAAAAACTTGACATCGCTTACGCCACTTGCTTACTGCAGTACACTTACTGTATGTTCTATTGGCCTTGTCAACAAAGTAAAAGCTACCTACTACCGCTCTCCGCCATGAAAGTGTAAACACGTGATTAAACACTTCAAACACAATAACTAATCATACATTGGCACAATTCAATTTAATTTTTGGTTTGTTTCCTAAAACAGGACGGAGGCTAATTAGAAGAGCAGAGGGGGGGGGGGGGGAGTACAAACTTTTTTACCAGACAGACAGACAGACAGACAGAGTGAACTGATAGAAGATTGTTCAAAACAATACAGTTATCTGTTACACGTGTCTCTCTCTCTTGTGTTTTTCTCTTGAACCCTCAAAGTTCCATTGGTTCACCTGACCTACTACTGACCACCTAGTGATTGCCTCAGAATCTATTCCCCTACACAACCAGATCATCCAGCAACTGCCCACCTTTACTGATGGATACATCAAATAATACTTCTTCCCTTAACCCAAATCCCAAACAGCTGCGAATACTAGCAAATTGTCATTGGATATATTCTAAAGCTAGTCTTTATCGTTTATACTTCAATAATATGTAGTACATACAGTAATACTCTAGTGTCATATGTGAGTATAAACAGTTTCTAGTAATATTTAATGACAAACACATCAGAGGACAAACTGATGGTCAGGTTGTAGTTTTCTTGTCATTCGTGTCTTTGTTACCTTTCTTGACCTTCGCATGCGGGGGGGGGGGGGGGTATTGCCAGCTGGCTTCTTATTTATTTAATTGTTTTGTTTTTTTTGTTCTGTTTTTTTTTTTTGTTTATGGCCTAGAACAGGAGTGAGCAAATTACGGCCCGCCGAATTTTTTTAAATTAAAGTAAACGAAGATTATTTTAAAGGGCAATATTTCGAAAAATTTACTCAAAGGCACAAGCCCGGGACAGTATTTATTCAATGCTATGAAGAACAGTGTTTAAAGTGTTAGGTTGGCTTGTACAAGATGGCAAGTGTAACAACTGATGGAACAACTGTTGAAAAACAGACTTTGTAATAAAATAAAGAGCAATATCCCAACGAAAAACGCATTACGGGAAAGTTGACACATATCTGCATTGAATACCGATAAAATTATTGACAACGCTCTATAGGTCTACATATAAAAGACGTAGGGCCAGCCTTAAGCAGAGGCAAACAATGCAGCTGTTTAGGGCCTACGATTGTTGAGAGCCCTGCACGAGATATATCCTTTATTAATTTAAAGAAGAAATAGAGGGACATGTCCTCACTGTTATTGTTGAAGTACACTTATAGGTTTTTAATAAGCTGCAGAATTTTAGTTTTTTCGCTGTTAATTTATATTTTTCTATTTTTGGGGGCCACCAAATTCACCTCGCCTAGGGCCTCCCATTATCCAAGGCCGGCCCTGACTGGCAGTTACGAATAGTACTTGAAGATTTGGAAACAAAATATTCCGATTATCGGTACCACAGTAGTATCCACTGGCCTAGCATTAGAGAAGAATATGGAATCTGAAGGAAAAAAATTGTTAGATTCCTTAAAGGACATTGACTGTGACCTTGTTACTAATATTTGTAATATAGAGTTGAAGACAAAACTTTATATTTATCACAGACAATATTGCGGTTTGTTGTTTGCACATGAAATGTATATGCATCTTAAATCTTTTCAAACAAAGCTATTCCATTTCTTGAGGCCAGCAAGTGAAATTAGTGTTTATCTTTTTCCTTAGCTGAAAGGTGAAACTATTTCTAGTGAAATGGTTGCAAAGTACAAGACTTATTTGGATTCCTTGGTTGTGGAATTTGAAAGCAAATTTTAAGGTGTCATCAACTTGGAACTAGTTTTCAATACCCTCAGCTCACCATTTATTGTAGAAGCTGATTCAACTCCAGATGACATACCTCCTAGCCAATTATGACCTGAAAGAGAAGTTCTAGTCAGTTCTTTCGTTGGAGTTCATGGGTGCCAGTAGCTGTATATCCACACTTTAAAAATTTTGCTTATAAACTTTCACATTATTTTGAATCACATTCATCTGTGAACATGTTTTTTTTTGTTTGAAAATTATCCAGTGTTAGAACAGGTCGATGCTTATTGACTGTAAATTTGACAGCAGTCACAAGACAAGACGAATAACAACTAGTAAGCTAGTTCCACGGTTTCTGAATATTATGCACGACAGTAAACAGTTATATACTTCACATTTAGTAGAACTATATATTTGTGGTGTAATGTTGTGATGTAAACAGCCAGCTATGTAACCAAAAGAAATCATTCTTAAAATTAGTTCAAGAAATTGCTAACTAGTGTTTTAATTCCTCAAATGAGGTGCAATCTATCTATCTCTCTCTCTCTCTCTGTATATGTATTATATATGCAGCCCCCAGTCCCCAAAATAGACAAAATTGTCAACATTATGAAAAAAAAAAGAAATTGGTAAAAAGTTCACCACTTTGTGTGGCCAGAAACCAGGAGCTGGTGAGAGCATACTAGACTATGAGATACACTATAAGATACACTATAAGATACACAAAGTTTGTCTATTCTCTGGTACATATCAAAAGTGTTCTTATTCATATGTTTGTTGTAATATGTTCTCCATGGTGTCTACACTTCCGTGCACCAATTAGCTAAGTTCGATTTGATTAATGAGGACAACCTGTAGCCCTCCTTATGACGTTATCTGTGATACGCGGCTCCCCCCCCCCCAGACCATCACCCGATACCCCCGCACGGCAACTCACTCGACCCTCTGCCACCCCAACTCTCTACCTATAAAACTCTCCCGCCCCCCCCACAACCCAAACACACTCACGTTTGCGCCCATGGTGTATGATATGTGCACGAGACGTTGTGATGAGAACCTGGCGCACTGGTCATCTCCCCCCTCCTCTCTCTCTCTCTCTTCTCCAGACGCTGCTCCTCTCATTAGACCCCGTCCCTGTTTCAGGGAACCCCAGACAAGAGGGGTGGAGGGCATTTAGGTGGCTCCAATCTACTCTCCACGCGTACGTTGATTTACATTTTTTTAGTTTCCATCGTGTGCTTCTGTCGGATATCTCAGCTGTGGATATTTTGTCTTGGCGATTTCTGGTGTGTGGACAATTTACTAATTTGCAGACACTCCTAACATACTAATGATTATAGCTGAAGCAATTAGCACAAATAAGAAAAAGTAAACTGGCATTGATTTCATTTTGACTTATGTTAGTCATCAGTTTCTGGTGAAAGTCAACCTTCAGTATTTATAGTATTTGAACAAAAATTTTTTATGACTAAAGACACAATTAATTCATTTTTACAAAAGGAAAAGAAAAGTTGTTTTTTCACTGTTGTTTAATATTTTTTTTATTCGAAATAGTTACATCAACATTTTTTCATTTAATTTTTCTTACCCTTTGAAATAATTAAATTTGAGAAAGTTAGCAAATAATGCGACAAGAAAATAATCTCTTTTTTTTTAACACATACAGAATAAGGATTAAAGCAATTTAATCTTTACATGATGTTTTTTTAAAGTATAGATCATTTAACTACCACAAGAACATTATAGAAAATATTTTTATTTTTTTATTTTACCTAGGAGATTAAAGTAACTTTCTCTCGGGACTCATAAAAATTGATTTTAAAAGTGAATTATCGGCTGTAACTTTAGTAAAGCGCTTGATTTCTAAATCGAGTGTCTTGTGTTCAAATCCAGGTGAAGACCGGGATATTGAATTTCAATTTGAGTCCCCCAACTCTTTTGGCTACCTGACATACATTGGTAAAGGCAAATTCTTGTTGTGCTGGCCACCCTCATCAAATGGGCCATAGAAACATTTGAAATGTTACATCAAAAAGCCCCATAGATTCCAAGAGAGCGGGACTCTTTATCCCTGCTAAAGAATAAAAAACAAAACAAAACAAAAAACTATTTTTAAAATTATTCTTACTTTTATCTTTTCTTTTTTTTTTTTCAGTTTCAAGGACATGTGCGGATATAAAGCAAACTAGGAAACATTCTGATTGGATAATGTCTGAACATATGCACGATTTTGATTGGATAATGTCTGAACATATGCACGATTTTTTAGAGTTTCAATAGAAAGATTTCCTCAGCGAAATAAGAAAAACGTGTGATATCCTAAGAAGGTATTCCAGTTAACTGCTAGGGCTTTCATTAAACAGAGTTCAGTGTGTGTGTGTGCGAGTTAGTGGTGAATAATTCGGTCACCCAGGGCCAGAGAAACAAGTCTAGTGGTCATGTGACCACCAAGACGCCCTGCTCACGAGATCTAGCCAGTGAGATGAGCCCACCCGTGATGGCACGTGCAGAGGAGGTCGGATGACACCCCAGAGATGAACCTCAGATCACGACACCTAGACGTCTGGCTCACCTTCTTCCTAGTCATCATCACCTTCAGGTTCGAGTCTCATTCTGCGGTGAGTAGCAATCTGGAGCAGTGGGAGGGACTTTTGAGTTGTTGTTGCTAAGACTCGAAACACGATACAAAAGGTTTCTTGAACTAAATGCACATTGTCGCATAGAATCGCTCAATATCAAGTGTGTTTTATAAACTAATACTAATGACTCCTTCCCCACCCTCAATAAACAATAATATAGCTTAGCACACACTTTAACCAGCCTTGCGTTTTTTTTTTGTTTTTTTTTATGCTTTTTATAAACGACTCGAATTGGCTCTGAATGAAAACTGTCAGAGTAGGACCAGACGCTGTTACAAGCCTGACGTTGGGTCTCTTTGGATCTCTCTTTTTATTTTGTTTCCTCACTTCTCTCTTCTCACTTTCTCGCTTTCTCTTTCTCTCTTTCCAAGTTCTCTCTATTTCTCTTTCTCTCTATCTCTCACTTTCTTTTTCTCTCTCTCACATTTTCTCTTTCTCTTTTTCTTTTTTTCTTCCTTTCTCTGTCTCTCATTCTCTCTCTCTCTCTCTCTTTCTCTCTCCGTCTCTCTTTTCCAGTTTCCCTCTTCTCAATAACATCTCTTTCATTGCCTGTTCTCCCTGGCAGATCAAAACGTGTGGGAAGCCATTGCTGCGGCGGCTGCTGACACTTTCGTCGACTACCGTAACTCATTGAAGACAAGTTGTGCCATGCAAACATTCAATGAACAAATGTAGTCCAGTGTCCCTTCACTTCTGAATCAGACACTTAGTAGTATAAACTGTACATTTGATTAGCCCTTGAATTTCAGACGAAATCTATAAATACTGATGCTTCTCTGGGGTGTTTTTATTGAGTGGAACTTCTCTTCTCATTGGTTTGCTTCTACCGGAATGTCCGCAAACTGCAGCTAAGCAAACTTCCGGTTTATTGGGTTACTTTCTGTTTTTACAATACTTTTACTTAAGTCGTACTTTCGTGGAAACTTCTGGGTGGGTTGGCTCAAAAATATGGGTGGACACAAAATCTCGAAATCGGCTCTAACGATTTTCCTATAAATTTGACAGTTGATATAGATCGTTGAGGAAAGAAGTACTTATTGGCCATATAAGGATAACTATAGTTTGACTGTTATCATTTTTCAAATTTATCTTCAACGGAATAAATGTCTAAAAATGTTTCCGCAATCATTCAAGAATGTATAATTTAATCTTCAAGATCATGTTGCGCATCGTTTTCCAAATCTAGATCTAATCTTTGGAATAGTATGAAGTGTAGTAGTAGATCTAGACAGTCGCTTCACCAGAAGTCATTATAAGATTGGTGGTGTGGGAAGGGGACAGTGTAAGTGTGTACAAAATGTTCCACTGTTGTTTTTTTTTATAGAAAATTCAATATTTATTAAGAAAAAAATCGCTCCATAAGTTGTATCAGGAAGGTATTATCTGCTTAGAAAACGTCTTTTTAATGTTTTCTTGTAAAAATTACCAACAAAATATCTCCTATTCTAAAGTCTAATTACCAAGACCAAACATTTTCTGTAAATTTCCAGGTTGCTCAGTTGGGCTACTTTGAGCTCAGGTTGCTGTCTTTAAATCTACCGCTCGTCACACTCTACCATCGTATGATTCCGCCAGAAACAAAGAAGGGCGCTCTGTCTCATTGCGCCGAGGATTTAGGACTGGCGGTCACCGCGTGTCTGTCACACCACCAGCTCCCCCTGCCCAGGAAGGTGGAGTGTACGCTCGGGCATAACCGGACAACGCTCAGGGTACCGCTGGAGGAGGACCTTTTGGTGCTGCCCTTCTCATTCTCTTGGCCAGTAAGTGTTTTGTTTCTTTCTAACTGAAATAAGTCTTGCAAATGTTACTGTTGGTCATCTCTTAACTCTAGGTTTGGATAACATTACTTATTTCTTCTATCTATCTATCTATCTATCTCTCTGTCTGTCTATCTGTCTGTCTCAATCTATCTATCTATCTATCTATCTGTCTGCCTGTCTGTCTCAATCTATCTATCTATCTGTCTGCCTGTCTGTCTGTCTGTCTCAATCTATCTATCCTATATAACTATGCATCTCTTATTGTTTTGTATCACTATGTTTCTCTTCTCTCTCTGTCTACAGTCTCTACTCACCTCTCAGTTCATATATTGACCCATCTGTCTCTTTCCATCGAGCTGTCAATTTATCTACATTACTGTTTTCAAAACATTAAATATAATTATTCTCATATTAGCAAGTTTCTCTTTAAGATTCTTTATTCGGAAAGGGGCTATTTCATTATGTAGGAACAAAATCTCAATCTTCATGTCTATATAAATATATGATGTTTTTTCTTAAATAATTTAGACAATTTGAAAATTTTTATATCAACTATGATGAAATGTTTTAAGCGAACATAAAAAAAAAGTGTTTACCGGGTCAGAATATCTCAACACAGCTGTCAAGTTAATTATGTTCATTAGCACTTGGGTGTTTGGCTTCTAGTTGTATCTTTAAAAACTGGATTCAATATTTATGTGATAGACATGCGCACTCGAGTAACACTGGGAGAACAGAAACCCGGGCAAGAAAGAGAGAGAGAGACAAGAAATAGAGAGAAGAGAGAAACGAGATTAGAGAGGAAGAGAGAGAGAAGAGAAAGAGATAAGAGTGAGAGTCTGTAAAGAGAAGAGAAGGGAAGAGAGAGAGAGAAGTGTGTGTGAGAGAGAGAGAGTTTTAATCCCCATCTAGTCAGAGTTCAAGTAACAACCCTTTGTACAACATTATTGACTTACCCCTCCATTGGGTGGCTCAAACTTTCATCTTGATGTGAATTTATGATATACATTTTTATTGCTAGACATTGAAGCCCTGACTTAATCTGACTTAGTTCATACATGCATACCCTATTTATTTGATAATAATAATAATAATAATAATAATAATTATTATAATAATCTTTATTATCCACAAGGAAATTTGTCTTACTATATGTGCATTACACCAAACAAAACATTATAACAAAAAAAAAAAACAATGTGTTTATCCAGCATACTAAACCATTATAATGTCTGCAAACGCATATATCTTCTAAATTTCTCGAGCGTCTCTATACAAATGATCAGAACATATTAAATGCATGTTCGGTTGCTCAGTTGTGTGTGGACAAAACTTTCATTTAAAAAAACAAAGTCTTTAGAAGAGCGAGTTGAAAAATATAAACTCTTAGGGAAGCCTTGAAAAAAAAAATCTGGCTTCAGGAATTAGCATTTGATATGTCAGCAAAAGCATTAAATATAAACAAATATAAATCAATGTATTAACTTTTAATTATCTAGTTGTAATTTGATGCCATGAACGTAGTGACGTTATATGAATAAGTAAGTTGATGCGTTGTGTCTGAAGGTGATCTATTTCTTGGACCTCTCTTCAGATATAGGAGGGTAAACATATTAAAAGTAAACAGCAAATGACGTCCTTAAATTGGGTTGCTTGAATCAGCCATGGTTTAGCAGAGTTGAAGTGTCTAATTAACATGCACGAATACATTAACACATGAATACGAGTAGGACGTAATTATCTTGTTCCGAAAGGACGTCTGTAATAAAATAAAAAGGTCCATCATCTCGCTCCCTCGTGTTCCAATCATATATTGCTTTACTTTGCGCTACAATGTTGGTCCCTTTGTTCCTGTCCCAGCCTCCACTACAGCGTTGTCCTTTATCTGCTGTTTCCAAACACCTTGGACAATCGCCCGAGACACGATATTGGCACCCGACCTAATCTCGTCCAGGTTCCCATAACGCCGTGCTTTCTTCTTGTAAACTCGAGCAGCTTCCGGTATGGAGTTCCGCTAAGGGAGATAACAGATCCAGGAAACTTTGACGGATGCAGATGAAAGGAATATAGACATGTTTGCATCGTCCTATGTTTGTTGACATACACAGATAGCATTGACTTGCGGAAGGGGAGCTACATGGGAGTGGGGGGCTGGCTATTATGACGCAAGTGTGAAACATTTTGGAGCTGTGAGCGCCTTTTGTTAGTTGGTGAATAGAGGGAACATTTGTTGGTTGGTGAATAGTGGGAACATTTGCTGGTTGGTGAATAGAGGGAACATTTGTTGGTTGGTGAATAGTGGGAACATTTGCTGGTTGGTGAATAGAGGGAACATTTGTTGGTTGGTGAATAGAGGGAACATTTGTTGCTTGGTGAATAGAGGAAACATTTGCTGGTTGGTGAATAGAGGGAACATTTGTTGCTTGGTGAATAGAGGGAACATTTATTGCTTGGTGAATAGAGGGAACATTTGTCGGTAGGTAGGTAAAAAGAGGGAACATTTGTTGGTTCCTGAATAGAGGGAACAAAAGCTAAGCGAACATTTTTTTTTAAACTGCTTTACTCCTAATGTGTATTTCGACGATAGCAGACCTCACAGTAGGAAACGGTGACTGTATTACAAGCTTCTAGTTCAATTATCTAGAAATAAAATATAAAAAACAACAACTTTGAAGCAAAGGTTTCTTTATCTTGTCTCTCTCTCTCTCTCTCTTTCTCTCTGTATGTCTGTCTCTTTCCTTTTCTCTGTCTCTTAATAAATAAACACCAATTGGGACCTTTCCTAGATCCTCAGCAAGAAACTGCTGGAGTGTTCAGTAAAATGCATGTGGCTTCTCCAATACCTGATTAATAATCACACACACACACACACACAAGCATATTAATAGTTATAAGAGTTGAAACCAGCTTTCTTGGGACCCCATGCAAATTATGAGCATACCTTCTGTCGACAGAGTCCATGCATAGACGCATTTATCCCATTTTATTTCCTCCAAGGCTCGAAACCTAAACCTAACATTGTCATGTGGTTAACGCCATTGGGACACCGATAGCTGTGATTCATGGCAGTAGGCGGATGCGGCTTTATTCTAACCCTTTCAAGTGCAATGACCTTGATTCCATATGACACAGCAACAAGATCCCCATTTCACCTTCTTTATTTGCATATTCACGTCCACTCATGCATATTTAAATTTCATGCCTCTATAAAGCTGGAAAGTGTGTCCAGGTATTGCTTTCCGAAACTGTGGAACTGGGTTAAGAATACAATGAATAAACAAACTTGTCAGACTTTACCGACTGTCTCGTGATGTACGTACCAAGAGAAGTGTCAACAGGAAGTATTTTTGTTTACACAAAGGTTTCCAGTAGCTTCGAGTTTCTACACAGAAGAGTAAATATTTACGAAAGATAATTAGACATGAAAATATTACAATCCTGTTTCCACTACAAGACATTTCGGTTTGAAAAACTATAAAGTTGAGTTTACGTCTGGGTCCAAAAATCCACCTGTTCAGTTCGTAAGTTTTAAGCTTTATGTTAAGTGAATATAGTGATATAAAATGTGTGATAACTATGTTCATGATATCTTCTTGAAGGATTGTAGTACTCAATTTGGTAAGAAAGCGGTGCGGTGGCTGAGCAGTTAAGCTTTTTGCTTCCGAACTTGGGGGTCCTGGGTTAAAATGTAGGTAAAGACTGAGATTTTTAATTTCGGGATTTTCAGGGCGCCTCTGAGTCTGAAACTAAAGGCGTTTGGTCGTTGTGCTGACCCCCATGACACCCTGCTCGTTAACCGTTGGCCAAAGAAACAGATGACCCTAACATCCTCTTCCCTAGAGATCGCAAGTATTTCGTTTTCTCTTTCCCTAAAACAAGATATCCGACGTACACTTTGGGTTAACAGATATCACTTCTGAACAAGCAAATAAAAATATATAATACTTTTTATAAATAAATCTGGTCTAAGGGGAAGAACCGCCTCCGACATCCATGTATCTTAAAATTACAAGATTTAGCTCCCTTTCAGCTATATAAAGAAAATAATTAATTAGTACTTAATGATAAAATAATTAGTTTATTTTTGGATTGATACGTCAATTGTCATTGGCTATGAATAATTATGCAATAAGAGGGATTAAATCCATATATACATCCACATCTCTCATTCAGTAGCATTTATTCCCCTTATTTCGATATCAAACAACAATTTAATAAACTAATTTGGTTATTTTTTGTACTGACTGATGTCTTTTAACTAGATCCGAGAATGGGAAACTGGAGAAAAAACATGTCAAACTCTTTACCAGACAGACCAACAAACAGACAAAATGATATTATTTTATATAATCTGTGTAAAACTACGCATTTCATCCATGCCATTTGATTGTAAGACTCTGACCTACACGCTTCTAGTTCAAACTCTTGAACTTCTTTTTCTATTTCTTCCCCTTTGTTCTTACAGTCGCCCTGAACGTCGCATCTATCGTACGAATTTACAATTATATCGTCTGAATGTTGCAGCCTTTATAGACATACTTATCATGTAACAAGGCAATCGTAGCAGACGAAACAAAATAGTTACCAATAAAGACCCGAGTCTATCAAAATGTTAACATAGAAATACACTTTTACTTTTAAGCAATAATCTCAGTTCCGGTACCGCTATCCTTCTCATGCCAAACTTAAACCTATTCTGCTCATCTAGTACTACACCAACACAAACACACACAGGCTTTAACCTCTTCAACTATTCTAGTACTACACTAACACACACACACTTACCCCGAACATCATCGACCATTGATGTATACATAGTATGGGGCTATCACGTCAGCTACTAGTATCACATGACCTCTCCCCCCACACACAGTTTACATACAGGAGAATTCACCTTTTCATATACACCAAGTTTGTAAAAAAAAATTTAAACCCTGGATTTACAGTCGATAGAAAATATGAACACCTGCAGGTAATTTGGCGCCTTTTATTGCCGTCTGCTTGAAACTCGGGAAATCACATTCCCGCTTCTCCTGGTGGCTTCGTTCTATGTTGTTGATAATTAGATCTACACCTCCATCCATAGATACAACACAGACACTAAATAACAAGGACTAATGAAGGAAAAAAATACTGTTCCTAAATACAAAACGTATATAAAGGGAAAAAACGCACAATCACTGCCACGTCGCTCAAGGTTTATCCCCCCTTTTAAGAAAAAAATTAATTAATTACCACTAATTGGTTAATTTTTTAAATTGATTCATGTATTGTGCACAATTTTAATGTTATTGGAGAACTGGATGAAGAAACGTTGAAAAGAATCAGACCAGACAGACAGACAGACAGAGTGGGTTGATATAAGCTTTGTAAAAGCTACAATAAAATGTTGAACACAATAGTAGGCAATATGTTTTAGTAAAAGCAATGCATAGCAACTTAAATCTAAACAAGCTTTAAAGTAGCAGTAGAGATAATGACTTTATAATTAGGGGGAATTATTTGGCTCGGTCTTCCTAGCACTCAGATGTCAGACCTGCTCTGTTATTTAATAACTATAGGACTGGACAGATCAACATGAAACAAATATATTGATCAAGTTACATTTTAAAGACAGCCCATTGGCCAGAATCACCTAACAAGATTTCTTATTATAATAACTATAATTTGATGAGCAGTATCTAAATATATTTATATATATATATATATATATATTTATAAATATAAATTATATAACTTATAGTTGAGAATTTTTGTAATTTGTTCAATTATACCTTGTGGGGTGTGTTGCTATGCGGCATCAACCACTTTTCTACTTATCAAGAGGCTCAAGATCAAATCCCGACTCGATCTAATTTGTATTTGCTGAGTGCCTAAAAGCAGCACAGAAGACTTCTCCCAGTTGCCTAGTTCTAGCAGAGGTGCACATGTTTGAACTACAAATGGCATGAAAGACGCCTTATAAATTTTTTTTCTTAGAAAGTAGATGTTACGTTTTTAGTTAAATCTTTTAGTGTGTGAGTTCAATGAAATGCATATGTGAGATGTGCTGTGTTCAGTAATACGATTTCTGCCTAGTCTTCTTTTTCTCGGAACTGTTCCAATAAGGAAGATTTTTTGCGAGCCCTGAAGTCCTTGCGACATGGCCAAAATGTTTTACCTAGATTTCTTCGACAGTGGTCAGCAGGTCATCTTGACACCCAATCGTCGTTGTAATTCTATTTCAGAAGTGAATGCTGTTCCCATTTGAACATCAATGTATCTATTGACGCTGAACTCAAAGTGTTGTAACAACTTAGAACTAAAGTAGGTAACACAAGCTGATGGTAGCCTCAATACTTAGAACTAAAGTAGGTAACACAAGCTGATGGTAGCCTCAATACTTAGAACTAAAGTAGGTAACACAAGCTGATGATAGCCTCAATACTTAGAACTAAAGTAGGTAACACAAGCTGATGGTAGCCTCAATACTTAGAACTAAAGTAGGTAACAAAAGCTGATGATAGCCTCAATACTTAGAACTAAAGTAGGTAACACAAGCTGATGATAGCCTCAATACTTAGAACTAAAGTAGGTAACACAAGCTGATGGTAGCCTCAATACTTAGAACTAAAGTAGGTAACACAAGCTGATGGTAGCCTCAATACTTAGAACTAAAGTAGGTAACACAAGCTGATGGTAGCCTCAATACTTAGAACTAAAGTAGGTAACACAAGCTGATGATAGCCTCAATACTTAGAACTAAAGTAGGTAACACAAGCTGATGGTAGCCTCAATACTTAGAACTAAAGTAGGTAACACAAGCTGATGGTAGCCTCAATACTTAGAAACCCATTTGTTTTGTTTTCTTTGGACACACTCAAGTCCCTGAAGTGTTGAAGAAACTGAGATGTGTGAGTGTATGTGTGTGGTTTGTATATGTGTGTAAATGTGTGAATGTGTGTCGGAGTGAATGTGTGTAAGTGTGCAAGTACTTTGTTCAAATATTCAAGTATTTGCCGCACTTGAAATGTCTGCGTCAGATAATTGTCTTGGCAGAAAATGAGATACTAAAAACGAATTAGGAAGAAGAATCAAATTATTTCTAAGGGCCGAGACACTTTCACAAGAAACAAAGAGAGTAAATAAAAAGAACTATGTAAAATACGCTGCAATAAACAAAAAACAACCAAGCAAGTCAGATGATGGCCTGTTGAACAAAAAGCGTTCGATTGCCGTTCTCTGGATTTTAAAGTTTTTGATGGAAAAGAATTCTACTCCAAGTCAAAATTGTTAAGAAAGTTCGGTTTGAACAAACTCATCAAGTTCCGTCCATTTTTTTGTTCAGTAAGTCAATTCTAAACCTGTTCATATAACAGATCTTCCTTCAGGGAACAGTACCAGGAAAAAGAAGAAGAGGCAGACAGAGATAGCGATGGTAAGACAGCATAAAATAATTGACAGGCCTTTCATTGAAAGACATTCTGTCCGAGACAAATGTTCAAACAGATGTTTCAACAGACTAAGGGATAGGTGAAGGTGGGGTAGGGTGGTGATTGAGAAGGTGTGGTGGTGAATGTAAAGATGGGGTGGTGATTATAAAGGTGGAGTGGTGAATGTGAAGGTGTGGCGGTGATTGTAAAGGTGGGTGGTGATTGAGAAGGTGTGGTTGTGATTATGAAGGTGAGGGTGGTGAATGTGAAGGTGGGGTGGTGAAACTAATAAAGTATGTCGATTTCCGATTCACTTTCTATTTTAAAAACAATTGATATGTGGGACATGCGGCTGATTGACACAAACCGCTTGGCTACCTATCAAAAGAGATCGAGTTTGAACCTCTACATAAGCTGAGTTGTTTGCTGAGCGCCTATAGGCAGCACAAACTGATTCTTATAGATACTGTCATACACCGCAACATCCTGTTAACTAATTCAATTGTCCAGTTTGAAAATGTCAGGTAGAGTTGAGCCACAATCCCTCGAATCTCTTAGCCAGTAAAAGCGATCAAGTGCTCCCTCTCACCGGCCTGATTGAGCAGTATGCTCTCTCTTGCGGGATGTCTTATGTCTTTTTTGACGCTGTCATTTCCAGAGACACGGTCACTACGGACTCGCGGACTATATTCCAACATATTCTGCCGCTCACATTAGTAACTGCCCAGAATTTTTTGACCATAATACTCCACCGCAAGATCTGTAACTTGCCGCTAAGTTTTCTTGACCTCGAGATGCGTTGCAAAGCCAAAATTTAGATAACTCTCATCCTAATGAATAAAAAAAGGCTACGTTAAAAAAAAATTCGACAAATGTTAATCTTCTTATCCAAATGTTGAAAAAAAAATCAAAGGGGGATCAACCCTCCCTTCGCCCCATTATTTTTCGCACTATTTGCGTCGTTTCGAGTTCCCCACCCCACCACACCCCACCCTTTCCAAATAATAACACGACCTTACACTTCGCCTGGAGGGTCCATTAAAAAAAAAATCCCAAGTCAAAACATCTCGTCTGCAAATGACGTCAGGAAGGAGAAGCTCGCCGCGCGCGATCCAGGCCACCTATCAGTCCGCACCCCTTTGATTTACTCTGACCTGTTGATGTGGTGGCACCGCCCATTACCCCTCTCCCAACAACAAACCCTTTGCTTAGGCTCAAGATGCCCTTTCAGACTTGAACCCTGGACACTCACAGAGACATAAGATAAGAAACAGCAGACAAGTAGCCTCTGGCTGCTAACGTTTCGTTCTACTTTCATGACCTACTATTAAATTACTTACTGTGGACTTTGATACACCTCTCCATCACCCCCCCCCCCCCGCTCCCATTTTAACTTAAATGTTTTAACAGAGGCACCTCTCCTCTTTTTTTCCTCGCCCTCTTTGAAGGAGGTACTTCTGTAAACTTTAATAAGTATTGCCTGTCTGTAGATACTCGATGAAGGACATAAAGTAGTTACGCTGGGATCCTCCCCCCCCCCCTCCGGAGATATGCCGTATCTCTAAGTGTATCTAAGTGTATCTAATACCACGTGAGAATTTTAAACCTGTAAGGGGCGTATTTTTTACTTTATTATTTAGTAGCCTTCACGCAATGTGCAATCATTTTCTTACAATTCGTTCAATTGTGAATAGATTTAGAAGCACCACCTTATTGAATAAGAAGAATCTTGTTGCAAATTTATTTGTAATCGTTACTTATGAACCCTGATTGTGACGCGATACTATGGAGGTAAATATTGTTAGCTAGAATAAAGAACATGTCCTACCCCTGAACTTTTAAAATGATAGCATTCTTCTTGGTTGTATTTGTAACATGGTTGTTTGTTCCACATGGAATCATCTTACAAAAAAAAATTAATTACTTTATTAAATAAAATTCTGTGAACAGACATCAATAAGAATTTTGGATTAAAGATGAATTTTGTAGAAGATAAGTCTTAACAAGACGCGTTTGTCTTTTGTGTACAAGATATACAATTAATTTCTCTTTAAATCTACTGACACAACATCATTATGTTTGAAAATAAAATCATCGCAAATTTCAATGAGGCTATTTTGAACTAACTGTTAGTGGGAATTCCCGCACTCAACTCAAACGTTTCTTTGTCTTCAAGAAAGAGTTAAATAAATAAATAGACTTTTATGGACATTTTGCGCAAAGTTTTTTTGTAGAAATTCGCTGGACTCCAAAGGAAATACTTGACTGTGCGATGTCACTGAAAGGATTTCTACCAATTATTAAGTGTTACAAGAAATAAAAAGAATGTTCAATACAGAACATCTACTGGGGTCTGATTTATTCACGATAATCTGAAATAATTGTATTTATTTTAATGGTTCTATACTTATTAATACTGGTAACCTTGAGTCAGATGGCATTGTATAATGCAGTGTTTCCCAAACTTTTTTGTTAATAGAACACTTCCCACTACTAGTTAATTATTCCAGTAGTTCGTAGAACACCTATTCAGGCCTCACGGAGCACTAGGGTTCCACAGAACACAGTTTGGGAAACACTGGTATAATGTATAGAATGGACAAATGAAACAAAATGGAGCTTCTTGATCCGCCCAGTATGAGATTCCTTGATTTCTGTAAAGTTTTAATAATGACATAGTGTTAGTCAAGGTCTCAGGTCTGGAGACCCCCCGGATTTATCCACCGGTGGTTTTACCATTATGTTCACATTAGCTCTCTGTCACGTGGATGGTGAGGGAGAGGCTAGAGAGGCGAGAGAGGGAGCAGGGGAGAGTGAGGGAAGATATCAAGTAGTCTCGCCCCCCCCCTCCAGAACCTTCTCGCGTTTGATGTTTTTAAATATTTTTAAAATAAACTCCCCCAGGAAAAGCGTGGTCAAGTCTTCAATAATTTGACGCTTCTGTGCTAAACATTACACCGAGTTTGTTTTGTTTCGCTAGTTACTATACAAAGGTGAGTAGTTCAAAGGTCAAAGTACTCCTAGGATAATATTTGTAAAAGTACTTCTCATTAGACTAGGAGATAAATTAGTTGTGTGTATTATGACTGTTTGTGTGACCCCTAGGTCAAAGAAATATGGAAAAAAAATCACCTAGTCGGAGACCTGTTTTCTCACTAACTGTTATTCAGGTTAATGGATACCGCACTAAGTAAGTGACCCAACAATAGGATGTCCAAACCCACAATAAGGCGGAATAACTAACAGATACAAAAAAGAAAACACTAAACTGTGGGAGATCGGTGGACAGAGAAATATAGTGGTGCAGATCTTAGAGAGAAAGTGGAGATGCATTAGACATACCCTTAGAAAAGATACCAACAACAGAGCTAGACATGCCTTAGAGTGGAACCTCATGAGCACAAGATTCAGGATAAAGCCGAGAGAAAAGGAAAGAGCTGGGAAGCCATTAACAAACTAAAAAGAGTATGTAGAGAGTGTTTTAGCTGAGGCCCCATGTTCCACGAAGAACGCAAAGGAAAGATGATGTTGCGTTAACCAAGTCTTAATGGCTCTTGCATTTACTAGTCTAGTTAAGTCTAGTACACAACTGCATTAACTAGTACACAATTCCTCGTTAGTCAGATATACTTAAGTTAGCAGGGTGAAATAATAAAGTCCTCTGACGGAAAGTCCGCTAGGTTAGTTTTAAGTTCTATAACCGTCATGCTAAAAATATGGCATACTTAGAGAATATTGTAATTAATTTTAATTACGTCTGCTATGTATTTAAAAAAATGTTTGCGAAAACTAGGTCATCTATTTTTTCCTCTCATTATAAAAGATGAGGCTTCTTTCATCTTTATAATGCTCCAGATTCAGGTCTTATAAACTAAGGGAAGCTATTTGGGTAGAAATATTGGCGCAAATGCAAGCATAAATTGTACAGATAAGAGGCTCAGTTCGCGTATGATAATGTAAAAGTCTGACAAGACGAGCAGTTAACTCTGGTTTAGTTTTGGTTCTTGGTAATAGTGACATTCTCTTTCATTAAAAGTGAGCAAAAATGAGACGACTCGTTTCCCCTGAATTTCCCTCAAAGATTTTCATCTTATTGGTATTATTAGATATTATTAGATATGTTCTTTTTGCAATGATAGTGTTGTTACCTGTGTCGGAAGTTACTCTAATGATGCGATCAGTTCATCCGGGATTCGCATTGCTAATTATTGAGGTAATTATCCGAAGCGCACACCGGTGAAAACAAAACAAGAATCAAAATAAAAATCTACCTGTGATTGTTGTATTCTTCGTTTCTCCATCAGCACAGATATAACCTTTCAGGTACAGAATTCCACCCGCTGTGAAACACAGGCAGATATAGCAATGAAATTATTGTTACTTACTAATTGAAACGTCTGCATCTATGACCTATTTCAAGTCTGTTGCATAGTTGATGCACCACACACGATCCGTTAACCGTCTTTCTCCATTCCTCTCAATGGATAGAATCTCATGACAGGCCCGTCAATTCTTTTATATTGTCTTCCATCAATTTCTCTGTCCGCCTCTCCTTTTTTTCCCTGGGACTGTTCCCTGAAGGAAGGTCTATGCAAGATACTGACAGTCTTACGATACCATGCAACTTCGTTGTAATCATAAGCATACATTTTGGACTTACATGACAAATAGTTTTCCAAAATATTATTGGATAGTTCGTATTTACTTGTAAACTTTACATAATCTAGGAATAGTTCTGCATAGTACGACAGACCTGAAATGGACGCTTTTTTCAGTATCTTAGTATTAGTGTTTTACTTTATTGTTTAATTAATGGGTATCTGTCCTCAAGAGGGATTAGCGTTGTACTGACCACAAACTGGTCTACCCAAATTCATTACAAAGCTTATATCAACGTACACTGTCTGTCTGTCTGTCTGTCTGTCTGTTACAAATCACGTTATTTCTCCAACATTCCCTTCTCGGATCAAGATAAAATTATTCATTGGCGACGACAATTCATAAATCAATTAAATATAATTAACCGATTAGTTATTTAATTAGAAATATTTAAATAATTTTATTTTATATAGAAAAAAAGAGCTAATTCTTGCAGTAGTGAGAGATTAGAAGAGAGATGGGAAGCGTGGTCTAGAGGCTAAGTACGCTTAAACTTGGCTTGGCTTAGCTACCTACGAAGGGGGCTCGAGGTTCCACACCCGATTCGAGCAGAGTTGTGTTTAATGAGCGCCTAAAGGCAGCACGGAAAACCTTCTCCCAGATACTCCCTCCTTCCCCCCCCCCCCCCCAACTGGTCCACAAATGAGATTGGACAACAGTGCCCTGAGCATGCTATAAACATGAAAGTAGCGCTCTATCATTTATTTCATTTATTTATTAGACAGTCATTGTGCGATGTTTCTCTTATGCAAGCTTTGTTTTTTTTAAATGTATTGTTAAACTTTTTTTGCTTGTTTGATATATGAATTCATCTATGAAATTTAAATCGTCAAAGACAACCTATTTATTTTTTAATTATGAAAAGTAAAGGTTACAATTAGCAGTGGCGACACTAGGGTCGGTGTCACTTGGTGCGGTTAGCTCAAGGTGTCACCCCCCCCCTCTCCCGGCCATCAAGTTTATCCAAACTTTATGTTTCAGCATTTCTGAGCTTCAGAAACTCATTCTCCTTAAGTCTAGCTTGTACTATTTCTAGTAGTAAGAAGATTACAGGTCAAATATAATTAAATTAAGAAGGGGTGGGCCGTATCTGAAGCGTGAGAGACATTCGAGTCAAGTGAGCAGTGTTTCTCAAGCTTTTTCCGTTGGCGCCCCTGCCATCTAAACGTTAAGTCTTTTTTTTTTTTTAAATACTATTATGTATACAATTTTAAACTGTTTTGTATAACCAAAAAAGTTCTTTCTTGAGATAGTATTAGAGAGGCATCAGGTTCCCTCACCATTAAGCAAGGTAGTTTGTTGAAGCGCCGTTAGCCAAGTGATTTTCTTCGTTCTCAGCTTGTGTCGTCTTCAACGCATTTGTCTTCCCGTAGTAAGAAGAGCCCAAGTCAGTGTTAAAATCTAACGGGGTGGGATGTCCCTATAATGAGCGCAATATTTTAACTAGTTAAAAAATAGTTGCTCAAATTAATTGCAATAAAGAGTCATCTTAGTGTTCAGTAAGAAGCCTTGCCGCGAACTTGTCGTTTTCGTTACAAAAAGGTGTCAACATAACAATGTTAAGCACTTGAAATAAATTTGAATCATTCTAACCAATACAAAATAAATCACTTCAGCGGAGACGTTTTGAAACGTTTTTTTCAAACATTTTTTATCGACATTTTTACAAAAGCCTCACACAAAAACCGTAGACATTTTAAATGATACTTATAAGTAGATGATACAAAGTTTTTATATTACATATTTTAACTTTTTAAACTTTGATAATGTCATTTCACTGGGTATATATATACATATATATTTTCTTTATAAGAGCCTTTTTGAATCGATCTTACTGCTAACGTAGAAAAGTTCTAATTGAGCGATAAGACAATGTCAAATAATTAATAATTCAATTTTTCTTAACATTAGGTAAAAAAGTCGTTTTCACCTAATTAATACTAAAATATAAAGTAACTATGCAAATGTAACCAAGTTTTGTTCTTAAAAAAAAGGCTGCCTTTGCATTCCTTTGTTATCACGTAACGTTTTAGACTTTTGTACCAAAGAACAAAATATGTACAATAGGGGCCAAAATAAAATATATAGATTTAGATTACTACGGTAGATCGGCCTATGCATATTAGGGTATATATCTAGATATTTATATTTTTTTAAAATAGTTTTTGCCAAAATTCTTTTTTTTTCTATTCCGGTGTCACCCCCCTAATGGGTGTCACCCGGAGCGGACCGCACCCCCCCTAGTGACGCCACTGACAGTTATGACAAATTTTTTTAATGCATTTTATCTTTATGTTTATCTAGTGATATAATTTGAAATGGTTTATTCTTATTCTTATTCGTTCTCGTTTTACATGTCGGAGGGTTCAGATCCGTAATCCTATAGCTGTGGTTTCCAGATCAGGCAGTTCAGATCAGTAATCCTAGATCTGAGATAAACCGCTTAGTGCAGGGGTTCTCAACCTGTGGACGGCGACCCCCTTGGGGGTCGAGTGACGATTTGCCAGGGATCGCCAACGACCATTGAAAACATGGATTGTTATTGTCTAATCTTCTATTGCTGTGTGTGCGGGGGGGGGGGGGGGTCGCGGCCAAGTGGGGGATTGTAAAAAGGGGTCGCCGAGCATAAAAGGTTGAGAACCGCTGGCTTAGTGGCTTCCAGATCAGGCAGTTCAGATCAGTAATACAGTGTCCTCAGTGTATAATCCAAGAATACACAAAGGCGTGCGAAATTTTCAGAATCAACTAAACAATGTCAAGGACGCTACATAAAATGTACTATTGCCAACTAATGAAAGATAATACGTACTAGATCGCATCAAATCATTACAGCTAGGAAATCGTCCTTTCAAAGTAAACGTAAGTCAAAGTGTAATACTTTCTTAATACTGAAATTATTTTACGCTACGAGAGACGAGAGAGCTTAGAGTGTGTACAGTGCTAAAATGTGAACATATAATCATCATAATACCCTCTAAACAAATACTAAACAATCAACACTTCCTGTACTCGGTACATCGGATACACCAAAACGGTTGCTATTATATTATTTTGTTTTCTGCCTTAAATGAAAAATCTGTAATAAAATTTTGAAAAATGACCTCACTATTATTTCTACTTCAACTGAAACTAGAATGCTACACTGCGACTAAAGTGAACCCAAACTATTTGTTCACCATAAAATAAAAGGCCAAAGAATATGTACGTTTTTATCTCCCATGTTTCTATAGTTTGAATCGACAAAAAAAAAAATCCGACTTTTTATCAAATTTGCCAGACTAACTAAGAAAAATGATGCTGTCTGGTCCGCCTCTGTCTACAACTCTAATCTCAGCCATCTCGTATGCTCTTAACTCGCTTGAACAGTAACAAGGGGCAAAGCACCCGGTAATTCAAGGGAAATAATGAAGACTTGCATGTAGCCGTGACAGAAATATCAAAACAACAATTAGAGTGCTGAATGGAAGTCATGGGAGATAATCTTATACATTTCTATTTAGTTATAAACTGAGTTATCTCGCTTTTAGTGCATGCATCCACGACTCAACGGGTTCAAAAAAAAACAACACTGTTTATTCAAGACACTTGACAATATAAGCATGCGCCTAGCTGTTCATTAAGTTCTTTTTATAAGATTCTAGCCGCATATGACCCATGGCCTGCGGGCCTTATTTTGGGTATAACTGATCTAGTGGATTGGATTTAGATCTATGCCGAGCAACAAATGTTCCCATACTTTTTATTGATTTTGACACGGATAAGAGAGTCGAGAGTTTGACAATGGGTCTCTACCAGTTTGGCCCCAAGTATTCATATCAAATATAACAAATATAACAAACAATCAAACAAAAACTGTGAAAACGGATTTACCCGATTGGTTAAAAATGTTCGTTCTTCTTTAATAGAGATATATTTATTAGGTGTTTACATTCATCAGGCCTTCCGCTTGTGGTGGGACATTAAACATACACTACGATCTCCCCACGGATCTAATGAACATTTTTGTCAAGTATCATCAATATTGGTCAAACGATTATGATTTCCATACGGAACATTCATATATACATAGATACATAGATACATACGCCTTAATTTCTACTTTATAAATTAGATATCTAAGATAATAATGTTTTTTAGCTATTGATTCCTCAAGTTAAAATCTACATATACGCTTTGTATGGGACTGCCTTGACAGGGTGGCTCATCTGGATGGCTACCTGGTCGTGCGGTTTGCACTCTGGACAGTCGTTAAGATTTATCGATGGTTCCCGGTTCAAACCCTGCCCGCTCCTATTCCCCCATCGTCCTGTGGTCGGTTTCGGAAGTAAATTATCTTCAACTCTGAAGCAACATCAGAAACATGCAGAACATTTTATCAAGAGGCTGGAGTTCAAATTTCTATTTAGACCAGGAATTCCTAAATTAATACTCAAGCTGAATTGTTAGTGAGTGCCCTATATGGCAGCATGGAAACCTTCTCCTAGTCATGCATGGGGCTAGAACGCACTGAGAATGCTATAGGAGCACTAAACATTAAGCAATGCTAATAAATGTTAGTTCGTTTTTTTCAAATAATAATAATAAATGAGGGAGATTAAGCCACTATGGAAGCTAACTATAGTAACAATATATCCTGTTATTATGTCAACCGAAGGGACAATGACAATTGACCCCCATGGACACACTGGAAGCCCTAAGCATTGCTAAGGGATCATGTGAAAGGGAGTACTGCTACAGACCTGCAAAATCACCAGAAAATTTGCAGTGGACACTGTTAAAGGGAGCTCATTGAATTGTGTTTCCTTTTAACGTAGCGCGACACAAACAGTGTTGGAGATTGAAAATGAATTAATTTCCATAATAAAAAAACACAGTAATAATAATAATTGAAATTATCTAAAATAACAATATACCCCATTGTCATATCAACCGAGGGAATAATAACAACTGACCTCACAGATACCTTCAAGGCCCTTGGCATTCCTAGGAACATTCTCGTTGCCTGTCAGAGGGTGGTACTTCTGCAGACCTGCCACATCACCAGAAAATTCCACGGTGGAAACTGATAAAGGGACTACGATGAATTTTGTTTCCCTTTAACGAAATTCGACTCTGGCTTCGCCAGAGGATGAATACTCGTTCTTTTATAATAATAATAATTTAAGAAAAGCTGAATTGGAAAAACAACAAAAATATGGGAACCCAGGCTTGGAGATTAAGCGTTTATGGAAGTTATTCAATATACCCCATTGCAATATCAACCGAGGGGATTATGATCACTGACATCACTAATACTTTGAAGGCCCTTTAACATTCCTAGGAACATTCTCGTTGCCTGTCAGAGGGCGTACTTCTGCAGACCTGCCACATCACCGAAAAATTATCAAGTAGACATTGCTAAAGGGACCACAATGAATTTTGTTTCTCTTTATCGAAACTCGACCATGGTAGTGTCAGAGAATGAATACTCTTTCGTTTCTAACATAGTAATACTACTACTAATAATAATAATTTCTTATGTTAATGGAAGCTAGTTGGATTCGCAATTTTTATAACAGTGCCAAAAGTACAAAACACATGACAGGCAGCCATCCACATTCTTGAGTATATACTCAAAAATGGTTGTAGTCTGTGTGAATATTACAAATTAAGTTATTTGTCAGATTTTTTAAGCAATGTTAAAAGATCAAGGTACATAGCTCTGAATAAAGAAAACTCAAACAATCCATCACTGTGATCCCTCTGTTGATGTCTGTCTTTAGCACGTGTTACCTCCCCTTGAGACATCGCACATGGCTTTTTTCGCAATTTCTTTCCTGCTGTAGCACTCAACCCATTAGGTCACGTGTTTAATGGAAGCAGACGAGGGTTGTTGTTTTTTTGGTGGGAAAGGGGGGAGGACCGGGGAAGAAAGAGGGGGTCATCGGTTTTAGGTTATACCAGGAAGAAGTGTAACAATTGCGTCACCGAGACTTCAAGTGTAAAAGGAGGGGGGCGGGGGGGGGGTTGATGTTCAATCTACTGGAAAAGAAACAAAGAAATGAACATTACTTATAATTCAAGTAAGTCATACACAGTGGTGGTCAAACTGGTTTGGACTGTGGACCATTTTAAATATCTAACACCCGGGTCACGGTGTTGTTCAGGGTCGTTGACTTTTTTTACAGCACCACATTGCTGGTAGACAATTAAACCGTTGTAGGCGTATAATAAGTAAACAAATACAAATGAAATAAGTTTAATAACTTCTTTGTGAACAGAACTAAGTATAACTTTTATAACAAAATAGAAAAATTCAACATGAGATTAAAAAAAATAAAGTAATATTTAAACAAATCTAGCCCCCCCCCCAAAAAAAAAAAAGGTCGTCCTTACACTCTGGAGTCGTTTGGTGTAACTTGGCACACGACAGAGACACTTGCTCTCTCTCTCTCTCTCTCCAAGTAAACATAAATTCTCCCTTTCTATATCAACTAGGAAACACACACTCCATAACATAAGGGTCGCATCACAGCAACAATGATCAAGTCCATGGACTTGCAACTTATGCTCTATGGACAGAAGGTTTTAGAAGGATAGCACTGGATCAGTGACCGGATATTGCCCTCGGGCCCAAGTTTGGCCATCACAGAGATTCAGTATATATTATTGAATTAAACTTTATATAACCTTTAAATCTTGGTAAACATTCTCGAACGTAAAGGGCATAACACTTGTCACACTTTTTAAAGGAAGATAAATATAACATATACTAATAACTTTACGAGACGTTATTAGATCACAAGCCAGCTTTAGCATACATCTGTAGGACATAATAAAGCCCACATAAGCATACTGCTGAACAAGATCGTTAAGCCCTCAGTAACAAAAATAAGATGATTATCCTCACAATAATATACAAAGGTATAAGATGATTATGCCCACAATAACATACAGAGGTATAAGATTTTATGCCTACAATAGCATCTGGCTTAATAAATCGTTATGGCTTCAATAACATACAGATTATAGACAAATATTAAACATTCAAAAAGCTCCTGTTTGAATATAAATTCTAGTTTCCTTATATAATACTCTCTTTCTGGTCCATTCACCCTTCTCCTACACATATACCATGTGTCTCTACTCGCGTCTCTGTGGCTCTGTCTCTCTTTTTAGGGCTAAATTTCTTTTTGAAAGTGTCTTTCATCTTTGACTGCTATTTTTTTTTTTCTATTTTATATTCACTCTATGAGCTCCTCTGTCCCTTCTCTACATCTTTCTCTTTCAATCCTCTAATTATTCCCTCTCTCTCTCTCTCTCTTTCTCTCTCTCTCTCTCTCTCCGCTAGACAGAACAATCGTTTGAGAACCATCTGTACCTGTGGTACTCACTAACACCATGCAGTACTAAACATTGTTTAAGTTTAAAGCGGCCGATGAGTCTCTTGTTTATAAAACACCACCCCACGGATGTGAATTAATTAAAACGCCTACGGTCTCCAGCGATTGACTAATGCACTCAAGTGTTTGGATTACTACTCCGAATGTTGAGTGCATATGCGCCCTGTGTGCAGTAGTACACGCCTACACACTGTTTCATCATCTCTGGCCCACTCCGCACCTACCCATTGTCCCCAGCCCTTGGCCTCACCACACCTTTCAAAGAGAGAACTTTTCAAAAGCACCTGTTTGAATCATCCATTCATTGATATGAGTGCATCAACTTCAGCTCAGCCTCTCCAAACATAAAGAGTTGACTTCTTGGGATTGCTTAGTTCTATTTTATTCGTACATAACTTAAAGATATAGGAAACTTATTCGTACACTTTGATTTTAACTACTGTAGACAAGCTAATGTATCAAGAGAGCTCTTAAAGTATCAAACATATTTGTAACGGCCTCACTGGCCATCAAGATATAGAATGGTATGAGGTTACTGTGTGCACTGACTATTGACTTGCACACATTTAGTACGTAACAAACGTAACTATTTAACATGAACTTGAGTCCGATTGCAGCAGAAAAATTAAAGTTTATTTCACGAGAATAATACATATTAAAATACTGCATCTGCTTCAAAGAGTCCTCTAGAATAGGTGTAAGTATAATGACAGTATCAAATCACGTCGCACAGAGTAACAAAGGCTACTCTAAAACCTGTGTACTGCTTCGAGTACTTGAAACTACTTCTGAGTTCACTTATAGTTCAGTACTTCTGACTTCACTTAGAGTTCAGTACTTCTGAGTTCACTTAGAGTTCAGTACTTCTGAGTTCACTTAGAGTTCAGTACTTCTCACTTCCTCTTTCTACTCAAAGGTTTTCTGGTGTTTTTACCATCTTGACCCAAGGTGAACAAACAAATCTCAAACGAGGCTGTGACAGTATTCGCATGTAATCTCGTACACAGGTTCCTTTGACACTTAGACACTCACTAAGAAACGGTTTTGGTATTCGCAGCTTAAATTTCTCAATTCGCGAAAAACGCAAAGATATTAAAACCACAGACCTAAATTTATAGTGTATCTAGACTGGACATGGACATCTCTTAACACTACACACAAAAATGTCATGAAAAACTTCAAACTTCAAGATGAAACAAGGCGTTATAAGAAGTAATGTTTCTTGTTTTGTTTTCAACCCTAACCTATGTAACATAGAATTTAATGTTTAGATCTAGATCTAGATGTCCGAGTACTTGAACATCAAAAATAAAAGCACATTTGTCTCATAATTATTATTTCGCAATATTTAGATACATAATCTAGAAAGTTCTAGGTAATCAATCTATTTAAATGTACAAAAGATGATTTAAATCAACATGAATTATTTCGATCTTGGATTTTTGAAACATTATCTCAATGGAAACAAGCAGGAAATGGCTTTGTTTCATATATTTGCGTGAATATCCGAGAAAGGATTTTGCATTATTTCTAAACTTTGAAAACTAAAGATCATAAGACAGATTGGGGCGACTGCCATTACAGCTTAAAAAAGAGTTTACGTACATAAAAATCTATATCTATATAGGTCTGTGAATCGATCAATCGCGGTAAGAATTTATTTCCGGTTTCCAGTCTAGTATAATATATAAGTCTATGATTTATATATATATATAGAGAGAGAGAGGTGTGTAATTAAAACTTTGTATTTTATTTTCGGTATTTCCCCAAAGGGCCGCGTTAAATTTATAAAAACATAAATAGAAGTGGCATATTTTCTTTTTGTTTCCCCCTAAGTCAAAACTTATTTTGTAATTGCCTTACGGTATGTTTCTAATACGTCTCGTGAAACATTCGAGAGAAAATCTACTGCCGAGAACAAATATTGGCGGCAAAAAGAGAACCTAAATCAACCACAGTCGAACAATGGCGGATGTAGTAAAATATGTAGGTCGCAGCTGAAACTGCCTAGCCACGTGAAAACTGCACTCCTCAATAATGTTTGGACTTGAAGACAAGCTTTATTTGAGAGAGCAAGGAATGATAATGATTTGTGGCGAGCAAGGGTGTCGGTAAGACTGCTCTACTGTGTAGCTTTCTCTTTCGTCAACATTTAATGTGGGGTCAAATAAACGATAAGACTAACTTAGGCTTAGACCCTCCCGTTTCCCAGGCCGTTCGGCGCACAAACAAATATCTCCATAAAGATCTGTCTCTGGCAACATCTGAAGCCTCATCCCACCTGGTGTCAACTTCTCTCTTACAGAAAAGTGTGGCGCCAAGTTATACGAGGACGTCCTTGTTTGACTGAACTCGTGTCTTGGTTCGTGTAACTCATTGAGTCATAGGACATGTCCAGCAAACGGTATACGATTCTCGGTCATAACCTCATTAAGTGTTGGATTGCTTTGTGACCCGATTCTCTACTTTGTGTTTTCCTTAGACTTAGCTCTTCTAAAATCTGAGACACATTTAGTATTTTCGCGATTTTGGCAGACGACTACGTCGCTGTGGGGATAACCATCATGTTCAACAGGGGCAAACAGAGGATAACAAATAATAAATTGATATTTCCTTTATTTTTTGTTTTAACAGAACACAATACCGGAAATGCATATGCCCCCAAAACGTTGCCACCACTGAGGTAGAGTCTAGAGCTTTGTGGCATTGGCTGAAAAGATGTTCTTCTGTCTTCCCATTAGGTCTGATACATAAAACAAAAGCAGCTTCGCCACTGTTAATGATAAACATTTTTGTGAGGGAGGTTATGGGAGAGCCACTAAGTTCGTTTCAATGTAAATAATGAGCAACGAGCGGCAGCACGCATGTAATGCTCTACAGGAAATTCCCCATTGCGTCCAGACGATTTCCGGTTGGGGGAACTCTGGAAAATGCTTTTTATTGCACATTAAATGCACATCGGGTTGGAGATTATTATCGCATTGTTCTCTGTTCTTCTACATGCTATAGCGTCATCTCCTGTTCGTCAGAATAGTTGTGACAGTGATAAAATAGATTCGTGATTGTTTGGGTTTTAGTTTTTTCGTTAGGTTTTCTGTTTTTTTACTAATGCGTATGGATACAAACTAACAAAAAGCAGCCGATATCATAAATAATTAAAATTGGAGTGTTTAGATTTCGCTTTGTGTTGCTAATAGGGCGTGGTCTGTAACCAAGACATCTGGGTTGAGGTTGTCGTTCATTTCAGTCCTTCTGCTATTGCTTTTCAAGTGCTAGTGTGGTTTGGCTTTTAGAATTGCTTTCTGAAATGTTTGGCTTTTTTGTTTGTCTATTATGTATGTGTTTGTGTTTTGAAAGAAAAACACTTTGAAATTGTGCTTGTCATTTTGCCCAACTGGTCTGACTTGCAGTGGCGTGCCTTCACACTACTTAGGAGCCAGGACAGCAATGACATAATTTAATGTTACAGCACGTTCATATTTTTTGTTTACATTCATTCCAAACTTTTTTTTACCTTCAATTTGAAAGTGTCTTTGAATTTCTTGGGCTGGGAATTGGAACCAAATAAATAAATAAATAAATAAATCTACGGAAGAGGTGAATTTTCATTTTTGAATGAACTCAAGAGGCCATTTTTTTTTCTTTCATTTTTTTTGTTTTTTGTTTTGTTTTGTATACCTACGTCTGCCGAGAATTGATAGGAGCAGACAACTTGCAAGTCACAAAGTAAAAATTCTCCTTAATTAAAATGTAAAAGCTTGAATGTGGAAGAAAAAAAAAAAGTTTTTCTTGCCAAAATTATCGAGGAATGTCTCCATACTCTGTCTACCTGACGCAGCAATTTGTTGAAAGGAAAACATGGACTGGAAGATTTCATTTTGATCTGAACTATTTGTTTGATACTTTTATGTGAATGTACTGGAGTACAAAAAAATGAGTTGAAGACATTCTTGTTGATCTCAAAGACTTTTCATGCTTTTAATATCTTTTTATAACCAGCATAGAAATAATTAGAATGTGTAAAAAAAAATTAAAGGCATTTTTTTATTAAAGAAACATAATTAGCGATAAAATCTACTTCTAATACTTTTTTGTACATCGAATTGTTAACAATTTTCTAATGTCATTTATCTTAGGTTATTAATTTCAGACGTCACAGTTATCTCAGTGCACTACAGCTGACTCCAGAACGCTAACGCACGCTCTCTCGACCACAACTCTTTTAGAAACTCCAGCACTCTGTCAAAGTTACGCAAGTCAGCTGCATTTGAGCATAGTACCAAGCGAACTACATAAAGTCCAATTCAGTCAGACCCGTATCGAATTCTTTGAGATCAGATCCTATCTATTCCAATCCTGTCCAATCTGATCTCTATCCGACTTGATCTGATTCTGTTTAAACATACGCAAGGAGGGGATTTGTTTTAGAAAGTTATAAATACATGAAATACAACAGCCATATTAATTTTAGCCATATTAATTTTAGCCATATTAATTTTAGCCATATTAATTTTAGTATAGTTAGTGCTGACAACATGCATACGTATAAATGTATTTTACTAGGTCATGTTCTTTATTTGTTAATTATGATTCAGTATATTATATATCAGTGCTAACTATTGATACGTAGCCTATTTTTTAAAAAAAGCTTATATCAAGTCTGTCTGGTAAAAAGTTTTTACTTGTTATTTCACCCACACACAATTCTGAATCAAGCTGAAATTTTACAGTTATTTCCTTTTCCTGAATAAACAAGATTCAATAAAAAGAAATAACCAATTAGTTAATTTACTATTGATAATTAATTATATTGCTTGGTATCTCGAACAAGAGAAGATATTATACTTGACTGATATGGTAGTATAAATTGAATTAACCCCCTTTGTGCTTTGTAGGTCACAGATTTAAAGTTTGATGCTGCCAATGGATAACTATAAAACCTTCTATTTTTATAAGCGATCCGTTAACAGACCGGTTAGTGTTTTGGTCTTGAGAAGGCTTTAACTCACGTGTTCGAATTCAGGTCTCTCATCATTGGTATTTTTATAAATGCATTTAAAAAGCGATCACCCAGACACTCCCCTTCTTTCTCCACATAGCCCCTTTCCAGCTGGTCCAGACACCAAGGGATATAATTATAGCGTATTTAGAAATCATAAAGCATGAAATGGGTAAAAATATTTATAATCACGAAAATCTATTATTGTTAGTCCACATCTATTAAAACTCTAAATATATGATTGATCCAAACTAATTGATACAACTACACTTAATGTAAGCTTTGTTTTTAAAAGTTTTAAAAAAAATATTTTTCTTGTTTAAATAATCTTTTCTTTTTAAAATCAAATAGCCACAAGAGATATATTTTAAGTCATTCAGTGCATACTGTACACTCACGTTTCAAACCGAGTTAACAATTAAAATAAAATATTCGTTTTCCAAGTTGTAAAGATTATTTCTGACAGAATAACAACCAATCGAAGATTAAAGAAACGATCTTTTTTTAAAAAAAAGTAGGAAGTGTGCCTCTACCCTGTTCATTATGTTCATTATGTTCATTATGTTCATTAGATGCTGCAGTACAAAAAAATGTGTTTATGAAATAAAAGCAAGAAGGTGTTGAAGCGAATCACTTGATTTTTTTTTTTTTTGATGTCACAGAAGGCACCAAGTTTTGATAAATGGAGAGTACTTTACATGTCCGTGGGTCGCTCTGCTCTGACCTGTCTATATACTTTGTAGCTACTTACCTGATTGAAGTTCAGACGAGATTCTCTTAAACAGCTAATGTGGATGTTGTCCATGTTGTTACTTGTAAAAGAATGTTGGATTTTTTTTTATTTCGGTGTTTTTGCATTCCAGCACATTTAAATGTAAAACCAACAGATTCGGACTTTCATCACACTTTCCTAATGCCCTGTAGAAAGAAGCAACCTGCTTTGGCTGGTGTAATGCCCAATGGGAGTCTTCGCTTCTTCCTTTAGAAAACGTGAAACCTGCCACGGTGTAACTCGACATCACCTCTACTTACGCATTATAATGGGGGTCAGGGTTATTTGTCTTTTTTTTTGTTGATAATTTTCTTTTTTAAAAGTTTACATCAACTCACTCTGTCTGACTGTCTTTCTGTCTGTCCGTGTTCTGTATTTCAAATACTTTTTTTAACAGAGAAGTAGAAGAAGTAGAATAAAGGTTTGTATGTTTGTAAACTGGTTATAGACGCCATGTCAAGGTCATGTCAAACAGTCATGTGGTGACGATACGCGAAACAAAGAGTTTTTTTTTTACTGCACTCGATCAGGTGCCACCCGCATTAGCGTAGAAGGTGACATTCCTTCCACTTGTCCTAGCAGAGTTTCTGTTTTGTTTTCCTTGGTTCAATCTTGACCATAGAATTCAGTCTCATAGAAAAAGAAGGACAAGAGACATCATTGTATGTTATTTGTTTGTTACTGTCTAATCAAAAAAATAAAACATGTATGTTATTGGTTTGTTACTGTCTAATCAAAAAAAGAAAACATGTATGTTATTGGTTTGTTACTGTCTAATCAAAAAGATAAAACATGTATGTTATTGGTTTGTTACTGTCTAATCAAAAAAAGAAAACATGTATGTTATTGGTTTGTTACTGTCTAATCAAAAAAAGAAAACATGTATGTTATTGGTTTGTTACTGTCTAATCAAAAAAATAAAACATGTATGTTATTGGTTTGTTACTGTCTAATCAAAAAAATAAAACATGTATGTTATTGGTTTGTTACTGTCTAATCAAAAAAATAAAACATGTATGTTATTGGTTTGTTACTGTCTAATCAAAAAAATAAAACATGTATGTTATTGGTTTGTTACTGTCTAATCAAAAAGATAAAACATGTATGTTATTGGTTTGTTACTGTCTAATCAAAAAAAGAAAACATGTATGTTATTGGTTTGTTACTGTCTAATCAAAAAAAGAAAACATGTATGTTATTGGTTTGTTACTGTCTAATCAAAAAGATAAAACATGTATGTTATTGGTTTGTTACTGTCTAATCAAAAAAAGAAAACATGTATGTTATTGGTTTGTTACTGTCTAATCAAAAAAATAAAACATGTATGTTATTGGTTTGTTACTGTCTAATCAAAAAAAGAAAACATGTATGTTATTGGTTTGTTACTGTCTAATCAAAAAAATAAAACATGTATGTTATTGGTTTGTTACTGTCTAATCAAAAAAATAAAACATGTATGTTATTGGTTTGTTACTGTCTAATCAAAAAAATAAAACATGTATGTTATTGGTTTGTTACTGTCTAATCAAAAAGATAAAACATGTATGTTATTGGTTTGTTACTGTCTAATCAAAAAAAGAAAACATGTATGTTATTGGTTTGTTACTGTCTAATCAAAAAAAGAAAACATGTATGTTATTGGTTTGTTACTGTCTAATCAAAAAAAGAAAACATGTATGTTATTGGTTTGTTACTGTCTAATCAAAAAAAGAAAACATGTATGTTATTGGTTTGTTACTGTCTAATCAAAAAAATAAAACATGTATGTTATTGGTTTGTTACTGTCTAATCAAAAAAATAAAACATGTATGTTATTGGTTTGTTACTGTCTAATCAAAAAAATAAAACATGTATGTTATTGGTTTGTTACTGTCTAATCAAAAAGATAAAACATGTAAATGTTTACAATATTTCTATTCAAGCCGTATTTTCGTATTTTGGTGGGCACAACGTGGTGGGTGGACGCAGTTGTAGAGAACGACTAAAACGGTTTTCCTAGAAATGTAACACCTGATGTACATTGTTGAAAAAATGAATTACTGCCTCGTTATCCACACTGGGAAATGTCTTCTTTTTTAAAATCAAACTCTGATGAATGAATTAATAGCACAATATTTTTTTCTCCATAAGATGTTTGTTTGTTTGTAAAATGTTTGACATGTTTCGGATGTTCCTTTAGAGTTGAAGATAGTTTACTTCCTAGTCCAAACCTCCCGCAGGAGGACGGGGGATGGGAGCGGGCAGGGTTTGAATCCTCGACCGTCGATAAATCCGAACGACAGTCCAGCGCGCAAACCGCACTGCCAGGCAGCCATGTATGAAGCGAGTTGTCTATTTTTAAGATTGTATATATTTGTATTATTATGTTGAATTGTGTTAGTTGTGTCTTTTAAATTGCATACCTTCCACACTCACAGACTGTTAATATCCTATACATATATACCCCCAGGGAGCATACACTTTGTCACTGACCGCTGTCCGGACTTGCCCATCATTACCAGGAAAAGGTAAATGCTTCATTGTATCTATTATATCATTGTAATGTAGTATGTTATTGATCCTTATAAAGTTGTATTTGTATACACTGCATGTGGGCTGACACTGCAACTGGCAGCGCTTTTTGACACTGACTAATGATTAGTGCGTACCAGTTTACATATTGTACAAGATATCTGATATAATACTCCACTAAACGTGACCGAGGGGGGGGGGGTGCGGAAATGAGAGGTCGGAGGAGGAGAGCATACACAAGTGGATGCCTCATGGATGCCACACTTCTTACAGACAAGCTCCAGCAGACGTGAGTACCTCGTGCACTGGGACTTGCTGAATGCCGTCACGTGACATGTCATCTTGCAACGTAAATATGTGAACACGATAACACGTCCGGGAGGGGGAGGGGGGAGTTGATGGATAGCAAGAAGCGGGGGGAGGGGGAAGCTTTTTTTTTTTGAAACAGACCAGGTCTTTGTTGTACTCTCGGCGCTCTTGACCCGCTTTGAGATCGACCCTGGTGGGAATGACGTCATCAGCTCCCCGACACACTTAATGAGAGAGAGAGAGAGAGAGAGGGACTGATAATAAAGTCCCTCTTTTTACTAACTTCTATATTGGAACATATACTGTATAATTTCTGGTTATTTCCATTAAATAGCTATATTAATCCATTAAACTTTGGAATGAAAAATGTATGATATCTATTGGTGTGGGATCTGTTTATAAGACAGAAAATCCATTTTAATTTGTATTGCTCCACAGTAAGCAAGTGTGTCAGTTGTAAGGTCTTGACTCTCTACAGTTAACACACATCCTCTCAAACTTGGACTTTAACCCTTACTCAATAGACAGATACCAAACAAACGATATTCAGTGTGAAATTAAGTCATCTATCATCATGCGTCGACCTGCTTCGCTTGGGATATGCTCAAATGCAGCTGACTTGCGTAACTTTGACAGAGTGCTGGAGTTTCTAAAAGAGTTGTGGTCGAGAGAGCGTGCGTTAGAGTTCTGGAGTCAGCTGTAGTACAAGGAGATAAAACGTCCCCGGGCTATGAGAGGGGTGTATGGGTAGGTGGGAAGCTTAGCTTACAGGGCTTCTTTCTTTTCCAACGGACAAACTGTTTTCACGTGTGTACCAGTAGCAGGCAACTGCCGGTTTGTTAAATAAACAAGGACCGTAACAGAAGTCATCATTTTCTGTATGTGTGACGTCCCTTGTCCAATACTACAACTATCTTATCGCAGTCTGGTTGCTAGCTTAGAATAGTGTTGAGATAAAAGGTGGGAACAAATTAAATGTAAGAGAACACAAAGTTGACATCATAGACACAACGACCTTGACTTATCTCATTTTTGCATGTCTTCTAAACTCAATTTAATTTTTTTAATTGGTTCTAAATATTCTTTTTAATACAAAGCAAAACTAATAAAATCATAACATTTGCATATTTAGCTAAAAGGCATTAGTGTGTGAGCAAAGTAGAATGGCTATAGTCTGAAGATATTCTTTTTTTCTGAAAATGCAGCAAATTGCTTTGATATTAATTTTTTTTTTTGATAGTGCCAATTTCCCAGCGTCATGTTACAGATCTGTTTAGTCAAACACATTTTCTAAACACTTTTCTAAAGCATCAAAATTAATTTAGTTTTATTTTGATCATTTTCAGAGTTGTTTGTCTCAGAACTCATGGTAGCAGACTTTATCACTCCGTCTCCACAGTGGGTTTTGATAGTTCAACACCGGAGACCTCACCCTGAAGACCAGCAAGGTGATCATCCAGAAGAACTACGAATTGGTGCCGCCTTTTCAAGCAGAAGTGTCTCTAACGACCAAACTGAGAAACTCGGACCTAATCGACAAGATCTGAAAGCGTTAAGTCGCCCAAAAAGAGCTATGACGCAGGGTGGTAGCAAAGTGACGTCTATAGACAATATTGCTAGACGAAAATTAAAGTCTGGAACGCGAAGAAAGTCTTCGCATTTACAGAACCTTGCTGTGGTATCGTCAGATCAAGCCTACCTTCATGGAGGCCATATTTCTCCAAGCAAACTTTTCACCGGCAAAAATCATTCCTCAAGGATTCATACTGAATCAACCATGTCAAGTGACGTAATTAACTCTTCATCGCGGAGAGTTTTGTCACAGTCTAAAGATTACAACCAAAAAGAGCGACTTAAAAGAAACAGGGCAGAGATTCTTTCTCCCAGTTCCAAAGACATCCATCGTAACAAGAGAGTTACACTCGGAGAACGTAGGAGTGTGGATACTGAAACTTCACTCAGAATCAAAAGGTCTGCTTACGTGGATAGCTACGAGGCATCGGTTCATCTTCCGAATAGTACAACGGACATTTCCGAAGAGACAACCGAAGGCTTTGAAGATGAGAGTGTAGAAGACGACGAAGAAGAGATGGCGCTGTCCACCGAGGCAGTGGTCAGGGTTGTTGGAACTGATATTGTCGTAGCTGTTAGAGTTGTGTGTTCAAAAAATTACTTTGGCCCAAAGTAAGAATCTAGCGAATTTGCACAATATTTAATAATTAGTTTGACAAGGTTCTACAGTGGCGTGTCATTATTAGCTGGCTTGTTTAGTTAGTATGTTCCAAAGTTGTTTCCCTTACATTTCTAACTAGAATCAACTATGAACTTTGTAATTCCGAATTCCTTTAACAAAAATTCCCAGTAAAAGACTTTACATAAAGCCGAAAACTTATAGACTTAAACCCCCCCCCCTCTCCAATGTATGTTAGGTATTTGAGTTAGGTAGATTCAGGAGATTCCTGAACAACTCCAAGCTTAACAGTCTTTACCTGGATGTCAATTTCAGACAAGTTTTCAATCGATCACTTGCCCTATGACGTCAACGTAGAAACGTAATTTTCATAATTATAAAATTATAAGTCATTGATAGAAAGTTTTTATCTACTCCATCTGTCTGTCTGTCTGTCTGTCTGGTAAAACGTTTGTACACGTTATTCTGCCACACCCAATCACGGATCAAGTTGACATTGTGGACAGTTATTTCTTTTACCTGACAACACAAGAATCAATTTTATAAAAACAATAATCAATTAGATAATTAACTAATGGTATTTTATTATTTTGTTTGGTATCTCGAACAAGGGAAAGAAATGGTCATATACTGAAGTGGTGTTATAAGCTGAATTGGTCCCTTTTATAGGTCGTCATCTGAATCTTAGTGAACAACTTACGCAAAATAGGACGAGACTATTGAAACAATAAATAACTCTACAATCTGCCATATTCATAAGCTCTCCACTAGCAGAGTGGTTAACGTGTTGTCTTCAGAAGCCTCCAAAGGCTTGAGCCATGAGTTTGAGCTCAGGTCGTTGCCCTTTTTTTATTTTAAAAATCTTTTTTTATTGCTAGTCCAGATGTATTACAAATTTCATTTCACGACTGATTCAAACTAATTGATACATCTATGCTTACTATAAGTTATGTTTTAAATTTAAAATATTTGTTTTTTTATTTTTTTGTTTTTCAATTGATATCCCAGCAACCAAATGATTTTATTTGTCTTTAGTTGTTCTGAGCTTTGTCGACCTAGAGATGATCTCCGCGGACACTGGTCTTGCGATGAACAAGGTCGTCGGGTGTGTTTACCTGGCTGGACGGGTCAAGACTGTACTCAGGGTAAGTGTATTCAAGTCTTACGCATGCGCATTAACAACCAATTTTTATACCTTATTCACGTAAGGTCTCAATATCTGTTATCTCATTCATGTATTCATTGATTTTTTTAATTGATTTTTTTATTTGTATTTTGAGAAAAAAAAATTGTGGATCTCTTTGGTTTCTATGAAATTTTCTCGAAATGGCAGCAGACGTATTGAAGATTTCCACGAGAAATAAAAAAATAAAATGTCAAGGACGCCAAATTTAAATTTTATATTTATAAGTTTTCCGCCATGTCTGAAAATCTCTTATTGAGAATTTCGTTTCTCTCGTCTTCAATGTTTCCGATAAGAACGCAAATACTACTTGAGTTTTCTTCCTAGTTTTGCATATTTTATGCACATTATCAAAAACCATTTTAAAATCAAAAATAGAAAAAGAATAGTTCGTATTCATCAACATAATCAATATGGTAATACTCATTCATACTCAACTTTTGGCGTTGATAAATTGATCTCGCTGAGAAAACCTGCTTAGTCTACTACAATTATAACGATGAATTATAATTCAACAACTGCGGTGGGGTATATTTATAATGAACAGTATAAATGATTATGTACTCTGATAGTAATACTAATCTTTATAATCCATAAAGGTATTTTGCTTACAATGTATGCATTACACCAAACAAACAAACAAAAACAACTATAGAAAACCAAAATGAGTATTCACCCCAGACTCACTCCAAATTTTACATGTGTAAAGTTAATATTACATAGTTGAATTTTATTTCAATGATTTAATTGCCTGAGAGACAAACACGTTTTTGTGTCTGTGTTGGCTATAGCTGTCTTTTTGTGTCTGTCTTGGCTATAGCTGTCTTTTTGTGTCTGTCTTGGCTATAGCTGTCTTTTAGCTCCTTTGTGATGGTCAAATCACCAAATCATCAACAATGTTATGTGGTCTGGACGTAGATACCTTTACACAATGTTATGTGGCCTGGACGTAGATACCTTCACACAATGTTATGTGGCCTGGACGTAGATACCTTTACACAATGTTATGTTTCCTGGACGTAGATACCTTTACACAATGTTATGTTTCCTGGACGTAGATACCTTTACACAATGTTATGTGGCCTGGACGTAGATACCTTTACACAATGTTATGTGGCCTGGACGTAGATACCTTTACACAATGTTATGTGGCCTGGACGTAGATACCTTTACACAATGTTATGTGGCCTGGACGTAGATACCTTTACACAATGTTATGTGGCCTGGACGTAGATACCTTCACACAATGTTATGTGGCCTGGACGTAGATACCTTTACACAATGTTATGTGGCCTGGACGTAGATACCTTTACACAATGTTATGTGGCCTGGACGTAGATACCTTTACACAATGTTATGTGGTCTGGACGTAGATACCTTTACACAATGTTATGTGGCCTGGACGTAGATACCTTCACACAATGTTATGTGGTCTGGACGTAGATACCTTTACACAATGTTATGTGGCCTGGACGTAGATACCTTCACACAATGTTATGTGGCCTGGATGTAGATACCTTTACACAATGTTATGTGGCCTGGACGTAGATACCTTCACACAATGTTATGTGGCCTGGACGAAGATACCTTCACACAATGTTATGTGGTCTGGACGTAGATACCTTTACACAATGTTATGTGGCCTGGACGTAGATACCTTTACACAATGTTATGTGGCCTGGACGTAGATACCTTTACACAATGTTATGTGGCCTGGACGTAGATACCTTTACACAATGTTATGTGGCCTGGACGTAGATACCTTTACACAATGTTATGTGGCCTGGACGTAGATACCTTCACACAATGTTATGTGGTCTGGACGTAGATACCTTTACACAATGTTATGTGGCCTGGACGTAGATACCTTTACACAATGTTATGTGGCCTGGACGTAGATACCTTTACACAATGTTATGTGGCCTTGACGTAGATACCTTTACACAATGTTATGTGGCCTGGACGTAGATACCTTTACACAATGTTATGTGGCCTGGACGTAGATACCTTCACACAATGTTATGTGGTCTGGACGTAGATACCTTTACACAATGTTATGTGGTCTGGACGTAGATACCTTTACACAATGTGATGTGGTCTGGACGTAGATACCTTTACACAATGTGATGTGGTCTGGACGTAGATACCTTTACACAATGTGATGTGGTCTGGACGTAGATACCTTTACGAGTTCGTCTTGTCTGTTATTATAAGTTATAAATAAAATCCGATTAGTCTAAAACATGTGATTTTCAGGATTCTTCGGAGGCAGCGCTAGTGGAATAAGTTTAAGTTTTCTCTCTTGTTTTGCATAGATAGTTCACTACTCATTGCCGTACAGTAGCGTGCTAAGGACACATGCCTTGTAGACCTCCATTTTGGTCGCTGTAGTGTCTTCTGGTTTTCACTAAGTCTTGGTCAGAGTGTAGCAAAAGTCGTCGGAGCCTTCCCTATGTTTTTTTTTTTTTCTCCTCTTCTATAGACAGGTCATCTTGACCTGTGGATCCACTATTCAAGCCTGATCTCTTAAAACTGTTCTTAAGAGATCTTAAACTTCATCTTAATGATCTTAAACCTGATATTAAACATTATAACTAAGTTTATCTTTTTCTGTGAATATCGCCAACGGGTGCCATTTTTTTATGTGTGAAAAACTTGATTGAAAAGGTGCCATAGATAACACGATTTTCGATCTGACAGTCATCAATTAGTTATAGTTACTATTGACTATATCTGTTTTTTTATATATTTATTTTTAAATCACTTTGTGTTTTATAAGCATTGTTGTTCCTCTAATTGCTTAATATTAATATATACAAAAGTACAAGTCTAGTAGATGTAGTCACTATGCCTCCTACTGAGTGTAGCATCAATTGAATGGTAAGGATACGGAGTGGAGCCAACCTTGCTAGATCAAGCACTTTTCTTTTATAGTTATAGAAATGTTAGAGCAATGTATTTCTTTACCTGTAGAAAGACGCGTCTGGTAAGGTAAAGCACTAGTGATCTGCTGTTAACTCAACATGATAGGGGATTGTATAATTAGCACAAAGCTAAGCCCCTGTTTACTACAGGAGATGCTCGTACGATATCACAGACTAGAAACAAAGTTTGGCCTATTCAGTACCTAATTCCAGGAAAGATTTATACCTGCGATCATCAGGTGCATACCTTCAAAAGTATACCTTTAAAAATATATTACAGCCAACATTTTATGTGTACAGTCATTTTAACAACTAAGTGTTTGCTTAATTGTCTCATTAGCCAAAGGCGTAGTTTGTCGAGTATAAAAGGTGGTATGTGAAATATCTTTGTTTTCAGAAGAGCACACTGTATCATGCTTTAAAAGACAATACGTGTAACGACAGTACGACTAGAAGCTTTTGTTGCTTACAAGCTTTGATCTGTGGACACAAAATGATAATCAATGTTGAGATTATATTGAAAGTCAATGTGAAATTAGATTTAATTCAATGTTGAGATTAGATTGAAAGTCAATGTGAAATTAGATTTAATTCAATGTTGAGATTAGATTGAAAGTCAATGTGAAATTGGATTTAATTCAATGTTGAGATTATATTGAAAGTCAATGTGAAATTGGATCTAATTCGAAGTTGAGATTAGATTGAAAGTCAATGTGAAATTGGATTTAATTCAATGTTGAGATAAGATTGAAAATCAATGTGAAATTGGATTTAATTCGAAGTTGAGATTAGATTGAAAGTCAATGTGAAATTAGATTTAATTCAATGTTGAGATAAGATTGAAAGTTAATGTGAAATTGGATTTAATTCGAAGTTGAGATTAGATTGAAAGTCAATGTGAAATTAGATTTAATTCGAAGTTGAGATTAGATTGAAAGTCAATGTGAAATAGGATTTAATTCAATGTTGAGATTAGATTGAAAGTCAATGTGAAATTGGATTTAATTCAATGTTGAGATTAGATTGAAAGTCAATGTGAAATTAGATTTAATTCAATGTTGAGATTAGATTGAAAGTCAATGTGAAATTGGATTTAATTCGAAGTTGAGATTAGATTGAAAATCAATGTGAAAATGGATTTAAGTCGAAGTTGAGATTAGATTGAAAGTCAATGTGAAATTAGATTTAATTCGAAGTTGAGATTAGATTGAAAGTCAATGTGAAATTGGATTTAATTCAATGTTGAGATAAGATTGAAAGTCAATGTGAAATTAGATTTAATTCGAAGTTGAGATTAGATTGAAAGTCAATGTGAAATTGGATTTAATTCAATGTTGAGATTAGATTGAAAGTCAATGTGAAATTGGATTTAATTCAATGTTGAGATTAGATTGAAAGTCAATGTAAACTTAGATTTAATTCAATGTTGAGATTAGATTGAAAGTCAATGTGAAATTAGATTTAATTTAATGTTGAGATTAGATTGAAAGTCAATGTGAAATTGGATTTAATTCAATGTTGAGATTAGATTGAAAGTCAATGTGAAATTAGATTTAATTCAATGTTGAGATTAGATTGAAAGTCAATGTGAAATTGGATTTAGTTCGAAGTTGAGATTAGATTGAAAGTCAATGTGAAATTGGATTTAATTCAATGTTGAGATTAGATTGAAAGTCAATGTGAAATTAGATTTAATTCGAAGTTGAGATTAGATTTAAAGTCAATGTGAAATTGGATTTAATTCGAAGTTGAGATTAGATTGAAAGTCAATGTGAAATTGGATTTAATTCGAAGTTGAGATTAGATTGAAAATCAATGTGAAATTGGATTTAATTCGAAGTTGAGATTAGATTGAAAGTCAATGTGAAATTGGATTTAATTCGAAGTTGAGATTAGATTGAAAATCAATGTGAAAATGGATTTAATTCGAAGTTGAGATTAGATTGAAAGTCAATGTGAAATTGGATTTAATTCGAAGTTGAGATTAGATTGAAAGTCAATGTGAAATTGGATTTAATTCAATGTTGAGATAAGATTGAAAATCAATGTGAAATTGGATTTAATTCGAAGTTGAGATTAGATTTAAAGTCAATGTGAAATTAGATTTAATTCGAAGTCGAGATTAGATTGAAAGTCAATGTGAAATTAGATTTAATTCGAAGTTGAGATTAGATTGAAAGTCAATGTGAAATTAGATTTAATTCAATGTTGAGATTAGATTGAAAATTAATGTCTTTTGTTACTATCGAAGCCAACGCTCAGCAACCCATGTTATCCTGTCGTTGTCCGGATGCGTTGCGTTGTAGCTAGTGTTCAAATCCCTTAATGAGCCATCTATCGTTGAAGTTTTAAGACCGAGCAGAGTTAAGTTGAGCTGTAGTGTAAATTCAAGATTTAAGCCGACAAATAGTGCAGTCATGAAGTCATAGAGTCTGTTCTGGCGATACAACCCCCGCCCCCTTCCATCGCAGTTGATACCGGAAGACGTAGGAATTAGGACCACAACTGTTCCAGATTGTAATGAGAAGGAAACGAATCCATTAGTGGTAACACATGCTCAGGAAAACCCATTTTGTATATGCTTGCATAAAATATGATTAGTAAATCATAGATATACATTGACGATAATTTATCGCCCTGATTCACTAACAGGATTTAATTTGCTAAGACGTGCCCCATTCACAAAACAAAATTGTTGAAAACTTTAAAAGTTATAATCATTAGTTTTCTATTCATTATCAACAATAAGCATTTTATTGTAAAAAAATATACCATATGGCATGTATGATCAAAGAAACGCATGTTGGTAACATGAACTACTTACTCATATTTGTTTTAGAAATGGCCTTATCGTATATACATAAAATATGTGCACTAAATTTAAAAGATGAAAAATGACAAGTATGGTAACGGTGTTCTTTTCAAAGAACCAAGAAGAAGCGAGAAAGAAATTGATGACTTGGTGGGGAGCTCCACGACAAAAGTTTGTGCGAAACACATTATTTGGTCTTAAAATAGTATGTGTGTATCAGTTGGCCAAGATCAGACTATGTCTCAAATTCGGCACTTTTTACCCACAATTCGCGTGCTTTATGAGGAGCACCCTAAAGTACCTGTCTTCTGAACTATTTAGAGGTATTGCTTCGTAAGCTGAAAGTACTTCCTAGAGAGAAACTGGTTTACGTAACGTTTGCATTTTTCTACCTGAAGCTTGGCTTCTTCTTCTTCTTCCTCGTTTTCATTGTTATGTTGGAGCGTTCAGATGACTAGACCAATACATGAGATGACCTGAAAAGTGGTTTCCAAATCAGGGAACTTTCCATATAGTTTTCTTTCTATTGGGGTGTTTTGTGGCCAGTGTCTTGTACGGGCCTCTTGGTAAAGAGAGCAGTCTTGAAGGACATGGTCGGCATTCTCTGGTGACACTCCACATGGGCAGATTTCACTGGTTCCAATTTTGAGCTTCCGGTATATATGTTGTCTCATTCTGTTGTGTCTTGTCCTGGTCGAAAGATTAGACGTTGATCTTGTCGGGATAGCTTATAATAGGCCTCCTCTTTCTTATGATTTGGATGAGAGCTTGTACATTTCTTATTTATTTTATATACTATTAGTTTCTTCATTTCTTCTGGATAGAGTGCAATGTTTAATTGTGTGTTTGTTCTCCCACAATGAGTTTGTCAGCCTTCTCATTTCCTTCTAGTTCTATATGTGAAGATATTTATTGAATGACAGTCTTTTTTTTTTCTGGCTGTTGTTGTTGGGCTTTGTAAGTGCTGAGAAGATATAGTAAACCAGAATTTATACATATATTGAACAAGCAAGCTCAACCTTCATTAGTTAAATTAGTTATATACAATATTTTGTTACTTTATTTTCTAGCTTATTGATATTACTAGGATAGTACAAGGTAATGTCTGAAAAGCAAACTGGTTAAATTAAAATGTTTTTCCTTGCGAAGATATTTACATTTAGATCTATGTAAAATTCACTTTCCTTGTATCTGATCTTCCCAATTCACAAGTCTTGATACATCGTTCTGTCTTTAAAAAAAATCTTAAAACCTTCATCAACACGAAATCTTTCAGATGTTCTTGTGTCAGGATGCTTCTCATTTTATTACATACAAAATTTGGAAACTTTCACCAACACCTTGCTAAACAAACAGACGGACACACAACACAAACATAAAAAAGGGAGATTTCTGTAAAAGCAGCTAAAAAACTTTTCCAAGACCAGTGTTGAAAACTGTCCTTCATGTTAGACGCAATATATGTATATATATATATATATCTTTTGGTTACATTTCCATATTGTAGGCCAAATGTGAGATGTCGGAACAGGTTTTATCTCAAACCAATTTAAGATGACACTACAGATGCAAACATTCTGGATGCTGCAGGTGTTATCATCAACGGACAAGAAGTCAGAGAAAGATGGGTAGAGGTGTTGGTGGCCCAAAGCTGATAATCCGTGTTGGGTTACAAGATAATTCCAGACGAAGTTACATTTATATCACGTCATAACCCTTTAACGTCTTGTGCTTTGACCAAAGGCGTTGCTTGCTGGAAGGTCCAGCGGCCCGGATTATTACCACCAGAGGCGGGTTTAGTAGTGTGCGTGGCCCTTGGCGAGTGTCACATCAGGGCCACGTGACAAAATATTTTTTTTAAGCAAGGCTGCCTAAAGCGTGGAGCCTGTAATTGGTATTTAGGAATAGGAATAGGAAAAGATGGATTGAGCCTACGCCACTGGGATAGACTTTTTTTATGATGCTAGGTATGATAATTAATATAAGTAAAGCATCTCTTTCTCTCTCTCTCTCTCTCTCTCTCTCTCTCTCTCTCTCTCTCTCTCTCTCTCTCTCCTATCATTTGTGAACATACCATTGAGCTAGGTCATTTATTTAATTTTTATATGACGTCATACGCAAGATGAATTGTAACCAGAGATCATATGTTTTAATCACATGTCATTTTTTTCAGGAACTAAACATTAAACTCTCCCACAACTTTGAACTCCAATTAAATGAGAGCTAAACTGAACTGCCCGAGCGCTAAACTGAACTGTCTGAGAGCTACACTTAACTGAGAGCTTTATCTGTGTGAGAGTTTAATCTAACTGTCTGAGAGCTAAACTGAACTGTCTGTGAGCTACACTTAATTGTCTGAGAGCTAAACTGAACTGTCTGAGAGCTAAACTTAACTGTCTGAGAGCTAAACTTAACGGTCCGAGAGCTTAACTTAACTGTCTAGTAACTAGAAATGAAACTTTGTTCAATTCTTCAAGACAAAAAACTCAACATGTTACTTTACTTTCCTGCTGAAAATATAGGAATCTGCCCTTTTAGCTGCATAACCATGACGAACACTTTGAAGGTCCGCCACTAAGTTTGAGTGAAAACATAATCTCTCTTTATTTTTTTATTTTTTTTCACGATATTTCAGTATTTTAATTCTGTTTCCATTAATGATAATGTCATTAGGATTGACTTCATTTCAATCACGTTCTGTTTTTGTCGCATTTAGGAGCGCTTTCAGCTTTAGCTGACAAAATTAAATGACCATAACATGTAAATTGGATTGTGTCTTTTATTCTCGTCTGTTTGTTCATGTCACATTTTTAAAAGACAGAAAAATATTTCTTTTTCAGCACTTTGTTCGGAGCTGTGCCGATCTAATCGGGGTATCTGCTCCCGTCCTGGTCTGTGCACGTGCAGACACGGCTGGTACGGTGAGCACTGTGATAAGTGCAGGACGACCCCCGGATGTGTGCATGGCACGTGCCACCTACCCGGGCAGTGCGTCTGCCACAAGGGCTGGGCGGGTCCCCTGTGTGACGTGGGTAAGTGACGTCATGCTATAGCTGTAAACAATTTTTTTTAAACATCAAATTATAATAATACATGTTATTGTAGTATAATGAAATATATATTTTTATCCTCAAACTATAGTAGTAGTAGCTAGTTCCCCTTTCAGACCCTGCGATGTAGTTAGCAGATGAAATAAAGAATCTGTTTCTATGGCCCACGGTTAACCATGGTGTCTTGTGGCCAGCACAATGACCAAATGTCTTTATTTTTTTCCCAAGACACTAACTAATGTCAGGTAGCCATCAGAACCGGATGGACTCAGAGGAGCTTTGACATATCCTCATTTTAGGGGCCTACACTTGACTTGACTATTGTTAATGCACTAGCAGTAATGATGAGATGGACATCTGACAGAATTTCTATTGGTTCGAGCTAATAAAACTATTTGATTACAAAGCTTATATTAACTTACTCTTTATGTATGTCTGGCCGTATGGTTCAAGTTTGTACACGTTATTTCTCCCACACCCGATCTCGGATTAAGCTAAAATTTTGCACAATTATTTCTTTTACCTGGCAATACAAGAATCAATAAAAATTAACCAATTAATTATTTAACTATTGGTAATTAATTATAGTTAGATATAACTCTAGTTAACATGTTATTAATTTTGAATGTATGAATAAGGTTAATAATTATTATTTTAAAAAATATAAGTTTACGCTAAATGAATATATGGAGATGCTGTGGCTGAGGGGTAAGGCACCGGAAGTCCCATGTTTGAATCCTGGAGAATACTCTATGTGAACCGCTTCGGGGGTCGATTTTGAGTTTGTGTTTCCACACAAACTGTTTTTGTAACCTTGTTTTAAATTTTTTTTTTTATTCTGTCATGTTTTGAAGAAACTATATACACGTGAGACCTCCTATCTGAACGCTCAGCATGGTTTAGTTCTTTAGCGTAAAAGTTTCTTTTTCTGAATCAAAGCTCCTAGGTAGTTTTATTTGTTAGAATGCCCAGCTGTAAGGAAAAATGAACATAATCCTACCTGCGCTATCACTATTGATTTGTTGTTAGGTTTACCAGTGCTTATGATGAAAGAAAGACCTGCTTAGCCTCAAGACAATATCTTCTCGTCACTTGTTGTACGCGTCATGTTTATCAGAAAATCTAGATCAAATATGTTCCATACATAAGCTTCCGGTAGCTTCGAGTTTCTACACACAAGAGTAATTAGCGTAGGAGAGATTATTAGAAATTTAAAATGAGATGTTTAGACTCCGGTACTAGAAGATTCTGCACTTTTGATTTGTAGTGCTGTTTGGGAAAACTATAAATAGAAATAACTACCACTACATTTACTTGGAGACACTTATGTTTAGTTGCTCCTGCCACAAAGGCAACACCTGAAGCTGTCCTGACCCATCTATCACTTCCTGTCAAAAACATCCGGGGAGATCACTTCAAGGGTCAACACGACATCTGCACAAATAACTCTGCCAATAGATTACCTGTCCAGGATGACCTCCATATTTTTTTTATATTTCCAGTCGTCTGCTGGGTAAAAAATATCAGGAGAAAGAAGTCAATAAACTTGTCTGTTTATCGTCCGGCCGTAATACGCATCTGTGAAATATACATAAACCCAAGTATTTATTTTAAAACCACCTAAATGATACAAGAGTTAAACCCAGATGTGGTTTTCTAGAGTAGCAATAAAAGAAGTACATTTTGTAATGTAAGACCCCACGTGACCTAGATAATCCAATCGCCAGGGAAATACTGATTGGAAGGATGAAACAAAATGAACGTCACAATCGCTGCACCATCACTTCACAATCACTTCACACTCACTTAAAAATTACTTCACAATCGCTTCACAATCACTTCACAATCACTTCACATTCATCATACATTTTATATAGGTCAGAGTTTGTTTTATTTTTAATTCTTTTTCAAAATTTTCTACATCCTTTTTTATTTTAGTACATTTAGAAGGATGAAACAAAACTAAACGTCACAATCGCTTCACAATCACTTCACAATCGCTTCACAATCACTTCACAATCACTTCACATTCATCATACTTTTTAGTACATTTTTTTCGCATCCGCTTTTCCTCCCTCAGCGTCATAATATTTTCCAACCTCTTCACAACTTTCACGAAATGTATTAATACGCCATCTGGAACACGTGGTTCTTAGATTGTGCATAGGGCGAGGAAACTTGTAGATTACAGAGTTGTAAACAAAACAAAGTTCTAACTAAAAAACGTCGTTTAGTGTCCAACAGTTCTAAAACTATGGATCTTTGTTGGGTTTTTTTTTTTTTGAACTCATTATGAAGTTGGAGGATCCAGGTAATTCATCATATAAGATAAGATACGTAATATATTTTCAATCAGGTAGTTCTCCATAGAGCTTGTCTCGTAAAGGGCTATTCGGAGACGAGTATCTTGTTTGTAGTCCAAGAATATGTCTGTTTGAAGGACGTTCTTCTTTAGATTTCAATAGGATCTAATATACTAATTACATCGCTATTATTTCAAATATTGGATGCGGCCTCAGAACGAGACAGCTGGAGGTCACTCACAAAGGCCGCGGGATACACATTTGAGACCAAAAGAAAATCTGCTGCCAAGGATAGACGCAGACGGTGAAAAGAAAATCTAAATTGACCACCTGTGGACAATGGCTATGCTTGCCCTATGGATGTGGCAAAATATGCGCAGCCACGAGAAATACTGCATTTCTCACTAATCTTCGGACTCGATGACTAGCCTTATACATTTCAAATATTAATACTATAATAATATTTTGTGTAAAAAAAAAGAGAATAACTACTAAAAAAACAACAACAAGAAAGATTATATTAATTGTAAAATTGTATCAATTAATTTGGGTTAGTGCGGTGACTTGTGTACCTAGAATTAATAAATCTGCGAGATTAGAAATATTTTGTTTAGCTTTTAGGGTTAGGGTTAAGATCCTAAATTTTATTTTTACCAGTTGTGAAAGGGATAGGAAAAGAAAGGGGTATCTTGGTTGATGGTCACATGTTCATTCTGGCCTCAAGAGTCCTCAGGGGGAACGGGAGGACTAATTCAACCCATACCACCACATCTGTCAGGTTCTATGTCATTCTCTTGTTCAAGGTACCAAACAAAATAATTAATTTTCAATAGTAAATTATATCTAATTGGTTATTTATTTTTAAACTGATTCGTGTGTTGTAAAAGAAATAATTGTGCAACATTTCAGCTTGATCCGAGATTTAGTGTGGGAGAACTAACGTGTACAAACGTTTAGACAGACTGACAAAGTGAGTTGATAGAAGCTTTGTAAATTAGAACAAATTCCATAGGCGGATAGAACATTATTTATAAAATTAGGCTTCAAAGATCGTGTGTGTTTTTTACAAAATAGACAAATAGTGGTCAAAGTTTCTGTTAAAAGAGGACATATTTTGTTCGAATTTGTAATGTGTCTACGAGTGCATTCAGTTCTGATGAGCACCTTGTTGGATAGTGCAGGCAGTTGTTCATTATCTTGGTACAAAAATATCGTCTCTAACCGTTGTTAGTATAAACTAATGAACCCTTTACAGTATTTGTCCTCATAGTTATATATCCCATAGTATCATATTAATAATATTATTTATGCACGAATTTGTTAAGTAATGATTCAATTATAGTGATGTTATGGAGTTAATTCTCGCTTTTGGACGCCCCAGCATCTATCCCTGCATAAACTATATAAAAAAATCTCATAAAGAAGGGTGTGCTTAAAGCCTAATTGTCGTCTGCTCGATCCCGTGTAGGTTTGACACAGGTATGCGCAACTATTGTTTATTTTGTGTTCACCTTGGCTGTTTCCTTTTCCTCCTCAGAGAGTCGCTACTGCCTGGAGCACAGCCCATGCCTGAACGGGGGCACGTGCCACCACGACAGCTCGCACAACTACACCTGCTCCTGCCCGAGGGGCTACGTGGGGGCACACTGCGAGGTCAGCGAATGTCACAGCAACTTTTGTTTGCATTCTGGGACTTGCTTGGTAAGTGAGTCAGTTAAGACAAAGATTTTTGGGTGGGCAGGAAAAATGTGGCGTGTAAATGAATGAAAGCGACTGCATAGTGGCTAGAGCTCTTGAAGACTGAACCAAATGAGTTGAGTTTAAATCCTGACGGAGACAAGAGGCTTTAAGCTAAGACGTCCTCATCTCAAATATTATTCACACTTCTTATCTTCTTTTCATTAATCTTTTTTTTTTGTCTGTTTCTTCCTCATGGGCTTCTACGGCCTTAGTCTCCTTCTTCCTCATGGGCTTCTACGGCCTTAGTCTCCTTCTTCCTCATGGGCTTCTACGGCCTTAGTCTCCTTCTTCCTGATGATCCATTGAAGTCACGTGACTAGGCCCGAACGTCTAAGCTTACGTCAATGACATTGATCTGAATATTACATTATGATCTTGCGACATACACAAATATTCTCTACACCCAAGATAAAGGTTTACAGTTAAAAGCTCCTTATGTAATCAGAACTCACTAATAATCATGCCCCCGTTTACTATAATTTCAGAGTTATGAAATGACTCATTACCCCAGAAAGAAAATACAGTTTTATGTGCGTGTTTGAATGTAAATTTTTCATTTCAGACCTTGTGATCTATTGGGGAGCTGATGTAAAGGTCATCTGTTTCTGTGGCCCACGGTTAACTATTATTAATTAACTATGGTGCCATGTGGCCAGCACAACGACCAACCGCCTTTTTTTCCCAAACTAATGTCAGGTACCCATTAGAGCTGGGTGGACAGAGGAGCCGGAAGATCCCGAAATTAAAGATTCCAGTGTTCGTCACGATTCGAAACCCGGACCCCGGTTCGGAAGCCAAGCACTTTACCACTCAGTCTCGAAATTAAAAATTCCACTCTTTACCAGGATTCGGAAGCGAACGCTGTACCGCTCTGCCACCTTGCCTCCTGTTTGAAAGTATATTGTTCTATTTTTTATGGCAAGACAGTATCATCTACTAACACATTTTTTTTTTCATTTGACAGATAGCTGAAGGAACCCGTTATTGTCTGTGTTCATCACATTACACTGGACCAAGGTGTCAACACAAGATGGACAACATTCTGTCATCCCATGTCGCCTGCGATACGCCCCCGTGCAGCTCTCCCCAGAGGGCGCCATCTTGCTCAGGAGAAAACTGCCGCTTCGAAGTTTCCGCTGAGCTTGTGGACATGGCTTTGACACAGTACGAGAACCATTGCCTTAGACACATTTGCTACAACGGCGGCAGGTGTTCTATGGGTACAAACATCAGCGCCCCGACGTGCAAGTGCCCAGCGCCATTTGGAGGCCCGCACTGTCTTCAGGTGACGAAGTCATCGTGTAGGAATAACCCGTGCATGAACGGAGGTGAGTGTAGGGCGCCCAAAAACATGGGGGCGTTTCAGTGCATCTGCACTCCCGAGTACACGGGAAAATTGTGCCAAAAGGTGATCCAGGCCGGAACTACATTATGTGGCGGAGGAGACAAGAATAGCAGTACTAAGCCAAGCGGAGTTATTTCGTGCCATAACGGAGGTCAGTGCGAGAAATCCCCACGGGGTCGGAACTACTACTGCAAGTGTCACGCCAATTTCACGGGTGAATTCTGTGAGCTGGAGAAAAAGGACCCATGTTCTCGCCATCAGTGTCTCTCTGGTGGGATCTGCTCAGTTCACGCAAGCAATGGCACCGCTGCCTGCATTTGCCCAACAGGGTACTCTGGTGCCGTATGCGAGAACCGTCAACTCTTCAGCGCTTGCAACCGGATACAGTGCCATCACGGCGGCGCATGCGTGGACCTCCCGCACAATAATTTCCAGTGCGTCTGCCGAGGCAGGTATGAGGGCAAATACTGTGAACGAGAGACCAGACACGGGGGAATGGTGATAGAAATACGAACAGACTGCTGCAACTCACGAGGCGAATCGAGGTGTCATTCGCAGTCACTTTTGATGCTTTATTTATTAACACTTTCTTTGTTACGCTTATTTATATCATGATAAATATTTATTTATTCTTATACATAAACTGATATAATTTATTGGTACATGTCTTTATGTTTATTGGAATACGTAATATTCCAAATATAGGCCCAACTGGATGACTGGATAGTCGTTTTGTAAAGCTGAAGTTCAAATCCGTATGCTGAATCAATCCCATGTCCTGCAGTCTGTCTGGGCTCTACAATGTAAAGATGGGCCACTTCACTTCTTGGTTTACCGTTTCTTTAAAAAAAAAACTCTTTCTCTAATTCGGTGGCGTGCAGTCCGAGTTCCCTGGGGACCAGGCCAGTCTTTAAGAGTCTCAGGTTATCATAGTTTACTTTACTTTGAAATATAAAGTGTTTAGAATAATCGAAAAGCGCAGTGCGGTGCCAGACCCCTAAGCTGGTCCCCCAAGGTAAATCCCACTGCACGCCACTGCTATTTATTATTATAAAAATTAATTATAATTTAATTATTAATATAAATATAAAATATAATTATATGATGCTACCAATGATACAAATGCAAAATCAAACAATTATTTTTTACTAAAAAGAAAGTTACCAAAAAATACATTAGAAGTGATTGGGCAGAAAATTTGTAAACTGCTGCTATTGATACATTTTTGGAATACATCTATTCATGTCTAAACTTAATGGACATAGGCGTAGACTAGCTGGACAACAATCTCCAAAACGGCCTTAACGATTTTCCTAGAAATTTAACAGTCGACCTATAGCGCTGAGAAAAAAATTATTAGCTCGTTGGCCACACCGGGATATACTGAGTACAAACTGTATACTTTTTCAAAATAAAGGAAATATACAGTGCCATTTCAATTTGGCTAGAAAACTAAATCGAGATACAATATCGGTTTTAAAAAAAAAAAGACTATCGCGTTCGGGAATTTCCGAATGTAACCTATATTTGATTTAAGAGTTAATTAATGTATCATCAATGTTTTAATTGCTTTTGTATAGCGCGTGATTTATGTTAAGTGCATTCTGGTCAAATCATTTAGTGGACAAATGATTGAAATTGGTATTTAAAAGGTTGTCATGCTGACGTTTAGGCGCTTATTTAACGCAACGCAGCTCAAGTCAGATCTAAATAAAATAGTCTGGTTCAGAGAGGGCAAAATTTCCCAAACTTTTTCCTTAACGGAACACTTCACACATTCTGAGTATTTGTTTATTTTCTTAGAGAGGTTGATTCACGTGGTGGCCTACTGGCCAGTTGTTTTAGGAAACACTTATTTAGGCCTTGCGGAAATATAGCGTTCCACGGAACACAGTTTGGGAAACTCTGAGATAGAGATTTGATTTCGGGTTCTTCTCGTCAAAGATCCAAGCGACTTACACCATTTAGACAGTGGCGTAGCTAGAGTGGGGGATGGGTGGGGGAAAATTTAAAATTCCCCCGGGCCCCCCATGAGGGGGGGGGGGCTAAATGCGTGTTATATTAAAAATACGCTATTGTCTCATGTCATGATGTCGAATGTCAAAAATGCAGGGGCCCCTAAAGAGGCCAAGCCATCCGGGTCCCCTTACGATGGCGAATCCCTAACGACACCACTGCGTTTGGACCATAAGCTCGTAGCCACGTGGCTACGAGCGTTGGTCTAAACTGCCCACAGGTTGTGACGTTTCAGGTCAGGGTTGAGGCTTTCTCTAACGAACAGTCTCGCTGACACCTCTCAAGCTACTTATCACATTATTTATGAACATGTGTGCCTTTGCGTTTTGGAGTTTTGGGTTCATTCATAAAATGTTAGCAGTGGCGTAGCCCCCTTGGCGCGTTGGGGTACATTGCACTACTAGCCACGACCATCATGGGCCCAAGCGGGCTCTTGTAAAGGAAGAAAAATGTGCATGAATGTAAATGTTTCCAATCCTTACTTTAGTTGACTTAAGCATTATCTATTCATTGTTCTGGAATTATGTTTCTGGTATATTTGTCAAAACAGAAAAAATCAAATCGATGTAAATATTTTGTATGAAATCCATTAAAGGAAGGTAACTCTAATAATGTCTTTGAGACATTTTGTTAAATTTTGACGTATTCAATTTTTACCAATAATAAATTGTAAACAATGTGAAAGTGCTCTAGATAAATTTTGTTTGTTTTTGTTTTAGTTAAATAAGTTTTCTTAAAATAATAATAATAAGGATTGTCTTCGAGTCCGAAGATCAGTGAGGAATACAGTATTTCCCGTGGCTGCGCAGCCCCAACAGTGACCTACATATTTTGCCACATCCAAGGCAAGCATAACGATTGTCCACGGGTGGTCGATTTAGATTTTTCATTCGCTGTCTGCCTCTGTCCTCGGCAGAGGATTTAATTTTGGTCTCAAATGTGTATCCCGCGGCCTTTGTGAGTGACCTCCAGCTGTTTTGTTCTGAGGCTGAATGCAACCAGGTGCTCTCTTCTATGTCAGCCAAGGCAAGTTCGCGCCTAAGTAGGTCTTTGAAGCGTTTCCGTGGTGCGCTTCTGTTACGTCGACCACCTTTCTTGTTTCTTTAAATATTGCGGTCTTTATTCACTATCTAAAATACATGAATTAATATTAAAAGATGTCAGTAAATTGATAGCCGTGGATGTCAAATAATGTCTGCTATGCGCAAATTTGAAATAAAAATGATTCTCGTCAACAAAAGCTCGAGATAATAATCTGACTCTTTACAGGTTTGTTTGGGCAACGAAAGTATCAAATGTACCTCATAAAATGAGTATCCCATGAGGCTGATGTCATAGTCAATTATTTAGTCAGTTCAATGTTGTGAACGGTCTTCATTATTTTGTTTTTGTTGCCCTGAGCCCATTAGGACAATTTCTACAGGCTTTCACACTTATAACAATACACAAAGGAAAAATTTGAAGATTTTGCTTACTTAGTTAGACTTAAGTTCTCCATCGCCGTTCGGCGCATTGGGCGGCAAGCTGTCTCCATAAAGATCTGTCACTGGCAATGTCTGTAGCCTCCTTCCTCCTGGTGTCCACTGTCCTGAGGTCCGCCATGAAAGTGTGGCACAAGAATGGAGAGATAGATAGATAGATAGATAGATAGATAGATAGATAGATAGATAGATACATAGATAGATAGATAGGTAGATAAGATAGATAGATAGATAGATAGATAAGATAGATAAGATAGATAGATAGATAGATAGACGGATAGATAGATACATACATAGATAGATAGGTAGATAGATAGATAGATAGACGGATAGATAGATAGATAGATAGATAGATAGATAGATAGATACATACATACATACATACATACATACATACATACATACATATATACATGCATACATACATAGATACATACATAGATAAATACATACATACATACATACATACATATATATATATATATATACATTAGGGGTGCACCGGATAGTCCCTCCGGCTCCGGCTTCTAGCGAATATCCGGCATTTTTTACTATCCGGTGCTATCCGGCTCCGGTCGGATACCACTACCGGATAGTAAAAATACACCTATTTAATATGCATAAAATGGACCTCGTTCCATTACTGTCTGTTATAGAATGTATTAATGTTTATATGAAAACAAAATAATGTGCTTAAAAATAGAGCCATTATAAATATGCACCAAACATCGTTTATTATAAAGACAAGGCATGTTAATAACTTAATATAAATAGAGATGAAACTTTACATCATAAATGCGCTTTACATACAGAGATGCAATGGCTGGCACTTTTTTCAATTTGTCTTGACCTTTGAGTAAGTTAGTTAACATGTTAAAATGTTACATTACTTGACTACGTCATGCTGACCAGACGTCTGTCTAGCTGTGCGGGTATATCTCCAGAGGTAGAGATGAACAACTCCCACCCCCTTTTTTTGTTTAGTCCATCTCATTGAGTTTTTTATAGGCAGGTAACCACAAGTTAAATACGATGGACGTAGGTTTAATGTCACCCCATAGACATTCTCTAGTGGTCACACCTTTCGAGGGAACTGAGTTTGTTTACTTAGTAGTTAATCTTTATTGGGGGGGGGGGGGGCTGGACTACAAGAGCCACACCTCTAAGGTAACCAGGTATATTTCTAGATGAACAACTCCCTCCCCCTTCTATTTGTTTAGCCCATCACATTGAGTTCATTGATTGACAGGTGACCCCAAGTCAGATACGATGGACGTAAGCACTCTCTAGAGGTCACACGAGGGAACTAGGTTTGTTATTGGGGGGGGGGGGGACTAGACTTTACATTATAAATTCGTATTACATACGTAGCAGCGATGTCTGGCACACTGGCTTGTCTTGACCTTTGAGTGGTCTAGTAAACATGTCATATTCCTTAACTACGTCACGCTGATAATCTGTCTAGATGTGCGGGTATATCTCCAGAGGTAGAGATGAGCTACCCCCACCTCCTTTTGTTTGTTTAGTCCATAACATTGAGTTCACAAATAGGCAGCTGACCACATTAAGCCAGATGTCAACGTGTCGACACTGTCTATAGGTCACATCTTTTGAGGGAACAGAGTTTGTTTACTTGGATTAGAATTTTTATTAGAGGCGGGACTACAAGCCAAATCTCTATAAGGTTAATTTGGTATGAGTTAGTTTATTATGAGATAGGTTGTCAATCAAGGGTCTGGACCACAAACCACACCTTTTATACTATTGGTCGGGTAATAAGTTTGTTTACTTTGAGTTAAGTCTCACGAATGAGTCAGGACTACAAGCCAAACAGACACTGACCAAGGGTATCTTTAAAGGGAGGGCTCAAGAGACTCAACACCACCAACTTCTTATTTGTTTAATCCATGACAATGTATTGATAGAGAATATAGACATTGACCATTCTTAAGCCAGCATGGATTAACGCAAATTGTTATGACATATTGAGACTGTCTCTAGAGGTCACTAGATGGTGACACTAAGTTTGTTTACTTCGAGAGAAATGTCATTTAGGGCGCTGAACACACGTTCGTTGCACAATAAAATAAAACAAATATGTGCATGTGTGCGTGTATGTATTTTCCCCTTGTATTAAAACCTTTAGAAAGAAAACTAATTTCATTGTTTAATTCTATTGACTTAATATATAAAGGAAAACCTTACAGTTAAATTTAACATCGCAGCAAATAAATTGATCTAAAGCACCACAATTAGATCTAGCAAACAAAGAAAAATATGCTGGAATGTTAAGAAACACTTGACCTCGGTAACTAAGGTACAGAGATAATTTATCTATATGCTTGACTGATCATGCCAATGTGTTATCTTTCTTCGCCTGCACACTAAACACTATTGCGTATGCCCAAGGAAAAAAAAAACGCGTGAAGGTCAACACCATCAACTATACACACTACACTAGGACTACATGTGTAGGCTCAATACGTCTATCTGATCGGGTTGTTACAATCAGTCGAACACAAAGTCTATTTATGTTGTTTTTCTTTTTGGTAGGGAGGGTGTGGGTGATTTTGTTTCTTTTATAGTTGGTTTTCCTAATTCTCTTAGATCTATATAACAGTAGATCTAAACATTGATAACAATAATAGGCCTACAGACTACAATTAAATCTATGATTCGCAACATTTAAATTTCAGGCTATGAGTAGGTATAATAGATGTTCCTGCTGTTAATAAAATATCGTTTGCCGCAAATGGATTAATAAATATATGACCTACTACGCTTTAGATTCCAACTATTGACTAACAGCTATCAGTATTAAGCCCTTGAAGCCAGAACCAGAAGCAGTCTTTGGACTTAAAATTACATGTCTGATGACCAGTTGTTGGTCAGAAATTATTGAACACATACATCCAACCACCATACAAGCCAGATGAGAGATTTACATTAGTAACTAGTTAAATATATACTAACATATTTTACATTGATCCTCCAACACACAGCCTTTATAGTTGGTGGCCTCGTACATACACACAGACACGCTCATGCTACACAGATTAATTTATGTTTATAAATACTGTTAATCTTTAATAAATCAATCAGCAAAAGAGTTTAAAACAATAAAGTATATAAAAGGAAAAAAATAATACCAACAAATATAGGTATGTTATTTAACAGTTTCGTAAAATGCTCAGCAATACAAGCTATTTACAAAACACTTAGGTATTCGGCTCCGGCTCCGGCACCGGCCGAATATCAAACTTTACTATCCGGTCATATCCGGCTCCGGCCGGATATCAAAAAGTACTTTCCGGTGCACCCCTAATATACATACATACATATATACATACATACATACATACATATATACATACATACATACATAGATTAATAGACTACACAGACACATATATTTGTAATGTGACATCTGACGACAAATGACTTGTTGAAATATAGAACTATAGTGCCATAAAGCCTATATCGTGGGTAAATCTTTCTCTACCAAAGTGCAAAGTTTGTTCTGGTCAGCTATATATTACGTCATTTGGGCATATCTGTGCATAATAATACTAGATTTATATTTTAGAGTCTGTGTTTTATCAGCAATGACCAAACTGCTCATTATGATAATTCAAGCAGACAGAGTTATAGTTAAACTCACTCCTTGAAGTTCATTCCTATAGTTCATTCAGGCATATAGTTCTAGTTCAACTCACCCCTTGACTACGTCACAATGGCACCAGACAACAGTTCACTAAGTACACACCACTCCAAGAAGAATAATCCCAGTCTGCCTTGTAGTGATAACTATTTTTTTTTAACGCTACGCATACAAGAGTTAACGCCCTTAGAGATAATGGAAGACAAACGTCTTGTATGAATGGCCCTTCCTGTTAACATGGAGTGAAGCATTGTGGGTAATAACATTTTTCAAATTTTTCAATCTGATCTAGACTTTAAGAAGTGATGACATTCAAATAGAATGATGTCAAGCTGTGTGATATTGACATGATATCGCGAGAAAGCCATCTGTAGTGAAAGAATAAAAGCAATCTACATTGTTATTTTTGTTTCTATATAGGTTTGTATGCTCCCTGTCAACCAAAATGGCTCATCATATACCACTTCATTCATGTTCGACTATGTTGGATTACAATAAAGAATTCGGGGCTTAAAAGTTAGGACTCGGTTTGTTTGTTTGTTTTCTAAAAAGCTTCTATCAACTCACTCAAGCTTCTATCAACTCACTCAAGCTTCTATCAACTCACTCAAGCTTCTATCAACTCACTCAAGCTTCTATCAACTTACTCAAGCTTCTATCAACTCACTCAAGCTTCTATCAACTCACTCAAGCTTCTATCAACTCACTCAAGCTTCTATCAACTCACTCAAGCTTCTATCAACTCACTCAAGCTTCTATCAACTCACTCAAGCTTCTATCAACTCACTCTGTTTGTTTGTCTGGACAAAAGTGTGTACACGTTATTACTCCTACACCCAATCTCGGATCAAGCTGAAACTTTACACAATTATTTATTGTACATGACATCACAAGAATCAATTTAAAAAAATAACAAATTAGTTAACTAATTATTTTCTTTTGTATCTCGAACAAGGGAAAGACATTGTCTTTGATAAAGTGGTATAAATTTAATTAGTTCCCTTTATTGTTTGTAGAAAAAAATTAATAAATAACTACAAAACTTATTTTCATAACTAGCTCCTTGGCACAGTGGTTATAGTATTTCCTTGAGGAGGCGTAGGAGGCTTTATTCTTTGAATACGAATTCAAGTCGCTCACTTTTTACATTATTATTTTTTTAATTCATTTAAAAAGCGATCACCCAGCTACCCCATTCTTTCTCCTCCCCCCCTTTCCATGGCAAGTGGGTGTTTCATTGCTTTTGGACCCATGGCTCGTAACCAATTTGCCGATTTAAAACCTACTTGCATTGAAATGTCTTTTGGTGAATATACAAAGTACTTTTTTTCACATATTTGTCTTATGGAGGGAGGCGGGGGGAGCCACCAACATATTTTGTTCTTTAACCCAGGCCCTCGGGTTCCTTGCCAAACTAAGGATTACAATACCACTTCTCAGTTCATACTTTTGTTAGCCTTTTATCTCATCTTTTATCTTACAAACCAAATCTTACTCCAGGCGTCTGTGCACTGGACGAGTCTTTGCAACCACATCCTTCTCATCTTTTATCTTACAAACCAGCTTACTCCAGGCGTCTGTGCACTGGACGAGTCTTTTGCAACCACATCCTTCTCATCTTTTATCTTACAAACCAGCTTACTCCAGGCGTCTGTGCACTGGACGAGTCTTTTCAACCACGTCCTTCTCATCTTTTATCTTACAAACCAGCTTACTCCAGGCGTCTGTGCACTGGACGAGTCTTTTCAACCACGTCCTTCTCATCTTTTATCTTACAAACCAGCTTACTCCAGGCGTCTGTGCACTGGACGAGTCTTTTCAACCACGTCCTTCTCATCTTTTATCTTACAAACCAGCTTACTCCAGGCGTCTGTGCACTGGACGAGTCTTTTCAACCACGTCCTTCTCATCTTTTATCTTACAAACCAGCTTACTCCAGGCGTCTGTGCACTGGACGAGTCTTTTGCAACCACATCCTTCTCATCTTTTATCTTACAAACCAACTTACTCCAGGCGTCTGTGCACTGGACGAGTCTTTTCAACCACGTCCTTCTCATCTTTTATCTTACAAACCAGCTTACTCCAGGCGTCTGTGCACTGGACGAGTCTTTTCAACCACGTCCTTCTCATCTTTTATCTTACAAACCAGCTTACTCAAGGCGTCTGTGCACTGGACGAGTCTTTGCAACCACGTCCTTCTCATCTTTTATCTTACAAACCAACTTACTCCAGGCGTCTGTGCACTGGACGAGTCTTTTCAACCACGTCCTTCTCATCTCTTATCTTACAAACCAACTTACTCCAGGTGTCTGTGCACTTGACGGGTCTTTTCAACCACGTCCTTGTCATCTTTTATCTTACAAACCAGCTTACTCAAGGCGTCTGTGCACTGGACGAGTCTTTGCAACCACGTCCTTCTCATCTTTTATCTTACAAACCAGCTTACTCCAGGCGTCTGTGCACTGGACGAGTCTTTTCAACCACGTCCTTCTCATCTCTTATCTTACAAACCAACTTACTCCAGGCGTCTGTGCACTTGACGAGTCTTTTCAACCACGTCCTTCTCATCTTTTATCTTACAAACCAGCTTACTCCAGGCGTCTGTGCTCTGGACGAGTCTTTTCAACCACGTTCTTCTCATCTTTTATCTTACAAACCAGCTTACTCCAGGCGTCTGTGCTCTGGACGAGTCTTTTCAACCACGTTCTTCTCATCTTTTATCTTACAAACCAGCTTACTCCAGGCGTCTGTGCACTGGACGAGTTTTTTCAACCACGTCCTTCGCATCTTTTATCTTACAAACCAGCTTACTCCAGGCGTCTGTGCCCTGGACGAGTCTTTTCAACCACGTCCTTCTCATCTTTTATCTTACAAACCAGCTTACTCCTGGCGTCTGTGCCCTGGACGAGTCTTTTCAACCACGTCCTTCTCATCTTTTATCTTACAAACCAGCTTACTCCAGGCGTCTGTGCACTGGACGAGTCTTTGCAACCAAGTCCTTCTCATCTTTTATCTTACGAACAAGCTTACTCCAGGCGTCTGTGCACTGGACGAGTCTTTTTAACCACGTCCTTCTCATCTTTTATCTTACAAACCAGCTTACTCCAGGCGTCTGTGCACTGGACGAGTCTTTGCAACCACGTCCTTCTCATCTTTTATCTTACAAACCAGCTTACTCAAGGCGTCTGTGCACTGGACGAGTCTTTGCAACCACGTCCTTCTCATCTTTTATCTTACAAACCAGCTTACTCCAGGCGTCTGTGCACTGGACGAGTCTTTTCAACCACGTCCTTCTCATCTTTTATCTTACAAACCAGCTTACTCCAGGCGTCTGTGCTCTGGACGAGTCTTTTCAACCACGTTCTTCTCATCTTTTATCTTACAAACCAGCTTACTCCAGGCGTCTGTGCACTTGACGGGTCTTTTCAACCACGTCCTTCTCATCTTTTATCTTACTAACCAGCTTACTCCAGGCGTCTGTGCCCTGGACGAGTCTTTTCAACCACGTCCTTCTCATCTTTTATCTTACAAACCAGCTTACTCCAGGCGTCTGTGCCCTGGACGAGTCTTTTCAACCACGTCCTTCTCATCTTTTATCTTACAAACCAGCTTACTCCAGGCGTCTGTGCACTGGACGAGTCTTTGCAACCAAGTCCTTCTCATCTTTTATCTTACAAACCAGCTTACTCCAGGCGTCTGTGCACTGGACGAGTCTTTTTAACCACGTCCTTCTCATCTTTTATCTTACAAACCAGCTTACTCCAGGCGTCTGTGCACTGGACGAGTCTTTGCAACCACGTCCTTCTCATCTTTTATCTTACAAACCAGCTTACTCCAGGCGTCTGTGCACTGGACGAGTCTTTGCAACCACGTCCTTCTCATCTTTTATCTTACAAACCAGCTTACTCCAGGCGTCCGTGCACTGGACGAGTCTTTTCAACCAAGTCCTTCTCATCTTTTATCTTACAAACCAGCTTACTCCAGGCGTCTGTCCACTGGACGAGTCTTTGCAACCACGTCCTTCTCATCTTTTATCTTACAAACCAGCTTACTCCAGGCGTCCGTTCACTGGACGAGTCTTTTCAACCAAGTCCTTCTCATCTTTTATCTTACAAACCAGCTTACTTCAGGCGTCTGTCCACTGGACGAGTCTTTGCAACCACTTCCTTCTCATCTTTTATCTTACAAACCAGCTTACTCCAGGCGTCCGTGCACTGGACGAGTCTTTTCAACCAAGTCCTTCTCATCTTTTATCTTACAAACCAGCTTACTCCAGGCGTCATTCCACTGGACGAGTCTTTGCAACCACGTCCTTCTCATCTTCTTGGCATCTGCTTCCAAATCTCGGGGGGGGAGGAGGCATGCATGTCTTGGTCGTCTTCTCTGTCTCTCGCCTCATGTGTGAGGGCTTGCCTTGTAATGTTGGATGCAGACTTGCACAGGGTGTGGACTATCCATCGAAAGCGTCTCAGAACGATCTCTTTTTTCATTGGGTTGCTGCTTTGTTCCTGGTTACAGTTTAGATCTTGCCTGGTAAGCGGATCATAAGAAACTTCCTGAGCCAGGTATGTTGAATAGCTGGATTTTGTATTTATTTTAGCGATTGTGGTTCTCCAGGTATCTGCTCCATAAATTAGTATCAGCTTCACAACGGTCATGAGGAAGAGCCTACTGTTACTGGTGGTGCTTATTTCACCTGGATTCTCAGAGATGTTCTTCATTTGATGACTGTTTGAACTTTAGCAATACAGGTTCTGACATAGGAAATTGCCCGATCAACAGAAAGTTGTAAAATCCTAATATTCCATTGTCATTAACAAAATGTATTTAAATTTAATTTCCAACTATACCTGAAGTATTCTAGAAACTTCCTTCAGCTGGACAAACATGAGTACATGTATGTGTGTGGTTAAATGGCAGAAACAGATCCTCCACCTATTGGGCTCGCACTCGAATCTCGATAGTAGACTACGAATTTTTAATGTAATTTAGGACTCAAATTGAGTTTTGTTGGCAATGTACCTACAGAAACTTTCTCCTATATACTCCCTCTCTCTCTCTTTCTCTCTCTCTCTCTCTCTCTCTCTCTCATTAAAAAACAAACAAACAAAGACTATACGAATTTAAATTGTATTAATAAGTTTGGATCTCTTTGAAAAGATTAGACACAGGATTAGTACAGACATTGGACTTCACTCACGATGACCTTCTAACCATTGTAAAAAAAAGGAAAACTAAAACTCTATGACCATATTACAAGGTGTTCTAGGCTCGCAAAGACCTTCTTTCATTCAGGGAATAGTACCAGGGAAAAGAAGAGGCAGACAGTGTAAGCGATGGGAGGACTGCATAAAACAATGGACGGGCCTGCCATTGAAAGAGATTCTATCCAACGCAAAAGAAAGAAAGGAATGGTGAAAGACGGTCAACATATCTTTTGTGGTGCCCCAACGGTCTAACAGACTAAGCGATAGGTGAAGGTAAATGTAAAGGTAAAGTTGGGATCAGTCAAGTCATTAAATTTGTTATAGATCTAGGGAGATTAGACCAAGAACAATAACTCTGTGCGACTAGAAACATTTTAACCAAATGTTTTGTTTACCACCTTTTCCTGCTTTGAGCTTCCTTAATACCCTCTATGATCTGATCTTATTGGACCAGTTGAGACAATGGGGGAGGGGGGGGGAGAAAGATCGGGACATCTGGGTGAATTTTTATCGTATTCGCTTTTTAAAAGCATTATCAATAAAGGGGGGGGGGTGATCAAGCCTCCTCAAGCCGACATTCTAACCACTTTGCTAGTGAGGCGCCAATGAAAATAGATGATTGTATAGTAATCAATAATTTTTATAAAATTACTTCAAATCGGAGACCTATAAAGGGGACTAATTCAGCTTATACCACCACTTCAGTCAAATAGAATTTCTTTCCCTTGTTCGAGATAACTAAAATAATTAATTACTAATAGTTAATTAACTAAATGGTTACTTTCTTAAATTGATTTTTGTGTCGTTGAAGAAACGTGTACAAACTTTTTACCAGGCAGACATTCAGACAGACAACTTTGTAAAATTAAATAACTATTCGATCCTTGATATTATTGTAAAATTCATATTTAAATGTCAAGTTAGCTTGACCAACACAATCTAGTTCCACAAACTTTATGGACCGAGCGTTCAGACTGCAATAATTGCAAGGTACATAGAAGCCACTATTTGCTTTGATAAAAAGCTTCTAAACCGATGGATAGTTCTCATAGACTGCGCCAAGTGACAAGGTCGTGGAGTGACTACAAATATTCAGGTTAAAATGTGGGCATTAGAAAATCTCTGATATGGATTTGACATGTAGCCGTCGTGAAATGTTCCGTTTCTGTTATCGTGAATCAACCATTAAAGAACTGGACATTTGAATAGTGTGTACTGAAACAAACAGACAGGACAAAGGGAAATGTATAGTTGTACGTAACAAGTTTTTTAGTCGGAGCCTTTTACTGGACTATACTGTGTGCAAATTCAGCAAAGACTGGTTTGATTTTCTTTATAATTTTTTATTTGGTTATTAAAAGTAAGTGAAAACAATTTCAAAAAAAAAAAATTTCCTTATATAAACAAACATAATAATACAAACTTTTTTATCCCGAAGGAAATATATTTTATGATATAATTTGTATACAGAAAACAGTTGTTTTCTTCTAAGATGCTAAATGAGACGGTTAATTGTGTACTAAGATTTAGAATTATGGGGCGGTGGCTGAGTGGTTAAACGCTAGGGTTCTGAACCTGAGGTCCTGGGTTCGAATCTCGATGCAGGCTGGTATTTTGAATTTCGGGATTTTTAGGGCGCCACTGAGTCCACCCAACTCTTACAGGTACCGACTTTAGTTGGATAAAGTAAAGTCGGTTGGTCGTTGTGCTGGCCACATGACACCCTGCTCGTTAAACGTTGGCCGTAGAAACAGATGACCTTAACATCTTCTGCCCCCATAGATAGTAAGGTCTGAAAGGGAAATCTTACTTTTTACTAGATTCAGAATTAGATATGGCGTGAATGTATATTTTGGTTTTCTATAGTCATAATGTTTTGTTTGGCGTAATGTATACATTGTGAGACAAATCTCATATGGATAATAATATTTAAATATTATAATGTGAGTGGATGCCACTGTGTTTGTGTTGTTTGAATACAACAATTTTAGTCTTATAAAAACTATTTATGTCCTGTAACAGGTTATTCTCAAATGTATTACAATGATGTTAAAAACGTATAAATCTCTAATGAAGTATATTATGTTTAAATTGTATTGTTTTTGTTTTTTTATTCAGACTTGTCCATGCAAAACAAACAAAATATTCGAAAGTAAGCGGCATAACTCTGTATAACAATGTTGTACAACATTTCAAGTTGGAATAAGTTGTTCTTCGTGTGGCCAGACATCAATTACTTCCCTGCATCAAGTCGACAGGAAGCAGAAAGTTCTTGGAGAGATTTTGAGAAGATAGTGTCATTGATTGTATCTCCAGTTATTTCCATTGTCGGAGTCCTGGGCAATTCAACCAATATCGTCATTCTCATCCGTGGCAAGCTAACCAAGAGTTCGAACTGCCTCATCTTGACCTTGGCCGTGATAGACACCCTAAACCTTTTGAGCACCAATAACATCGCCATTCACCTCTATGCCCGCGGGCGTCGTTTTGGTTTCGACTACCCCGAACCGCAGTCTAGGGCGTTATTTTACGTGTACAAGGCCCAACAGACTATTGAGATGAGCAGCAAAGTGGCAAGCATGTTGGTGCCTTGTCTTATTACGCTGGACAGGCTGGTGGCAGTTCTGGCGCCCTATAGGTATACAAGGATAATGACAGTTAGAAGAGTGAGCATAGCAATATTTGCTCTTATACTCTTGTCGTCATTCTTTGGATTTTTTGCCTTTTCTAAGTATGACTTTCTATATATCTCCGACCCTCCCGTAGGCACAAATGAGAAAGATGAAGAAAATATTAGCAGCAACACATTTTCTGGGATAATTGTCAAGTCTGATTTCTACTTAACTCATGAAGACCTAATTAGCAAAATTTTTCAAATAACTTCGATTACATACGGACCTATATCACTTGGTATAATCGTTATAGGCTGTCTGGTTGTGGGAATACAAGTCAAGATTCAAGCAAGTAAACGAGCACTTTTGCTGGCTATACCCAATAAGTCCATTGCAAATAAGACCCACACAACCAGACACCACAATAACAGTTCCGACACCAACAAGTCTCAAGCCAATAAATCCCACGCCAAGAAGCCCTTAGCTAACAAGACATATACCAAAGATGTCGTGCCAAACAGGTTCCAAGAACGCACGTTCCAGGCCAGCAAATTTTGCCTGAAATTTGTTCAATGTCTAGAATGTGTTTCATCCTGTCCTATAAAAACAAACCATATCAACATACACGACCAACTGGGCCATGCTTGTGACACAAAGTCGGCTACTGCCAATATTCATGTTAAGAAAGAGAAATACAGTTTTAGAAAAGAATGTCAGACAATATGTTCATTATATCAGGAAAATAACATTTCTTTTGCCACAAGTAATAGAAATAGAAATAATACATTCTTTCAGGCCTTTGTTTCAGGATTAACTGGAGATTATCCCCAGAATTATGATTCCCGATTAAAGAGAGATAATTCTCAGGCACTCGATTCAGGATTAACTAGAGATCATTCTCTGCCACATAATTCAGGATTAACTAAAGATCATTCTCTGCCACATAATTCAGGACTAACTAGAGATGATTGTCAGACACACCATTCAATGTTAACTAGAGATGATGCTAAGACAAACGATTCAGGATTAACTCAAAACGATTTTAAGACACATGATTCAGTATTAACTAGATTTAATGTACAAAGTCGTGTTTCGAGATTAAGACAAAACAAAACCACTAAAACACTGCTTTCAGTCTGTGGAGTGTATTCCCTGGCGAACACACTGGACTATGTGATGCTGTCTTATCTAAACCATGCCATAGTCAACATCGATCTGGCCATAGGTCTGGAGACTACACGCAAATTTGTTCTAGTCTTCAATAGTGCATGTAATTTTGTATTTTACGTTGGATTGAACAGAAACTTTAAAGAAAGCTACAGAAAAATTTTTGGAATTTATTGTCCGTGTCGATGTATTAGAATTTGATACGAGGCCAAATACCAGGCTTCTGAAAGATTCGATTAAGGATACTCTCTTTAAATGCACTGCAGACAAAACAATAAAATACACATATTTTGATACATGAATCACCAGCTAATGCCTCGCAAATAGTATCTGTTAACTTTATACCAAATGTTCTGGTCTTTACACCGAAGTAGAAAGTCTGGATTTTTATTTATAGTATTTATTTACCTATCTAAAGGATCAATAGAAAATGAATGTAGAATTTAATAAATAACAAAAACAGTCAGGGACTGAGCTATTTTAGAGATTTGATTCTTTAGCCTCGTTCCATATTTTAGGACACATTTTTACAAATGCTCTTTCTTCCCTAGTGCTATTAGAACATGGAATGGGTCTTTTTTTTTGAAGTAACGTCTGTATTATATAAGATAAGATAAGATTTAGCTTCAAGATTTTTCTATAGCTTTGTCTCGTTACTTTCCATCTATTCAAATGTCTTGGCCTTGACCTCAGAGATGTTAGACCCGGTCACGTGTGTAGACTTACTAGAAACAATTGTTTACTTTTTCTTTTTTACAATACCTCTATTTAAGCCAGAAGGAATTTCCTAGAAATTTAACAGTTGATGTATATTGCTGAGAAAAGAACTGCCAGCTCGTTGGCCACATGTGGAAAAAATGGTCTCTCCGTTGAAAATTTTCAAAGCGGAAAATAAATAGATGTAAATTAGGCTGGAAACTATATCTAGGTCTAGAGCCAACATTGGCTTAGTCCGTCATATTACCATAAGTAAACCACAACTTGAGTACATTTTAATTTGCTATAATTTTATTGAAGTTTAAAAGTGCTGCATATATTTATACGTACATGTACTGTAGATTACTTCTAGATTCTAGGTCAGAACTTTAGGTCTAGTGTTGGATCTAGATATCCATATAATGAACGTACCAATAAATATCATTAAATAATCGCCAAAATATGGCCGAATCAGAAAATGCGTATAATGTTCTTAATTTAAATTTTTTTTAATTTTTATTATTTTATTTTACTTTATTTTATAATATTTGAAGTTTATTTAAAAAAAAAAACTGTTTTACTTGTTCATTATTTTTGAGCCATCAATAGTGCGTGCGAACAAGTGATTTGAACGTATAACATTACGCATGCTAAAAGCATGACATTAAAAAAAAAGTAAAGTTCCCCTTTCAGAACTTGTGATCTATAGGGTGGATGATGTAAAGGTAATCTGTTTATGTGGCCAGCACAACGACCAACAGCCTTTACTTTTCCCAAACTAATGTCAGGTACGCATTAGAGCTGGGTGGACTCAGAGACGCCAGAAGATCCCGAAATTAAAAATCCCAGTCTCCACCCAAGCGCTTTACTGCTCAGCCACCGCGTCTCCAAAAAGAAAATAGCATTACATTTGCGCTAAACAAATATAATCGTTAAGAATATTTCCAAAAGCACAAATTAATTATTGTTATTCTACAACGGAATTTAAAGATCGAGTCAAACTAATTAAAACAATTGCAATTTCTAAAGTCTTTGTTTTTTTTTTAAAGTATTTTTTTATTTATTTATATTTGTAAGTATGTCTAGGTATGATAAGGCAAAACGTTTATATACGTGCAGCGCTAATGTTATAACGTACAGATATTGACATGTTTACATTAAGAAAATTTTTTTTTCAAATCGCATTTCGTAAGAGTACTGTAAACATCTAAAAGTTCTAAGCAGCACATCTTTGTATGTCTGAGTACAAACTTTACTGTAAAACCAGAGGTTTGGAATGTAGAACACTTCAACGCTTGGCTTTACAGTTCAGTTGTGTCATTCTAAGTAACCAAAGTGACAATCTACTAAGTCAAATATAAGTCATGCCGGTGGGTGTGTGGGGGTATTATCAAATTATTATTTATTTGTTCTCAAAACTAGAAAGTGTAAGATTACTGAAATGAGATATTGTGACTTTACAGTAAGAGTGACAGAGAGACAGAAAAACTGGAAAGTAATTACCTGAGTATCAGACATCTGTCACTTCTGACGTCAGGACTGTGAAAAAAAAAAGTAAATAGTGTCTTGTCCAGCTTATCAGATACGTTCGTCTACATGTAACTGCCATCCTCTTTATCAATGTCTTTCTGCTCTCTGTATGTCTCTCTTTCCCTCCATTCTCTCTCTTTCTTGTCTCCCACTCTCCCTCAATCTAAATCTATCTGTTCTCTATCTCTTTCTCTCTCTCTTCTTCTCTCTTTCTCTCTCTCCCTCTATCTTCCTCTATCTCTGTTTTCTCTCTTCTTCTCTATCTCTTCCTTTCTCTCTCTCTCCCTCTATCTTCCTCTATCTCTGTGCTCTCTTATTCTCTATCTCTTCCTCTCTCTCTCCCTCTCCCTCTCTCTCCCTCTATCTCTGTGCTCTCTTATTCTATATCTCTTCCTCTCTCTCAATCTCCCTCTCTCTCCCTCTATCTCTGTGCTCTCTTATTCTCTATCTCTTCCTCTCTCTCAATCTCCCTCTCTCTCCCTCTATCTCTGTGATCTCTTATTCTCTATCTCTTCCTCTCTATCACTCTCTCTCTCTGCACTATTTCACAAAATATTTATATTATCCTTGTATCCCTATCCTTAAGCAGGTCACGACTCCTTTTTTTTGTCAGTTTTACTCCAGGACAAACCCAAACACAGAAACCTTTGTGTGTGTGTTTTGTTCTTTTCAACTTCTGCGACTTTCGTTTTCTCTAATCTTTCCATCTCTTCCTCCCTGGTTCTGCTCTCTCTCTCCATCTCAGTTTTCAACCTTCTCGGTCACTGTACATCTCAAAGAAATGTACACTCCGCCTTCACGCTGAGAGGAAAGAGGTCAAAACTCAACAAAGACTTGACTTGTGTCAGAGACAAATGTGAACAAAATAAAACAAAAAAAACAGGAAAAACAATAAACCACAAAAAAAAAAAATAAAAAAAAAATACAAAGTGCACTTATTTAGTTTGCAATCGTCTGGCAGACGTCATTGGGCAGACGTCATTTATCAACAATGCAGCACACATAGTAAATCTTGCTGCCAACTGCGCCTTTTTTTTAAAACAATTTTATCAGAGCCTTTTTTTTCATAGGCTTATATATATAGGCTTTATATATGTCCTTAGAATGTCAATTAAAACGACTCTGGATTTAAGATTAGCATTACAGATTAAAATGAGTATAACATAGATTAATCATGTTGTAAGCTTTTGCAAGTCGTTTTACTTGGGTTGGCAATACAATTCCAGCCGCTTTTGTGCGCCTGTGTTTGGTGTCATCAGTAGAGGCCTTAAGGGGTGGCAATTGGGGCAACCACCCCTGACCCCGCGCCTGAGGGTGGCCCCGAGATCGTAGATTTTATTGTCACAAACTTGGGCACTACACATTTCCTAATAAAATCCGATTGGACGTTGATGTTTATATACAAAATAAACTCTTTGGATTGGTTGCTTCTGCTTAAGTGTTTTATAGGCTATTGTGCATAGACATCGTGAGGCCAAGAGAGTATTTTTTTAATAACTTTTTTAAACGAAAGAAAAATCTTTTATGCAAAACAATTACAATACAGTATATAAACAATCAGTAGTCAAACTGAATTTCCATTTGATTAGTTCAATAACATTATCTTATTTCTTATCTTATAATGCACTTAAGCGGCCAATACTAGGCCAAAAGTACCTACGTTTATAACAAAAATAAGGCCTGCAGAGTTAGAGGCCGACATACTAAAATTGTTATTGCTACATCGTTAGAGGCGGATTAGCCCGTTAGCGTGATGTGGTACGGTACACATAGTCTACCCTTACGGCTTATGGCCTCGCATATGACAATCGACCAGGGCCCCGCGCAATGCTAAGGCCGCCCCTGGGTGCCATATCTTAAGAAGTCTATTTAACGGCTCGAAGTAAATAGTAGGATATTAGGCTGTATTTTGAATTGATTTGCTTCGTACCGGTCCAGACACGGGATAAGATCACAGTGCATTGAGAAATCTAAAAACATGATAAAATAAAAATGATAAAACTATTTCTAATCGCACAGATTTAGTCTCACATCTATTACGAATTGAATTACACAACTGATCCAAACTAATGGGAACATTATTCATAATATAACCTTTTCTTCTTTTTTTTTTAAAACTATTTTTTTAATACTTTTTAAAAAAGTTTTATTCATGTTCTGTATTACAAATATGTCTAATACGCTGACTGAAGGACAGTATATCAACATTCAGACATCAAATTACAAAACTTTAACCTGCAAACCTTCTGGCAGACATCTTTCATCACTTCCGCCATATTCAACAGTCTGCTATTTCAAAACACCTTATCCCCCCCCCCCCCTCTACCTTGGTTATCTCACAGCGCCCGCCTCGCAGACATGAAGCCAACGGTCGTTTTATTGAGTTTATTATTTCGTTAGCGCCACTTGACGCGCCTGTTTCATTTATTTCCTCCTGCTAAAGACAGTTATTGAAACCTTTCACACTTTTAGCAGAAGTAAACCTTTCTCCGTGTTTCTTCCCCACTTGCGTCTCTGTCTAATGTTCCTCCCGCACCATCCTGATGCCCATGTTCTAAGGATGTTGCCTCTTTCGCCGCCTCACACCCCCACACGCGTTGCCTCTGCCAAAGGTTAATTAAAAGCAATGTCTTCAGCGAAATGTATTGAAAACTGTATCAGGCAATTACAGACATTGGACAATCGATTCCGTAGTGCGTGCTATCATTTATGTTTTTTTACAAATTTTATAACATACCACTCCGTCTGTCTGTCTGTCTGTCTGGGTGAATTGTTTTACACGCAGACCAAATTGAAATTTTGCTTCATTTTTCAATGTTTAGGACTGTCATGAATATATTTTAAAAATTAACAAACTAGTTAATCAATTAGTGGTACTTAATTAATTTTGTTGTATATTGAAAAAGGAGAGATCTTGCAATAATATATATATGAAACTGATGGTACGGTGCTTTCACTTATTTAAGCTTTTTAAAAAAAGTTTTCTTTTTTTTTTTTATTAAATATAATTTGCTTGCTTTCTCTAGGGTCAAGGAAGACTGGTGCAGATTGTCGGTTTCAAATCAGGAAGACCATTTATCAGCCTTTTTTTCCCCTGTATGGGACCTTAATTGAGAATCTAGACTTGTTTTAAAATGAAAAAAATGTTGTTTTTTTAAATAGAAAGATTGTCGCCAGGGATTCCTATGGCAAAATCGTTACATTATTGGCACGTACGCAGATGTGTCTCTTCTTTAGTGGTAGCAAAAATAATCCGTCACAGTATATAGTTATATGGGTTAGTACGTTATGTTACGCAGGTATGTTTTAAAAGCTTGAGTTCAAATTGGAACTTTTACTTAGTCTAATTATCTTATTAATGTCGAGAACGTTTTGTATTTAATTTTAAATTTCAAAGCTTAATTCAAATCCACTCTGTCTGTCTGTCTGTCTGTCTGTCTGGTACAATTTTTGTGCACGTTATTTCTTCAACACAACTTCTCTGAAATGAAAATTCACACAATTATTTGTTGTGCCTAACAAAACACGAATCAATCAATGTGGCTGTATATGTGGAGTTATTTCTCTCGTAACGTTTTGTGCATGTCTTTCCATCCACTTCTCAGATCAAGCATTTTAGCATAATTATTCATAGTCTATAGCAATACATGAATCGAGAAAAAAATTAAACAATTAATTAAACAATTAGTGGTAATTAATTAATTTTGTTTTTATTTTATTAATTTATATATTTTGGAGGCGCGGTGGCTGAGCGGTAAAGAGCTTAACTTCTGAACCGGAGGTCACAGGTTCGAATCCAGGTGAAGACTGGGATTTTTAATTTTAATTTCGGGATCTTTGGGCGCTTCTGAGTCCACCTAGACCTAATGAGTACCTGACATTAATTGGGAAAATGTAAGGGTGGTTGGTCGATGTGCTGGCCACATGACACCCTCTTTAACCGCAGGCCATAGAAACAGATGACCTTTACATAATCTGCCCTATAGACCACAAGGTCTGAAAGGGGAACTTTACTTTTAAATTTGTTATTTTTTTTTATGATATGAGAATTTGGCCGTGTCTGTTTAAAAGTAATAAAGGGAGAGTAATTCAAGCGTTTACGTATTTAAGATAGATTCAATGATAATGAATAAATAAATGTTATTGTTATGTGTGAATGTAGGCATGGATTACTGTTAGAAATTTGATGGTACTCAAGTATTAAATATTCGGATACATTTCGTGTGCTTTAAAAAAAGGAATTTAAAAATATTGTTTTGTTTTTTTAAATTTATTTACAAAGCTTATATCAACTCTGCCTGGCTGGTTTAATTCCTGTATGCTTTATTTCAGCCACTTACCGTCCTCAAATAAAGTAGATACTCTGCACACCATTGTCAATGACAGCACACGAATCAATAAAAAAAATTAACAAATTAGTCAAATTATTGGCTGTAATTAATTATATTTATATTGAAAAAGGGAGATACAGCTTGCAGTATTGAGAGATATGGCTCAATTTTTTAAAAGTATTTTAAATATATTTTTTGTGTATAGTTGTGCAAACAGTAGTGACCTGTGACCTGTAAATATACCCCTATGTGAACAATCCGGTGAACTGGACCCGTGGCGGGGCTACAAGCTAACGGACTAGACTGTCCACGGGCTGAGACGTCGCAGGTCAGTGTTGAGGCCTACTCTAACGACTATTCTAGATTGCTACAGTACTACAGGTCCCCCCCCCCCCGCTTAGTTGTAGGACGTGCTGATGGGGACCAAAAAATATCTCCATATTGTGGGGCATTCTTAGGCACGAACCCGTGCGTTGTCACCTCTGCCACCTTACAATTCCACTTCATATAGTCTGGATTTAAGTAGTAGAGAAACGTGATATTTGTTATAGGCCTGCTAGAACTTTTAAAATACATTAAATGTAAACATATTTCTTACAGGAATCGAATGTAAGAAAAACATTGAACTGGTATTATTATAGCATTCGATTTTTAAATGTAAAAAAATAAATAGTTCACGACTTTAAGACGTCTATTTACATATGTTAATTGTTCAGGACTTCACCATTAAAGTTGTGAGAACATGTTGGTTACAAGACACGTTTCAATTCCTGACACTATTTCTGGTAATTGCTTAGATCATTTTTTATTCACAAAAAATAAAAAAAGGCAAATGATCTGTGCATTTAGTTTGACTTTGAAATGATTCAAACTGAGTTTTTAAAAAAAAATGAAAACAAAATGGAATTTGTGAGTTATTTGTGTTGATTGTAAACACTTGCTGTAAACACTTTATCTTTCTTGCACCTTCAGAGTAATTTGTACATTCTGAATGGCCCTAAGGCAAGACGCGGCTGCCTCTTCAATACTAAGTGAGTTAGGAGAAGAATTAAACGACAAATTAGAGAAAATGAGTTGAGTTTGGCTAACCTCTGAACCCTCTTTCACTAGAGGCGCATTGTGCCTGACCCGAGTTAGAAATACGAAGACGAATTGGCAGCTACAAAAATGTCATAAGGTAGCAAAAAAAACAAAAAAACACATCGTCTGCTGGAACAGCAGCTTTAAATAAATGCACAGATAAAGACAAAACTAGGATCAGGGTGTAGGAAGCATACTTCAGCGTCTCTGATTGAAGTTGGAAAAAAAAAACTAAAATCCAATTACTCTGACACTAAAAGAAAGCTGCTCTAATGGCTTACATAATTTACTGGTGAGAAGAACTTGACAAGGACGACCATAGAACTAAAAACATATGTAGTGCTCTAGGAATCATCACCTTACGCGGAGGCAAAATTTGGGCATTCACCAAATTGTGCAACAGTTTATGCTTTGATCTATAAATAGAAATAGACCTATGGGTTCCATTTTGGATTTTCTTTAATGAAGAAGATAATGAGGTAATAGATGTTCAGACGCCGTGAGATTACGGCGGTGGCCAGAGTTCGAGTTACCAATATCACGGTGACAGTGTTAAGCAAGTACAAACCACACAATTTAGAAAACCTTCTGGACAGAAGACTTCAAAGTCAAGTAGCAATTATACATAAAACACTGAACCATAATCTTCAAATACAAAAACAAAACCTAATAAAATACTCAGAAAGACACAAAGAGAAAGGCACATTCCTTGTTCCATATGCTAGGACAAATTTGTACAAATGCTCCTTCTTCCCTAGTGCTGCTAGACCTGAACCAGCCTGGAAAACCAATGACTTGGCAGAATTGAAGTCGCTTGTTAACATAAATGCATTTTAAGTAACGTCAATTGTTTTAATAAGATATACTACATCTTGTCTACAACAGATCTAACAATCTCACTTTCAAGACAGAACAACCATTACAATTCATCTTTCAGTATTTACCATATAATTTTAATATACTATTTAATTAATAATTTTGTCTATCGAGTCTGTGTAGTAATAGTAGTAGTAGTGTGATAGTAAAGACCTCCTGTGGACATAAGAGAAACTATATATTGACTTACAAAATTTGCTAAAAAAAAATAAAGCGAATGATTTTGAAAGATTGTATTAGTGTCACATGGTCTACATGCAGATAATTAGATCCAAGAACTAAACTGTACATGGGAACTTTCTTTTTTAATTGCTTGAAATCTTTAAATATAAAAAAAGAGTCTATTTGGTAAATAAAGGAAGCCTTCAATCTAAATCTATATGTGAAAGTAATCAGCCTTGTATAAATGAACACTTCCTGGTGCTACATCACAACTAGAGATTGTCTCCTCCTTCCCCAGTTCCAAGTATTGGGTTAGGGCGTTAGAGCAAGGTCGTTCTTCTTTGTAATTGTTTTTTAAAGCAACTCTAGACTCATGGACTCCATCGGTCTGACTAAATTTCATTGTCTCAATTACCTAAGGCTTGTTCCCAAGACGTTGGGACTAAAGGCGAGGCTGATGTTTCCCAAGACGTTGGGGCTAAAGGTGAGGCTGATGTTTCCCAAGACGTTGGGGCTAAAGGTGAGGCTGATGTTTCCCAAGACGTTGGGGCTAAAGGTGAGGCTGATGTTTCCCAAGACGTTGGGGCTAAAGGCGAGGCTGATGTTTCCCAAGACGTTAGGACTAAAGGTGAGGCTGATGTTTCCCAAGACGTTAGGGCTAAAGGCGAGGCTGATGTTTCCCAAGACGTTAGGACTAAAGGTGAGGCTGATGTTTCCAAAGACGTTAGGGCTAAAGGCGAGGCTGATGGGGAAACTCTCACACATTCCTTCTATGTACACATCAGTCGTTGGAAAATTCTAAAAGACAAAAAAGCGGCCCATGAGGAACGATATGATGATAGTAAAACGCTTGTTGGGGTTTACTTCCATCCCATCAAGTGCAAGGAACTCGGTCGTTAGGGGGAGCCTAAAGGTTCTATTTTGAGTTCCTATTAGTCTCCACAAACACCCGTTTCCATCTGGGTGCCACAATGAAGCTGAGAAGCATTGCTTGGGTGTAAGGAACTACTTTTTCTTCTGGTCAAAGTCTATAATTAGCTTTAGTAGAAGAAGCAAAGGGAGATTATCACCTTTATTGTCAACTCCATATTAAAAGTGTATAGTCTCCCTTGTGCTATGAGGAACAATGGTGAGGTAATTTAAAGAAATACTATTACTTTCTCATTTACTTTAATAGGTGTAGACGTAGTACTAGTCTTTTGTTTGTAAATATATACCTTGATAAATAAATGTTACAAATTGTTTGCAATGATTAATAAGGTGGAAATAGTCGTATTTTATTGGTCATGGAAGATTCACAAATATAAGGATTGTAAAGTAAGGCAGGGGTGGGCAACATTTTTGTATCGAGGGCCGCATTAAAAAATGTTTGGGAATGGGGAGCCGCATTTATATATTTATATCTTAGAAAGATACGCTTGCTGTGTAGAATGTCTATTAATTCATATATACACTGTATTACGATTTCTTTTTATTGCTGTTGTCCTTTTATATCACAATGTTCCCACAAATATACAGTTGTACTTAATGTGCAGTATTTTACTTCTCACACTCGTGCATAATGTTTCTTAATTGTGAAACTAGCTTACTAGTTGTTACCCCTGTGTGTGACCTACTGTCAAATTACAGTCAGTCAACATTGACCTGTGATTATAGTTGTTTAGTTTCCACAAAATAATGCTTGCTCACTGAATGAGACAATTTATGTTCCGGAAGTTAAATGTCGGGACGAGCGAAGCCTGCCCTTGTGGAGCATCACCAGAGAATGCTGACCATGTCCTTCAATGATGCATACTAAATCAAGGGACCCGAACAAGACTCTCCAAATACTATTCGGAGAACTTCCTGATCTGGAAACCACTACGCGGTTCATCTCAGATATAGGATTACTGATCTGAACCCTCCAACATGTAAAATGAGAACGAAGAAGAAGAAGAACAGATGTATGTGTACACAAATAGTGTGAACAGAAGCAATTTTGTTTTAAGTGTGGAAATACAGCTTCTGGCACCCATAAGGCTCCCATGATAGTGCTGACTGGATCTTCTCTTTCAGCAAAGGAAAATGACAAAAACTTTTTTTTTTGCTTACCTTTAGAAATGGAAAAGCCTTGTTTGCAAAGATTTAACATGCATTTGCATTTCATATGTAAGCAATCAATTGCAATGGTGTTTATAAAAAACATGAAATTTTGTTTTCCACTCTTAATTAGAAATATTGGTAACAAGGTCACAGTCAATGTCCTTCAAGTAACATCCTTGAGATTTTATATTCTTCTCCTTTGCCTTGCCCATGCTAAGCTAGCGGATGCGTTGGCTTATTTATTCATAAATTAGAGCTACCCGTGGTTAACTCCCCTGGCTCTAGTAAGTTTTATTTTTACTATGTAGTATATGTATGTTTTACGTTAAAATTCAATGCAGCTTTATGCAAACTTTCCCTTTTTCAAGTTTATGGTTTGCAGTCAAAAATTGAGCTCCATCATTTGTTACACTTGCCATCTTGTTCCAAGCCTACCCAACACTCATACATTGTGTCTTGAATTGAGTGTATTGATGTATAGCCAATAAGCATAATCTTCGTTTACTTAAATCTGTTTAGAATGAGACAGTTTCAATAATTTTTATAGATTTTTTAAAATATTTGCATTTTTATATGTATATACTGTGGGCACACCTGATTTCTGTAGGCGTCGGCGGGCCGCATAAAACACCTCGGCGGACCGCATGTGGCCCGCGTTTCGTAATTTGCCCACCCCTGAAGTAAGGGGATTGATGTTTTCGTTTTAAAACGATACTCTTAATAACCTAGCAGGGCCGGTAATTGGAGGAACTAGGTAAAGTAATTTTGGTGGCCCCAAATGAAATAAAAAATTTAAAAAAAAGGAAAACAGCGATAAAATAAAATGATGCAATTTATTACCAACCTGCCCGTCTGAATGAAAATCGACAAATAACTGAAACGTATATTAGCATTTTCTGTATTGGATGTAAACTAATGATAGTAAACACAGAAGGGCTTACTCTGTTTAAGCTCTGAACAATGTTTCGTAATACAGACAATCCAATGAGTTTTAAAAACGCAAAGCGGCTTTGTAGTCGTCTATGCCCAAGAGTGGCCATGAACCTTGTATCATCATCATCATCATCATCAAACTCCATTAGAGCGAGGGCTTGAGAGACTCAAATCTTCTCTTGCAAAAGCCCTGGACAGAAACCCTGCTGTCTTGCGTAGGCATAAATGTCGCCATACAGGTCGAGAACTTTTGGTTTCCCAGATCTGTCGAGACGGAGATCAGCCAGTCTATAGCAGTCAAAAAGAATACGAGACCCGCAGCGGAAACCTTGTATCAGCCATGCTATGTTTTAGAAATTAATAAATGATTTAATTGGTGTCTTATGTCTTCGGTTTTTCAAACCTATCGTTTTGACTATGACCAAAGTGTAAGAAAATAGTAGAAAATGCAAAAGACACTAATTCTCAAAAAGTATTGTATCACACAGAAATAAAATCTAAAAACTAATTGTAACCATAGTAGCAGACTTTGATTTGCTATTTAATGTACTTTATGCTACGCTACTGTTCAAATTGTTGCTATTTATGTGCTTTTTTTTTACAGTAACACTTTTCGACCCCCTCAATAAAAACGGGCCGCATTACGATGTTCACCCTTCAAATGAACTGCCCGCAATTCCCTGCAATATAATTCACCTCACCACATATACACACAATGAAACGTTCCTTCCCAGGAAACAGTTTGAAAGAAGAAACATAACACTATTCGCAACATATTTTAGTCCACACTTTACACATTTTGTTTGTATTTTGTCAGTCACGGATCAAGGTTCCTTCAATTACCAAAGACCGGCTTTGCAAAGCTATTAAGGGTATCGTTTTATAGCGAAAATATCGATCTAGGCCTTTTATAAAGAATAATCCATTTAATCTTGTAATGACGCCCCCCCCCCTTTCCCAAACCAAAAATATACGTTCATCCACCATGCTTCTCCTTTAGGCAGCTAAAGACTTTGGAGAAATGCCGTGAGCGCTCACAGTTTAGGCCGCTATGTTTTCCTGGTTTTAGAGCTTCCAAAATTCATTCTCCTGGTGTCTAAAAAAAACCTATTTCTATAGTAAGAAAAACCAAAAGCGCAGGTCAAATCAGCGGGTCTATTTTTTAAATGAGCAACGGACTTGAACATAGCGAGGGCACGGAAAGCGTGACACATTTGAACATTCTGGCGTAAGAAAGACGGACAGAATCGTATTAGAGATGCACTCAATGTCTTTAGAAGAAAGTTTTGACTCGATCTTGTTGCTGAGGTCTCTTATCAAAGCAGTAAGTTTCTATTTTGAAGTTTGAATGACGTCACTAAATTTTTCTTTAAGGAGGGGCGCTGGCTGAGCGGTAGAGCGCTTGCCTTCCGTACCGGGGTCTCGGGTTCCAATCCTGGTGAAGTATGGGTTTCTTAAATTCGGGATCTTCGGGCGCCTCTGAGTCCACCCAGCTCTAATGGGTACCTAACATTGTTGTGAAAAAGTAAAGGCGGTTGTGCTGGCCACATGACACCCTCGTTTACCATAGGGCACAGACGACTTTCACATCATCTGCCAAATAGACCACAAGGTCTGAAAGGGTATCTTTACTTACTTTTTGTTTACATTTGTAATGATATTATTTGTACAAGATTAATATTCATACAGGGATTTATAACTACAGTGCAATTCTGACAGAGTTATTGTCCATGGAAAAAGAAAAAGCATTTATGTTTCTTACCATCAAGTCTCTCCTTCTCTCTCTCCCCCCCCCCTCCCGCTCTAAAAGTTATATTATCTTATAATCGGCAGACGTTGCTTCAAAGAAGTATATAATAACCTTCTTCGCGTATCCATGGGCAAATCTAGTCTTGAATGTTGATTTCATTTTTATGGCTGATTCAGGCAACCCGTCCTTCGCTCTATTGGCACTAGTGAAGAAATACTTAAAAGAATAAGTCCTCGCATATAGCATAAGAAATGTGTCTCTATCCATGTGTCTGTCTGAGTAGGTTTTGGTTTTGTATTTAGTGTAAATGTGTTTTCCTTTTTACAAGTCCTCTTATAAACTTGCAAATTCTTCATCGGGTCAAAAAACAATCTGAGTGAACATGTGTTTGAAAACAGCTCTTAAGATTTTCCTAGAGATGTGACAGTTTATTTATATCTTTTCGAAAAGACTTACTAGTTAATTGACCACATAAGGTAAACTCAGGTCTGACCGTTATAAATATTTAAAGTATAATAAAAATTAAAATAATAATCAAGATACAACGACTTTTTGTTTTGGCTTTAAGACGTGCCAGGTTAAAAAGCCATCCATCGGATCTACTGTGGATATATATTCCATCTTCCATGGATTTAAAAGCGCTGGTTAGTACGACTGAGAAGAAAATGCCAAATAGTGTAGGGGCCAGTACACATCCTTGTTTTACAACGCTCTTGATGAAGATAAACCTGGAGGAGGAACTTTCAAACTGTACGGTGCCCTGCATATTTTCGTGAAAAGCTGACACTAGTTTCCTTAACTTATTTGGACAGCCAATTCTCTCTAGTACATCAAACAGGCCGCTTCTGCTAACAAGGTCAAAAGTTACTCCAGATTCTTCCCCGAATCCAAAGCCATTGATTTACCTATATAATAAAAATTACACTTTATTTTGGTCTGGAGGTCTAGACAATCTATATCTTAAATCTTAAACGTACATACGGCATCGGGTATTCCCGCATGCTTTCATTAAAGAGTTAATGAAATAACTAGACATTTTGGAACATTGTGTGCACCGTCATGTAAGTCTGGATCTATAGGCCTGTCGTTACAGTTTTATATACTCAGTCTGAGTAGATACATACGCTTATCTAGGAATTGTTTTAGGAAAAGGGGGGATTAGGTCGGGGTAAGAATGTTCCTCTTTTGAAATCTATTATTCATTAGTTATTTATAGCCAAGTAGTTGCTCTTTAAAAGTTATCAGCTTCAGAAGGGAGGTCTTTATAAAGAAAAGAAAGACTTTGTTTTTTTGACCTCTTTCTGAACACTCAGAAGTTCCTTGGATGTTGCAATGATCTAGATTATATTATATGACACTTTGTATAGGATCAACACAGTAATATCCGAATTTAATAATAGATAGAGCCTGCCATTTAAAATTCCATTAATTTTAATGAGATTATCTGAAGGATGAAGTATTCATGAAACAAATTAAATTAAAAAAAACAAAATGTATTTTAAAAATCCTTTTTAAAAAACAAAGCTTATCTAAGGGAAAGAAGTCAGCACTTACAAATATATTTCTAAAATAAAAGAATTTATTAACAATAACTAATTTACTAATTGATTCATGTTTTGTAAGGTACACTAAATAGTTGTTAAGCGTTTCAACCTGATAATTGTTCAATTATCTAAAGGGAACAAAACCCTACATGTTTAGCCTCATCAGTAAATACTGAAGGATTAAGTTAATTTGTTGGTATTAAACAAAATAATTAATGACCTGCAAATAATTGAATAATTTCATTATTTCTTTTGTAATTCATGTCTTGTCTCTGCCAAATAATAATTGTGCAAAGCTTTAACTTGATTCGAGATTGGGTATGGTAGAAATTATATGTACAGACTTTTTACCAGATAGACAGACATAGTGAGCCGATATAAGCTCAGTAATTATCATTAAAAAAAAAAAAAAAACAAATACAATAACTATAAAAAGTTCCAAATGTATAAAAACGCGTATAGATGTTTATAATTTGTCTATAATTAGCTCAAGGCTTGTCGGCAAGATTTCAGCTAGCTCGGGGAATCCCAAGCATGCAGCAACCTTCTGTTTTGAGGGTTAGGGTTAGGGTTAGGGTGATGTGATTGGTCAGAAATATTAATTATTGTACGTTAATCTGTATTTTATTGGTCAATTGATTAACCAAGCGACAAGAAGAGATTAGTAACGTAATAACGCCCAAAGGTCTGAAAAGATTCTAGATATTACCGCCAGTCTCTTGTTGAAACTCAAAGGAAGATGACATGATCATAGTATTGTGTAATCATTTAATTTAGTAGAAATATATATATTATGTTTTATTCAATCACAGTGTATCATTGTAACTATTGTGAATAGCTTTTCCAAGTTTTGAATTAAAGTATTTGTATTTGACGAGGAGAAGTTTCTTCATTGAATATATAATAGTGTACTTAGATCGTCTTATCGAATAGCAACTTCTAGATGATCATCTTATAAACTAGCAACTTCTAAATGATCATCTTATCAACTGACGATTTCTAGATCCTCGGCAATCACGGTCATTGATTGTGCTGTTTAGATCAAGATAATCTTCAACGTGACATCTAGCATCATTGATGATCGTGACATTGAGTTGTGTTCTTTGCAGCACTTCATATTAGACTTTATGTCCTCCTCCATTTCTTTTTTTGCTGAAAGAATGAACCTACATTACAGGGAGCTAGACATGCTGACTTTCTTTTTCTGTCTGGAGTCACGCGTCTTTATTACCTGGTCACGCGTCTTTAGTTCGTCGTGGTCACGCGTCTTAAGGAGGTGGTCCACATGTTTGCAGTTGGTTGTTCTGAGTATTTTGTCCCGGTTTCAAGGTAGCCCCCTGATAGAAATGTCTGTTTGAGGAGACGGCGAGACAGGAAACATGAATTGAGAATAGCTGAGCTAAATCATCCCATACGCTACGACGTTCTACACGGGATCCGTACAATGCAGTGAGTGCTCTTTCAAGATGAGTGGTGCTACACTATAGGAATACTGAGGAATCTTTTCAGTTCTCGGCCTCCGGGCTCGCCAGAATGGGAGAAACCAATGGAGACTCACAATAAACGAATGTTATCCACAGTTAATTGGAGACCTACGAACAGAGTGATTGAGAATTATCCATTTCTCATTCCTCGCCTGTGGGTCAAATCTTTCCCATAGGTCAAGAGTTATGATAGGGCGCAAGCTTGAGAAGCCAATTGCCCCCGTGGTTTAGTAAGTGGTCCACGTGGTTTATTAAGTGGTCCCAGTGGTTTAGTAAGTGGTCCCCGTGGTTTAGTAAGTGGTCCACGTGGTTTAGTAAGTGGTCCCCGTGGTTTAGTAAGTGGTCCCCGTGGTTTAGTAAGTGGTCCCCGTGGTTTAGTAAGTGGTCCCCGTGGTTTAGTAAGTGGTCCACGTGGTTTAGTAAGTGGTCCCCGTGGTTTAGTAAGTGGTCCCCGTGGTTTAGTAAGTGGTCCCCATGGTTTAGTAAGTGGTCCCCGTGGTTTAGTAAGTGGTCCACGTGTCTTTAGTAGGTAATCCACGTGCATGTTGTACGTCTTTCATGGGTCTAGCTGCAAATACAGGTGAAGTATTAAGACACACAAGGGTCAGAAACTAACAGTCTGGCAGAGGATGACGTTACTCCAAAAAGGTGTTTAAGTCTTTTGATAGAAGCACTTAGCATAGAAAACAATGCCACAGATTCCTTTTAAAGACACCTGTAGCCTACCTTCTTTATTTTAGAAATTAAATTGCTAATTATTTTTTTTTAGCATTCATGGGAGAGAAATTTAAAAAAATCTTGCGTCACATTCAAATAACACACACACACACACATACACACATCTATACACTTTCTTCTCAATTCATTCTGCCCTACATTTTTACTTTTATTCATTTCTCCGCAACCTAATTAGTTTTGGCGAAAGTTCAACGGATATTGTAAGCTTTTCGTCTTTCGATACCACATACCACTAGTCTTACATGCTAAGCTATTAGGTGGTCAATGACTCTTCCTTCCTATGACTTACCGAGCCTTTTTGGCGTCATTATGTACACTTGCCACGGTTTTGTAAATCCAGTCTCACCATATCACAATCTCAATATGGCCTGAATCCTTATGTTGGGTATCATTAGCCTAACCACAGGACGCTTAGACCCCATGCTCATGCTCATTTCCCAACCATGCACAAAATGTCATTGACGTTCGAAGAAAAAGAAAGGGTTTAAAAATTTGATAGCAGCTGAAAAAAAAACAATGGCGACATGGATAATGGCAACATGAAAAATAGCAACATGGATAATGACAAGATGGATAATGGCAACATGGATAATGACAAGATGGATAATGGCAACATGGATAATGGCAACATGGATAATGGCAACATGGATATTGGCAACATGGATAATGGCAACATGGATAATGGCAACATGGATAATGGAAACATGGATAATGACAACATGGATAATGACAACATGGATAATGGCAACATGGATAATGACAAGATGGAAAATGGTAACATGGATAATAGCAACATGGATAATGACAAGATGGATAATGGCAACATGGACAATGACAACATGGATATTGGCAACATGGATAATGGCAACATGGATAATGGAAACATGGATAATGACAACATGGATAATGACAACATGGATAATGGCAACATGGATAATGGAAACATGGATAATGACAACATGGATAATGACAACATGGATAATGACAACATGGATAATGGCAACATGGATAATGGCAACATGGATAATGGCATCAAAACTTTTTCTTGGTTCGAAAGGAAGAAAAAAACTAAAACACTTCTGAGTGCAGCATTCAATGACGTGAAGAAAGTCTGTACAGCCTATATTTCAGTAGCCCTATCAAATTAAGAGATCATTTTTTTTTTTTGGGGGGGGGGGTAAATAAATATGCGCCTCAACCTCTAGTTTAATGTTTAACCTTCTACCAACATAAATATAACAACGTTACAAAAATAGTTAGTGTAGGAACAGCAACTCTCAATCGGCCCCCAAAGTGGTCCACTCAGGCATGTAAAATGGTAGCTTTTAATATTTTCAGCAAGAATATCAGAAGGCATGCATTAGACCTATCAACAACCCACAATACGTGTACGTCTGGAAAGTTTTGTTGATCTTATTCTATTGTTAGGCCGCCTGACAACATGATACCACATGATACGAGATACGAACATATATTAATCTTATTATTATCACATTGTTTATATTTATATATACTCAATGAACTGATAATTCAGAAGATATGGTTCAAATTGAACCTGGTTTATCTGATTTTATTGATTGATTATCTAATGGATGATTTTGGATCAATGACTTTTCACTTTGGTTAAATCTCTGAATAATTTTCTGTTGTACAAAATTGAACTGCAAGTGCATAGTATAAAACATTGCATATCAAATGATGTTTTAAATTAAATTTGACTTATATGCATACAAACTAGATTTTTCCACTTTTAAAACAAAAGTAAACAATTTATTTAAAATTAAGTAGCTTATGTAATAAAATATATCTAATTTAGTAATACAAATATTTACTTTAAGAAATTAACAAAAACTTTGCATAAATATAAAAAGATTTATACATTAAAAACAACTTTGTAGTATAGTTTCCCGTGTATTTTAATATCAGTAGTGGGTATTTGTCAAATCGTGTATTTTATGAAACAACTGCCGGCATATTTACTTTTTAAAAACACTTTTTTTCGCTTTCAAAACACAAAAAAAAGGATTCGTTGCATCAGAACTTTAAAAGGTTTAAAATATTATGATGTCGGATTTTTCTTTCTTTTATTTTTTTTTAGTTTTTGTGATCTAAACGGGACAGACAAACAGACGGATGGACAGACAGACCACACAAAATTAATAGCGGCTATTCCCGTTTTGTGGGCCGCTATCAAGCGCACTAAGGTGGGTTTTTTTTCAGCGCGCTAATCTAGTAGCTGATACATTGGGAAATTCCAAAACAAAAAAAAAGGCTTTTCAAAGAAAAAGTGAATGAATAGTCTTTTTCCTTAAAATCTCTTTAGAACTATGTAATAATATTTAATCTTTTAAATCTATTTCATTTAGTTGGTAACGATAAGGGAAGTCTTATAGTAAGACCTAGTCCCAACATTCAACTTCTGTAGAAACTTGTTAAAAACCTGGCAACATCCATTGAAACACTTGCCACATGTGAGTTTTGCTTTACTTTCGATTTTTTTTTTCGTTTTCCGTTTCCGGCTGGAAGTGAGTTGATCAAAAGAGGCAACCGTGCGTGCTGCAGGATCACTTTCTAATCTCGGGACATCCTTCCCGCTCGAAAGTTACCGGTAACTGGATTCCAGCGGGACCCAGCGAGAACATTCAGGACAAGTGCGTCACGTAGTGCATAGTGTTGCGAGGCGGGAGAAAAGAGAAGAGATGCAGGATTTAGTGAATAGTCATGCGGTGTTGGAATGCTTGGAGCTCTTTTATTTGTGAGATAGAAAGGAAATTGAGAATGCATTTAGTGGCAGCAAAAGTGTGTGTAGGGGGTGGAGAGGCATGCTCCTCTTGGAAAACTACATTTTCAAAGCGACACTCTAAATAAGATAACAATAAACTTAAGCATTTGTTACCGAAAGCCCGAGGCTAAAATACATTGTCCTTCTGCTTTCAAACGTCACGACCAGACGCAGATGGTCCTGGCTAGCCGAACGCGAGAGAGGTAGACAGAGCCAAATTTACAGATGGACACATAATCTGCGGGGCGCTCCTCCAGGGAGGTGCTGATTTCAGGAAAATATTCAAAGATCCAGAAGGCAATTTTGAAAACATAATCTCCTCGTGGTTTTGATCGTGCTGTTGACTTTTGCAATGTCCAGAGTTTTGTTACGTTGCTTCACTGTGTTTTTTGTTATAAGCAAAGTGTTCCCTATTCAGTGGCGTATCTAGGAATTGGCCATCACTTTGGGGTCCGGGTGTCTTGATCTCTTTGAAGGCCCCTTGCTTTTTGCGTAATATTTAGCATTTAATGTAAAAAAAAAAAAAAAAAAAATTTTGAACACTGAGTTGGGGCCCCCTGAGGTGCGGGCCCGGGGGGATTTTCAAAATTTCCCCCCTCCCCTACAATAGCTTCGCCACTTTCCGCGTATTTCAACTTACGCACTGATGATCATTACGTATGTTATTTGTTTTTATTTTCTTATTTTCTGTCCTACATATGGGACAAGGAATGTGTCTTTATCTTTGTGTCTTTCTGAGTAGTTTATTAGATTTTGTTTTTGTATTTGAAGATTATGGTTCAGTGTTTTATGTATAATTGCTACTTGACTTTTGAGTCTTCTGTCCTGAAGGCTTTCTAAATTTAGTGATTTTACTAAAGGTGTTACTCTAGTCAAATGTAAATATTCGTTTATTATGAATCTCACTAGTCTATTTTGTGTCTGTTCCAGTTTCTTAATGTTTTCTTGAGGTTAAATACCATTTTAATTATATGTTCTTATTGGATTTGTAGAAATATACATTTCTTTTTGCACAATAGGTCTATTATCTCGTTTAGAATCTGTGGGGCTTTACTTTCCTGTCAAATTTCAATATTCATAGAAATAATTTAAATAAAGGGTCTGAGGTTATCAATATCAAGGTGCTAACTCTCTTAGAACTATAACCAAGTTTCAACTAAATACTAAGCATTGGTCAGACTATTACATTACTCCATGATCAATTTAGCCATCTATCTTCTGATCTTAGTTATAAACCTGCTCGGTTTCTCCATTCATTTTCATTGCAAGAACACAAACACAAAATCAACGTCCACATCCCTATGGTGTTACTTTTGCTCTGTAAATATAATATTCTAAATTTAGAGCTACAATTATCACTTTCGGTTTATAAATTATATGTGCAAAGTTTTCTTTTTTTTTTTCAATGAAGAAAAAAAAAGAAACAGGTTGAGCTTTGTGTCAAAATTTAAATAATGACCACCAGGACCATCCCCCATAGATCTGATTGTCATTGTCGTCCCCTACTATTTTTCAATTTTTTTTTTTAGACCAAATCTCTCTCACTCTCTTTCTCTCTCTCTCTCTCTCTCCCGATTCCTGTAATAGGCCAGTATCAATGATTTTACGAAGATATGGGATAATCTGGCAACAATGTCACCACAAACGCTAGTCACCATTACAATAAACAAAATATTTATGAAATTAAGGACATTTTAAGGGATCTTTTTAGATTCTCTATTTTAAAAACAGTTTTAAGAAAAGTGCTTTCTTTCACGCTGTTGTCATCCCCCAATTCTCTTGTGGGCCCCTACTGATCTTGAGTCATGGGCCCAAGCGCAACGAGCCCCTTCGCACCTCTGCTACTACACCACAGGCCGTAGACCACTGGGCCCGTACTGATCTTGAGTCATGGGCCCAAGCGCAACGAGCCCCTTCGCACCTCTGCTACTACACCACAGGCCGTAGACCACTGGGCCCCTAATGGTCGTGGGCCTGGGTTTATTGAACCCCTTCGCGCCATGGATGCTACGCCACTGTACCCGCCGTTATCCATTAGCATTGGATTTCAAAATCCCAGTCTTCATCGCGATTCGAACCTAGATCCCAGATTCGCAAGCCAAATGTTTAACCACTCGTCCACCGCGCATCAACATTTGCTTAGGTGAGTAAAAGAAACAACAATACTCCTTTCTAAGAAATATAATAATCATAACAGTCAAGTAGAAATCACGAAAATATTTAACACAAAATATATATTAATCAACAATTATAATAGAAAGATAAAAAATAGACTCACAAAATTGGACTCACAATGAAGCTTCAAACTTATGACCTAAACAGACTGACATGTGAACCTGTACAAGCTTGTCTGATGTATATAGTATAGAACTATAGATCTATACATTTTCAATCCAAATAGTTTCGTAGTTTACAACACATAATTTTTTCTTTAATTTCTAATTAACTCCCTTTTTCATATTTATGCATATAACCTCACACCTTCAAGAAACTAATATATAAAAAAGCTCCTGTTTACTCTTCTTTTGTAACCTTGACGCGAACGTCACTTGGTACAAACTATATAGAAATAATTGTAGTGTGTTTATGCACGAGTAGGTAGTAAGATCTCTTACAAATGTTGACCCGAAATGGCTAATACGTGGTGAGCAATGACATTCATAAATGTACTTAACATTCCTTTTTGTTTAGTGTAGACATGTAGACCATTAGATTTGAAAGCTTTCACGATGGGTCGCGGGGCAAACATTTGAGACCTAAAGGAAGAGCCATTGCCAAAGACAGGTGCTGACGACGAAAAGAAAACATTAGTAGACCACCAGGCGGACAACGGCTTTGTCTGTATAATGTACAGCAATTCATTGCGCTTATAAGAATTCCATTGTATTCTTTTAGAAATGGTAAGAATTAACTCAGGGGTGGGCAACCTTTTTGCATCGAGGGCTGCATTAAAAAAATTATGGGAATGGGGGTCCTTGTGACTGCTGACAAATTACAGTCAGTCAACATCAACCTATGATTACACTTGTTTAGTTTCCGAAAAAAAAATTTTGTTCACACATGTATGTTTACCCAAATGATGTGTAATTTTAGCAGCAACTCTTTTTATAAGTGTGGAAATACAGCTTCTTGCATCTATTAAACTCCCGTGGAAGAACTGACTGGAACTTCTCTTTCAGGTCATAATTTGCATGGAGTTCTGTTCTTTTGAGCTAAATCAGTAACTGCCCGAAATGGTGAGCTGATGGTATTGAGAACTGATTCTTGGTGTCTTAAAATTTGCTTTTATAAATTCCATAATTAAGGAAACTAAAATATGTCTGGTACTTTTAACCATTTCACTAGTAATAGTTTCACCTTTCAGCAAAGGAAAGTGACAAAATTGTTTTCTCTTAGTTGCCTGTAGAAATGGGAAAGCCTTATTTGAAAAGATTTTACATGCACTTACATTTCACATGCAAGCAACCCATTGTGATAGTTGTAATGATAAACATTAAATCTGTCTTCTACTTTTAATTAGAATTATTAGTAACAAAGTCATAAAAATTTCTTCCATGAGATTTTATATTCTTCTCATTACCTTGCCCATGCTAAACCAACGGATACATCGGGCTATTTTGTTTCTAAAACTTCAAGTACTTGTCGGAACTGCCTATGGTCGAGTCACTCTCTCCTAACTGACGATACAAACGTTGATTTGACTTCATTAAATTAATTAATTTTTGGTTTTATAAACTTAAATTAGTATTTTATAAAAGAGAAAACGCATTCTTCTATAATTCTATTTCCCAAATAAAAACATTTCCTGATGACATACATAAAAAAAAAGTTATTTAAGTTTAATCATAACAGGGTAGTGAAACACGAATGAGCGAAATGAATAATTTCATTGGAACATGGAATATTGGTACAGAGAGAAAGACTGAAGACCACTAGTTTTCTTATCTGGGTGAATTAATAATATGTTTTTTATGCAGCTTCGTGTAAACTTTCTTGTTTAGAGTTTATGGTTGGGATATTCTTTAAAACAACAACAACAAACAAACAAGCTGTTTTTCTCAATCAAAGATCGAGCTCCATCATTTGTTACACTTGCTATCTTGTTCCAAGCATACCCAACACTCTTAACAGTTTTTCATAGCATTGACTAAATACTGGCCTGAGATTGTACAATTAGCTTAACCTTCGATTACTTGAAACTTTTTACAATAAGACAGTTTCAATAATGTATAGACATAGTTATCATTTTAAAAATATATTTGCATTTTTATATGTATATTCTGTGGGTACACATTATTTCTGTAGATGTCCGCGGGCCGCATAAAACAATCCGGCGGGCCGCATGTGGCCCACGGGACTTAATTTGCCCACCCCTGGATCATTAACTCATGCATTTATTAGTTCAATTTCCAACCTGTGTGTATGGATGTATCTTTTAACGTAAACAGTTCTCTTCATAATCACAGGACGGCCGAAACACATTTTGTTGATTAATAAATCATAAAGATATTTAAGGTAGCACAAGTCATAGTGACATATTAGTATATATTTTAAATAATAGTATAA